>NQII01000163.1:952777-1014515 GCA_002778355.1 Clitarchus hookeri
AGGTGGCCCACAACCTCGGCAACGTGTGTATGACGGAGTGTTTACCAGAGTCCCTAGGCTGTCGGCCGAACGACCCTACATCTCATCAGCTCACCGCAGAGCTGTGGCGCCGGGCACACACATATTACTTCACAACTCTGGAAACACTGCAGATCAAGTTGGCTTTATCGTCGTAGCCAAGCTTGGTCACGTCAAATACATACGAAAGTAAACATGTGCTGCCATCTATGTACATAGTCTCGAACTCCCTGAGAGCCACTAGTTTCGCTTACTGTTTGTGATTATCTCTACGGCGAAACCACATTTTTGGAATTATTGTCTAACTTTCTATAATTCTTAAGCTAAGGTAAGTGATTGCAACATGTCATTCCTTGTAACATATAAATTGTGTTGTTATTACTAAACAATGATAGTTATTGGTGTTTTACTTGTATTATATCAGTTTTGCTCAAAAAAGTAAAAAAAAAAAAAANTTACTAAACAATGATAGTTATTGGTGTTTTACTTGTATTATATCAGTTTTGCTCAAAAAAGTAAAAAAAAAAAAAATGTAACTTGGAATACAACTATACACCATAATTCAGAGTGGACCATAGTTGTGAGCTTTGTATGNAAAAAAAAAAAAATGTAACTTGGAATACAACTATACACCATAATTCAGAGTGGACCATAGTTGTGAGCTTTGTATGATCAATAGTATATGATTATATTTATTTATTTTACTATCTTAAATTATTTACTCATATAAAATACATATCATTGCTAAAAGTCATCTCATATACAATATTTAGTTGTCAGTTCCTTTTCTTCCATCTTTACCATAAGTAAAATAATTTTAAAAATCAAAATAATGTACCATAAAGCAGAGAAGATGTGGGACACGTGGACTTTGGGTGGTCCAGAGGGTGTAAGGTACAACCGCATGAAGGGCGGATGGCTTGATGGAAATGTTTTCGAAGATTGGTTTTTCAGATTGTTATTGCCAGAATTTAAGAAAAAGGATGGCAGAAAGGTGTTAATAGGAGACAATCTGATTTCACATATCAGCAAGAGAGTTACTGAAGCATGCAAAGCTCACAATATTGCATTGCTTTACCATCCTTACCATCCAACTCTACGCACTTGACTCAACCACTTAATATTAGACATTGTTAAAAATTCATACAGCTGGCCTACGTATGGTTATAGGCCTACACTGTGAACATTTGTATGAAATGGTTTTTGAAATATGACTAAATTCATTGAACAGACGAAAAAAAAAAAAAAAAAAAAAAAAAAGTCACACGGCAGTGTTTATGTTTACATGTAGGGGAAGGATATGTAATTGGTACCTAACCATAAGTAGAACTTTATTAATTTAAATATTTAACCTAACAGTAATTGATCTTGAATGGAGTTCAGCATTATTCGTTTTCTTCTCTTCTAAGTTTGAAGTAAATGTTTTAAAATGTCAAAGTGTGAAGTAACCGTGAATGGCATATAGTCACCAAGCACGGTGAGGCCATATAATACTGTACTGCAAATGGCCCATTAAAGCTCATGTCCCTTGCCAGCACTTATTATCACAAACACCTGTTACATGAAATCCACTTTTGTAAAATTAATATTTACATTCGTGATTATGTCGCCCTGATTTAAAACCAAGCGTTCTACAGTAATTTACACTCTCTGTGATTATGTTTGTCATTAATGATAGCCAGTTAATAATGTCAATCACTTGATAAAACACATTGGCGATGTTCTCCTCTTCTTTTCTTGCCTTTAGTAAATATAATTCAATATCAATCTTTGAAATAATTGACTTGAAATTATCACATGAAACGAAAATTATAATGAAAATTCAGTTACACAATAAATTAAATGATGCACGCAAGTGAAAATATGCACAGCCACAATAAATAAATAGGAATTTATATGAAATGGGGAAACAATCAGTTTCACATCCGTAATACTATTCTTCAAAGCAATTAAATAAATATGGCAAGGTGTAAACCTCAACAATAGCAATTAACAAAGACAAATTCCCAAAACAAGCAACAATAAAAATTCTAACCTACAACATGTAAACAAAGATGAAATTCACTGGAAAGAATAAATAACAATAAACCCTATCAACAAGACAATCACATAAGCAAGTAAACACAGGCAACATGACACACACAATACATTTTGCAATACTCGGATGAAATGGGAATCACTAAACCAAACTTGACTTTGACCAGTATCACAAGAAATAATCTGGCAGCTACAACAGCAAATAGTCCTTACAGCAAAGTAAGAACAATGATTAAGTTGGTTATTTGTCGTACAGAAAACCCTAATAAACAACATTGCAAGAACACTGGAATGATATACACAAAGATTCTAACTTTGAGACAATGAGAGAAGTTAGGCAACTCGGGCATGTACTTCTAACATCTTTCTTCTGATCCTCCTCAGTTCTTCTTGCTTGAAGAAATAGCCACAAAATTGCTGCTCGCGAGATACTTCGATTTTCCCCTGTAACTGTCAACCGACCAGGCAATTCTCAACTGGATTACAAAGCATATTACAAAACTGTAGACGCTCAACAAAGCTTGTATTGAAAGCAATAAAACTTCAGGCTTAAAATGTTGATAGGCAGTAAATAAAATATCTGCAATTTTTTTTCTCAGTGAAGGCATATTTGTGTGGCCTTGTCTACAATGCACAGTGTCGTTAAACTATATGTGTCAGGTGAGAGCATTGTGCGTAGGTCAATACGGCAATAATGACAAACATTAGACATAGACCCTCGCATAATAAAAAAACAACATAAAGACACTTTGACGAAACATAATTCACTGGGACAATAGTAATATACTTTAAACTTTAATCTCTTTATAAATGGCTTAATCGCATTTCATCACTTGTAGACACCTCAATATGACTGGCTTCTAAGACATGCAAAGGCACTCTCTTCCTCTTCGCTGCAGTCAAGAATGGGATCAATGCAACTAAACTACTGGTTTGTTATATGCCTGCAATTGGGTCAAGTTGTATCTCCCTTTAGGTCTACTAAAGCATAGCAGTTTTAATTAATTATTGCAGCAATTTTGTATGGGCCTTGAAAGATCAAGAAAAACTTTTTAGCTAGTCTGTCCCAGAAGGAACTAACATTGTGTGCTCTTTTCAAAACAAGGTCACCAACCCTAAATTGATTTACTTTTGACACTTTTTTGCGGGACTCTACTGCGCTATGAACAATCTTAACTTTATCAATTTGATCAACTCAGTTCGGATTATTTCCCGGTCTCCATGGTTTGTTGGTGATCCTCCACACCGAGGTAGAGGGATGGTTAGAGGTTCCGACTCCTGAGCGAGGGCCTCGTACCTTCATCGTTGACCCCCTCTAGTTGAACCTAGATCCTGGTTGGGAATGCTGCCACTGCCTGGTTGGACGTGAGTAATACTGATTTGTTCCAGGCACAATATTAATAGCAGAAGGGTTAAAACCCCTATAATTTGGCTGGTTCTCTAAACCCGGTGGTAAAGGCGGAGGTGGCTGTAACCAGTTAGGTAAACTGCTTGGCACAGGAATATAGTGGATAACAGTTTTCCCGTCCCCTCACTTCCCTTTTGAAGGAACCTTTCTCTTGTGGTTACCTTCCGAGTTTCTATGTTGCTCGCATGAGTTCCCACCATTATGTTTACTGTTACCATTTTCTCTGCCTCTTCCTCCATTTTGGTAGTGAGGATTATATAGTTTCCTACTGTTGCCGCGATGGCCTCGATACACTGGTCGACCCTGACGGAAATGACTGTCTTCACACATCACTAAGCTATCATAATGGTCGCTTTGTATTTATACACTGGCAGTATGGACGCAAGCATTTTGGTTGTCATTTCGGTGTGAAGGGTTATGGGTGTTACCCTTGGTTACTGTTTAAGGATGGAAACCAGTTATAACATTCCCTCTTATATTATTTTCCTGCTTAATAAACTACCTTCTCTTGTTCTACAAACACTTTTTTTTTTAAAATAAAAAATTACTCTCGTATAAAGTTTTCCCTACATAGGCATGATATTTCTTGGGGCCCATGAGAAATGTTATAACAGGATTCTACTGCACAACAAACTATCATTGCTATATATACTGTTACGCGCTCGCTGCTTTGTCCCACATGAGCAAGTGGAAGTGAACGAAAGAGTAGTTGGATAATTTATGATTGCGAGTATCAAGCAGTAAAAGAGTGCGGCTGACAGCTGAACTATTGGACTTAATACACGAGTGAAATTACAAATAATGGCACCAGATAGATTGAACATGTGTTAATAATGAGTAGGAGTTAATTGACTGTAACCAAACAGACAAAATTAAGGACATTAAAATATTGTGCTAACTGTGAAATAAAAAGAGTAATATTGGAAACAGATAATTTAATGCTGTAAGTAATATCTGTGTGAATTAATTAGAAATAAAATTTAGTTCTTTTATTTTTATCAAGATCTCCATCCCTCACAAACTTAGCTATGCCCCTCAGGCGTCCATGTAACACTAGTGTCAGAAGTGGGATGGAGGCATTTAATTTTAAATAAAGTTAGACAGTAGGCAAGCTATTAGTGATATTTAAAAGNTCAGAAGTGGGATGGAGGCATTTAATTTTAAATAAAGTTAGACAGTAGGCAAGCTATTAGTGATATTTAAAAGTTTATTAATTTTAATAGCTGTAAGCCGCAAAATTAAGACAGCAGCATTAATTGAGGGGCTAGGTAGCTAAATAGTTAGTGTAAGCGCAAGTGTAAATAGCTTAAAATATGATGAAAATAGCCAAATTATTAGTGTAAATGAGCATGCAAAAGGAAAAAAAAGACACTAAATGAAAATCTATACAGGAAAATAGACTCCGTAAATGAAAATGTAGGCTTGATAGATAGGAAAATAGACATAGTAAATGAAAATGTTGACAGGAAAATAGAAAGCATTTGCGAGTTAGTGAATAAAAGTGTTTACTCGGTGTACAAGAAGATTGACAGTGTCGAGAATGAAATGAAACTGGAAATAAGTGCGATAAAGAAGGAATGGCAGGAATTTCTTCAGCAGCGGAATTCACCTATCGCCACATCAGCAGCCGAGAAAAGTGAAGCAGTAAAAGTCGTAACCAATGCAGCAACCTCCGCGGATAGCCAGCATCTCTGCAGCATTGGTGTTGCATAGCCAGAAGTGGGGGAGGGAGGTCTCAATCCGACCCTTATGATGACCAGACTTCTTGGCAGGAGTATCAACACCAGTTTGAAATAGTCGCCATCCTGAATGGTTGGGTCAACTGAACAGCGGGCTTACTACCTCGCTGCATTACTGAGAGGCCCCGCACTGAGCATACAACAATCTCTGTCGGAGCGGCATTGACTCTAATACCCCACACTGGTGTCTGCCTTAGAACTACGTTTTGGCAACCGTTACTTGCGACATGCCCATCTGCGAATCCGCACCCAGCGACCAGGGGAGCCACTTCAGGAGCTATGACAAGACATTGCGCGGCTCTCCCACCTATTTCTGGAAGGGTGCCCAGAGGAGGCGTGCAATATCATCGCAGTTGGCTTCTTCATTGATGCCACTGCCAACGCAGAGGTACGGCAAGAGGTACGCTTGGCTGGATCACACAACATGCAGGACGCCCTGGCCCGAGCACTGGAGGTGGAGTCAACAAGACAGGAGCCCGCACTCAGACGTCCAGAGTGACGCTGAACAAAGATGAAGACAGGATAGCAAAGACACTGAAGGAGTTGCAGTTGGCTTTGAAAGACATCGCTTCCAGGGTTCATGCAACAGAGCCTTGCTGCCCCCCACCAAAATGGCAGGAGTGTTGGTTACGTGGACAGCTGGGGCACCTAAGAGCCTACTGCCCACAACAGCAACAGAAGCATCAGCGGGAAAAGAGGCAGCGAGATGTAGAACAAATGGCTTCGATGAGTACATTCAAGCACTTGCGTGAAGAAATTTGTGAGCTTCATGCATATGCCAGACAACTGAGAAACCACATCGATGAGCTGATGCTGCAAACCTCACAAAGCAGTTGGAAAATGTGCACGATAACTTGTGAGTATTGTCGAGATGCCCTGTGCACACTGTGCCACATCGCAGCAAAAGAAGTCCATGTGATGGTCGCCCTCAGTAGTGGCTCTGAGGATAGTAGTCCCATGAAGGAAGTGATTCGGGGGGCAAAAAAACCAGTTGCATGAAGTCGAGAAAGGGAGTGAGGCAGTTGGGAAAAAGCTACCAGTGCTTCAGGGTACATCTAACGAGGATTCAGCCACAACCTGCAGCATCCACCGCAAGTGCCAGCACTTTTCAGATTGGTAGACATAGTCTACAGGAAGATGCAAGGGGAAATTCTGCAGCTGCCTCATCTTTTAAAGCCGGTAATGAAAGGATTAGTCCTATAAGGCACAAATGACCATATAGTGACAGGATGAAGACTCGGTACGAGAGGAGAATATCGGGCGAGGTATTACAAGGACAACTGGTGTGGCTGCACAACCCACAGAGACGAAAAGGGTACTCGGATCTACATAAATGTTGGGATGGCCCCTACAGGATTCTGAAGATCAACGCTGTGGTCTTACGGATTTGTCGTCAAGGCTCTCGGGCAGAGCCGAAGGGTGCCGACATCGACAGACTGGCACTCTACGGAGGTCCTGACATTGCAGAGTCTGTTCAGGATGAAGAGACTTGAGGAGGGGGCAGTGTTGCACGCTCGCTGCTTTGTCCCATGTGAGCGACTGGACATGAAGGATAGACTAGTCAGATTATTTATGGAGGCGCGCGCGCTCTCAGTTGCAACCAGAGCAGCTGCAGCTTTTCTCAAAGGAATGTTTACAAACCGTCCCTGTTATGCCTATCAGGGCTTGAACTGCTGCCGACCTTGGGTATTGGGTGTCTTTGAGACATCTGAAGAATGCTATGGATTACTGACCTCGTGTCTCAGCTACTCTCGGGGTGCGGTGAACCTTCCAGGTAAAGGCCAGCAGCTAGGAAAAGCGTGTCAGGCCTCCGAGCCGGCAGTTGTTGAATGGATGAGTGGCTGGGGTTTCAGCGATAAGACAACGAGCAGTGTGACCAGTGGAAGGGAAATCTGCAACCGCAAGTATCAAGCAGTGAAGAGTGCAGTTGGCAAACTGGACTACTGGACTGGATGCGTGAGTGAAAGACGTTACAAATGATGGCAACAGATATACTGAACATGTGTTAATAATGAGTATGAGTTAATTGACTATAACCAAACAGACACACAAAGAAGTACGCTAATTTGAGTTGAAATAGACATTAAACATTGCGCTCACTGTGAAATAAAGAGTAATAGTGGAGACATAATTTAATGCAGTCTCAATAAATTAGAAATCAAATTTAGTTCCTTTATTTTTATTAAGACCTCCATCATTCACGAACTCCGGTACCTCAGGCATAATGTAATAATACCTTTTTTTATTATGCTTCTGAATCATACGTTATTGTGGTGTATATGTATCATCCTTTCACATCAATTTTCCCTTCAATAAACCAGTTCACATAAATTTTACTTTTTATTAAACCAAACATATTACAGTATAGTTTATGTATGACAAATTTATCTAAAAAAAAATATGCACAAACACAATTCTTAAACCAATAGTAGGAAACCCTGCAGTGCATGCTACTTACTAAACAAAATCTGTGGAAAAAGTAGTAAATGCTTTTACACTTCCGAATTTATTTTAAAAATACACCACCACAAAAAGCAAGCAAAATTTTTTCACACAATAGCAAAGTACACTGTAAAGCCAAAATCTAAAACCACAACATTAAAAAAAATTGAAGTGGAAAACTACACAGTCCCAAAAACACATATTACCACATAATGTACTCTTTTTTCCAATATGACAAATTCACTCATATCTGACGCAGGAAAGCAGGGAACATTCTTAAAAACTGCAATTTTCACATTCCAAAATCAATCTCTTCTTTAAAAAAATATATACAAATTTATATTGTTATGAACACAGCCATACACGATAATGTATTATACGTAATACCAATTGAAATCTTGTAAATACATCCACAAATGCATTTATAAACTATATATTCAATAACTTTTTAATTCAGTCAAACATGTTTCACAGAGGTTACGCCTTAGCAATATAATTTTTTCTTTCTTCAAATACAAAACAGGAGTCCCATTTTATGCCTTATATCCGCACGAACATAAGCTGTTACCACGGCATCTTGCACGCTTTTAATAGCTGCCAATCCTACATAGCGAGGAGATGGGTTTAACAATCCCTGTTATTCTGTGGATGACTATGTTTTGCAACAGCAGTGATTGTCATCCTTAAGAGAGAAACGCTGATGAAACGGAGGGTGTGGAGAAAACCTCAGATCTCACGTCGAAATGCTTTTAACACACAAGTGCCCCTGTGAAGTAGTAATGGATGGAGAGCCCAGTTCGGTTAAGAAATTTGCTTACGATGTTGTCCGTCGTCAGAAGTGGACGAAATAATAACCAATAGAATAACGTGGACTGGGACAGTGGTTAGCAGAGAAGATATCAATGATACCTCTACTTGTGATATTGTTTCAACTTGTAAGTATCTGGTACGCATCATACTGAGTGCATAAAAAAAAGTTTGGGGTGAGTTGATGGAGGAGGGGAAGGCAGAATCAAAACCACCCAGCAGAAATTTCAGACAAGTAACATTGTCTGTTACGTTCGTGCAGATACGGCATTTTAACAGTAATGAAGTTGATTACCTTCATTTAAGTATCGCAGAATACTGTGTAAACCATACACCTACATATGAGGATTACAACTCCTTATGTAGTTAATAGTTGCACGAGACAATACAAGGCCATGCAAGGTATATCACAGTCTCACGGGTTTCAGTAACAGACACTTGCACACATACACAAATGTGTCTCAGCCCCTGCAGGGTCAAATCACAGAGCTGACCATTGACACAGGCATATATACACAGAGGTGACGAAAGTCATGGGATAGCAATATGCAAATACACAGATGGCAGTAGTATCGCGTACAAAATGTATAAATGGGCAAAGCATTGGTTGGGCTTTCATTTGTAATCAAGTGATTCATGTGAAAAGATTTCTGATGNTCAAGTGATTCATGTGAAAAGATTTCTGATGTGATTATGGCCGCACAACGGGAATTAACAGACTTTGAACGCGGAATGGTAGTTGGAGCTAGACGCATGGGACATTCCATTTCGGAAATGGTAAGGGAATTCAACATTCTGAGATCCACAGTGTCAAGAGTGTGCCGAGAATACCTAATTTCAGGTATAACCTCCCACCATGGATAACACAGTGGCCGCCAGCCTGCACTTAATGACCGAGACCAACAACGTGTGTGCAGAAAGGTCAGTGTTAAAAGACAAGCAACACTGCATGAAATAACCGCAGGAATCAATGTGGGACGTACGACGGACGTGTCTGTTAGGACAGTGCGGCGAAATTTGGCTGTACTGGGCTATACCAGCAGAAGACACACTCGAGTGCCTTTACTAACAGCACGACATCGCCTGCAGCGCCTCTCCTGGGCTCGTGACCATATCGGTTGGACCCTAGACGACTGGAAAACCGTGGCTTGGTCAGATGAGTCCCGATTTCAGTTGATAAGAGCTGATGGTAGGGTTCGTGTGTGGCGCAGACCCCACGAATCCATGACGCAAGTTGTCAACAAGGAACTGTGAAAGCTGGTGGTGGCTCCATAATGGTGTGGGCTGTTTTTACATGGAATGGACTTGGTCCTCTGGTCCATCTGAACCGATCATTGACTGGAAAGGGTTATGTTCAGCTAGTTGGAGACCACTTGCAGCCTTTTATGGACTTCATGTACTCAAAACAACGATGGAATTTTTATGGATGACAATGCGCCATGTCACCGGGCCACAACTGTTCGCAATTGGTGTGAAGAACATCCTGGACAATTCCAGCAAATTATTTGGCTACCAGGATCACCCGACATGAATCCCGAGACATAATCGAGAAGTCAATTTGTGCACAAATTCACTGCACCAGCAACACTTTCGCAATTATGGACATCTATAGAGGCAGCATGGCTCAATATTTCTGCCGGGGACTTCCAACGACTTGTTGAGTCCATGCCACGTCGAGTTGCTGCACTTCGCTGGGTAAAAGGAGGTCCGACACAATATTAAGAGGTATCCCATGACTTTTGTCGCCTCAGTGTATGTCACCAAGACTTTTAGGCCATCATCACTGGTACAATAGCTTGTGCAAATAAATACAGCCGAGTTTCAGTTCCTGTGCAAAAGTCTTGAGCATTTACAACAAAGACTGTGGAACAGTATATTTCACTTTTTCATCTCCAGACATTAACATTACCCAACATTTTCTATTGGCAGTAACTGACTGACACAAAGGCCAAAACACCTCATTTCTTCATTAGAACGCACAACCAAACAGTGTAATATGCCGAACATCCACAGCAGAACTGAGCCCAGCTTATAACTTACAATCTATTTAAATTTACCTCTGCAAATTTTTAAAAAAATATTGTCACTCTTTACAGGTGCAAATTCTTTAAAATGAACATTACACAAACATGTACAGTTCACAACAGAAACTGCACCTGAGTTCAAGAACGTTTGTGACATTGATAACACACAAGCTTGACAAACAAATGACAAGTGTGAGAAAAAATGCAAGTTTTCTCTGTTTTTCATAAAATGCAAATCACTTATCATAACTTATGGTTATGACTATACACATATTAGATAGAGAAAAGCCAAATTTCAGAGCATCCACGGAAATGCCTAGATTTTGCTTTGTGAAGTGACTTTCCAACCACCTATACTCATAGATAGAGAGTATTCACTGTGTAACAAAGACTTCATTACCTCAAGGATTCTTTCTTAATATATGATACACATTAGTGAACACAGAAATTATGTCCCTGTGGAATAACTACATGCTCATACTAATACACACGTATATAGTTCCAATAAAACCATATACAGTATTTTAAACACATGCAAACCAGTCAGCTTCCTTCTAAAGCCCTGGCTCATGACCACAATTTGACAGAATCATTTTTTAAGTTTTCTATATTGACCTGCCAAACAAACCACAACAGTGTGACTACTCTTGACACATGTACTTCCAAACTCATCACATCACGCACAAAATGCTGAATTTTGTACACGTGCTCTGTTTTACTATTCACTTTTATTCCAAGAAAGACATGGGTGGGAAAAAAAAAACCTACACATAACTGTTTACGTTTCCCATGGCTTTATGCTTTACTAATGATACATACTACCCTATTAAAAATATCACATGCACGTACATACACCTATGTGTATGTGCACACACTCTCACTCTCTCTCTCCCTCTCTGTATATGTATGTATACATGACAGGCAAGTCTTTTTCTGTATATGTAATAATTATCCAACCAACATAATGTTCTTTGTCGATAACATTACAGATTTGCACCATGACAAACACTGCTAAATATTAAACAAATTAATTGACTTTATAACATTTAAGTATTTAATTGAAACGTATGTTTGGGATTACTGTTACAAATGTTACAAAATTATACATACAAAACTATCAGTTTTGTTCCGGATACAAAAAAAAAAAAATAAGAAATAACAATGTAATACAGTAGAACCTCATTTTTACACACAGTAATTTTACACACTCCTGCATGTTACTACTTTACTTGGTTCCCGTTTCCTGCATCTTGCAACATTTTTTCCTGGTCACTTGAAAAGTGTAAAAAAGGGGTGTATCAGTATTCAGTGACATAAAACTAGAGGATGGGTCAGTTGTGGTTCTCAGTTCCACAGCACAACATATTATATGTCCCTGTTGTCAAACACTTCTGTGCAACTTGTGTTTTAAACACTTTATGCAGTACCCGAGTTTTTTAGTCAGCGGCAAATTGCAGAACTTGTAAATAACAGAAGAGCACGTGTTAACACATCCAAAAAGTTTAGAAATATGGCTTTTAAACTAGGGCCACAAATAAACTGTTAACATGAATACTTCAAAGTTAGTTTTAATCACAGCATGATAACTGCTAGAAATGAATTTCTATTTAATTTTCAGAAAGGTAAATTCATATGAGAGCACCAGAAGTGTGGTAGTATTTTGCTAAATGTTTATGAATTATATGTATGGTATACTTGTCTTCAAGTGGTTTTACTCTAAACTAAGTAATTTGAAACTATTTTTTCTCTAAGCTAACCTTCAATAACAATATCCAACTTAATAAGTTATTTTACTAAAAATAGAAAAATGTTTCAGAGAAACATATCATATCAAACCAAAAACCAAATTGAGTACAAACCAAAAGAAAAAATGAGAGCAGCCAACCCATTTTGACATAAAAAACTCACACTCAAAATAACATATTTTTTAAGTCTAGAGTCTCCCTCCCAAGCTGTGTACTTGTACTTATAATTATACTTTCCCCAAGGCCATTCTAGAATGCATCTGTAATGCCTTGACTTTAAATATCAAATGCTTTTAGTTACTAAACATTTTAATCATGACATTTATCATCCTTCACATTTTATTCCTTTTCCCTGCTTCTATCCTATTAGGTTCTCACGAGAAAAATTCAAGTGGAACTCTCATAGAGCTAAAAAAAAAAAAAAAANCCCTGCTTCTATCCTATTAGGTTCTCACGAGAAAAATTCAAGTGGAACTCTCATAGAGCTAAAAAAAAAAAAAAAATTAAGCGGTGATGTGTTTAAAAAAGTTTACATTGTATAATATGGCAATACATTTTACACAANAAAAAAAAAAAAAAATTAAGCGGTGATGTGTTTAAAAAAGTTTACATTGTATAATATGGCAATACATTTTACACAAACACACAACAATTTCTAATTTTCAGTAACTATACTTCTGCTAAAATCGCTGACCAATTACAAAATAAAACATTAGAAATAAAATCATTACCAATCATCACCTCAGTTACATTCCTTTTAATATTAAATCTGCTGCAGCACGAGTAGTTTTTCATTAGTCCTGCAATCAGAAAGGCAACACTTTAAAATACTACCGGGCAGTGCACACTTAAACACACTATCATCAGTCTATCACTCATGCAATATTTTTGACGCGTGAAAAGCTGGGAATAATGGGAAAGACAGGAAAATTGAAAAAGAAGGACGGTAGGGGGATAGGTTAATATTTGACAAAAAACATGCTGTTATGAACTTGAAAATATCAGAAGTTAAAAGCAAATTTTTTTCCCCATGTTTTAAAATAAACAAATTGTTCTTTGTAACATTCTTTTTTGTGTGAATACATAAATACATGAAGTGATCTTTGATTTAGAACATTCCAGCCTGAATTACACAAGGGATGCTTTCCTGAGTCCAAATAGAATGTTATAGGTGACATACTGTTCTTTTGAGGTGTACAAAGAGTGAGTTTTAATTTTAAAATATTTTCAAAGTGAATAAAATAAACTTTTTTTTCATAACAAGCAAATAGTTATAACTCAGTAAACCTTAATGTCTTCTTTGTCCAACGTGCAAAATGCTTAAGATGATTGTTCATATTAAGTCCTTCAACGCTAGTGACTACTAGTTCCCCTTTGGTGTTACTAGTGTGGACAGCTGATTTATCGTGCTCTGTGCTCGTCCGAACGACCGATGACCGGGGGGTCAAACGAGGACAGTCTGCATGGCCACTGCACCGGCAGGTACCAGATGCGGAAGTGACCCCCTTCCGCTTAAGGTGCAATCACTCCCGCCCCTCACAGTGTCTCGAGGCGCTAACCTCAGTTTCCTTTTCTGTGCCAGTTACAGTAAGATACCTCCTGGAATAGATGGCTGAGGTAAAAATATGGTGGGTAACAAACATGCTCGATCCCCCTCACGTGCATATATATATACACACACATGAACACGCACACACACACACTTAACTCTTACACTTTCTGTCTCACACTTACTCACTCTTATATCGGTTTCTAGTATCTGGCGACAAAGGGAGAGGTACTTCACAGGCACTTAGAACTGCAGTACCAGACATGGTCTTAATTCCCTCCTGTACCACTTGTCACTGACAGCCGCATGTCAGTGGTGGTGCAGGTGGCATTGTGCTCCAAACTTAGTTGGAACAGGTGTTCAGTGTGCCATGTCACAAGACTAGGTTAAGATACCAGTTGGCAACTTAGGACCAGCCTTTGAGGCCTCAGCCATGGTGTTTGATTGAGCAATCAATAGAACAGGCATAAATCTGACCGAGTTGTCTCTTCCAGCACTCTGTATTCCTACATCTTGTCCTATCTCATTCTGGTTAGTCACCTGTCCAAGTAAGACTTCTAGGGTTGGCCACGAGCCGAAACCATTGCTCCTTTTCTCTCCTATTGACAGCTGTATCTAAGTGCAGCTTAGAAAGCTTGCCTTCCTAGGCCTCACTAGAGCAGTTTTCCCTTGGACTATTGACCTTCCAGTAAGTGCCTGGGTCAGACCGCAAAGTCCAGCGCGCCAAGTCACCTACTTGGAAACGATAGACCAACCCCCAACCGGAGCGCAGCTCTTCATGGCACCTGGGTCAGATCGCAATATCCCGCGCGCCAGGGAACCACGGGAGTGGACGTCCTTAGCCTTCTACTGTAACCTCCAGTTTGGTACTTGGGGCAGACCGCGACGTCCCATGCGCCAAGCCACTGGACTGAAGACCAGTAGTACAGGCCTCCAACACTACCCAACCTCCACTTCCTTTGCTCCATCAGGCTGTCTCTACCCCTTTCTGGCCACCCACTATCAACCTAACTGGTTACCCCCCCCACCACCTTCTGCCTCATAGGGCTGGGCGGGGCAAAACTGCTAAGCAGGGGATAGCTCAGGCTGGGGTATTGAGGGAAGGTGGTCCGGTTGGCAACCAGGTATACTCCTGGAAGAAAGAGGAGGCTGCATGTCAGAGAGGGTCTACCACCAGCACATCAAGCTCTACCTCGAGCCACTTCTGGCACCTGCCATGTGCAGTTTCTTCGCTGCCACCTGCGCCGCTGAAGAAGATGCCTACCTTCATCCGGTTAGCCAACGTTACCAGGGTAGTCGGGCCCCTTAACGTCTCACCAGCTTATATCCCCACCAGGGTACCCACTCGCCCATCGCTTGCAAGCATGCCACCCAAGGCTCAATGTGCAATATAGAAGTGGCCAAAGTCAACAACCTAGGCACCAGGAAAAACCACATTTAAGTGGCGACCACGGCTTCACCGTCGCCCAGGGGGTAAAGGTTCTCTGCCTCATCCTCCAACGGTCATTCTCACTGGGGTGAATGATGAGGTGACAATTTATTACTCTAAAGTTTTAACTTCATTGATAGAACTAAACGCGATAAATTTGTTGCTGTTAGTACTAATGCAAGAAATACTCAACACACAAAAATTGTGGCATTATTTTATAAAATTAACTACACTATAAGGGTGATTATTTAGCTTGCGTACATTTGAAAACCTCCTGCAAGAACAAAATGCAATAAATACGTCAATGTTAATACTGATTTGCAAAATGCACAATTTAAACATTTTCAGCTAATTTAACTTCCCATGCAAAAATTATTAGTGTTTCAATAAAATATATGAGAGTAAACAAGGTTTGTTAAAAGGCTAAATACACTTAACATATTATAACAAAAATTTAAGAAAACATTATTTACAAAACATAAAAATTTATGGTTCACTTCATAATCCCTAAACATGTGGCGAGCTTTGGATGATTACCACTAAAATAAATTTTGCAGGCCACTGTTACAAAATAATTTATTTGTTGATTTATTCAATAAACAAAACACTTGAGGTATTTCCTCAAACCAACAATTTTAAACTTCATAACGTAAATTACTTTTCGCTCGCACTTTGCGATGGTCAAAGAAAATGGTGGACCACAGCACACAACAAACCCTTTCACAAAGAGGCAGACACACGTCGATAATTCATTTCACTGAAGAGATTGTTCTAAAAAGGCACCTAAGATGAATTACACTTAATGAAATACGCAAATACAAAAATAATTAACTGCATATATAATAATCCGACACCACCACGAAGGAATTCTTGCGTGTAGATAAATTATGACGGAAGAAAACTCAATGGCAATGGCATTTTACCGGGTGGGTGGAGACCATAGACAAAGGATGGGAGATTGGTGGAGACCTTTCACATAACCGTAATGTTCCCATGCTCTACCATAATATTTCTACATGTTTTTAAAGTCCTTGCTCTATAGCTCACAAAAAATGCACATTAGTCTACGAGCACAATTTTAACCATAACTGTTGTAATTATAATTAAATTTCTAAACTATGATTTTTAATGTAGAGTACTATTTTCTTCTACAATTATCGCAAAGACCGCCAACATAATAATATGCATCCCGCAACAACCATCAGCTGACACAGTACTTTGCAAATGGGGGCGTTTACTGTTTACATGCTGTGTAGGTTGGTCACAACGTCTGTCAAATTTTACTTAAGTTATGTGAAACAGAGATTATTCTTAGTGAAATGTTTTTTAAGACTAAAGGTTTTACTAGAGAGTCCATTTAATTCAAAAGTTTGCAAGCAAATGTGAAAATTTCAAGTGTTTTTAATGGTCTTGTGACTTAAAATGGTGAATTTTATGCCATTTTCTGAGTGCAGATGAGTAACCATATTTTTATATTCAATTTTCACTATCAAGCCTGCAGTGTGAATTTTCACAAATGCACAAATTTTAGAGGTTTTTTAATGTTTTGTTATAAAATAAATAGTTTTATTCTGACCTTATTAGTGGAAGTAGTAGCCATTATTTTCGTATTGAATTTTTACTATGAAGCATGCTGTATCATTTATTCCTATGAATGACCGCAAAATTTTTTGGGAAATTTTCCAGTCCCTAGTGATACTCAATACTACAAAGTATCAATGGTATCGAGGTATCGCAGCATCGAGGATCCCATCCCTAACATGAGTCCGTACCACAGACAACTGTATTGAATACTTTGAAGAAGTTTGTTATAATGCCTATGAAAGGAAATAAATTACAAATATTGTGTTACACCATTAAAACTCCACTTGAAGATACTACTCAATATAAATCTTAGACAATCCTTACTGTTTTGATAATAGCTTCAGTTATTGGGTACTTTTCCAGGTATTCCTTGAATTCTCCAACTGTTTTAGGCTGGAATGTCTTGTTCTTATCATCACTTCGATCAATGAGAATTACATTTTTAATCTCTTGGTTTTCCTGTAAACAAAAGCAATTACAAACAATACTGAAACCAGTATTTTTACACTGTAGTACAATGCAATCCATAAGGAAGCACTGGTTTCAAATAATAATTTGAAATAGAAATTATTTGGAACAAGTTAGGATCAATGGTGTCGGTTGCAAGGTGTGAGACAGTGGACAATGCTTACACACGGTAACTCAAAGTAGATGTGTCCGTGGCTGGCATGAGGTAAGCCTCAAAGCTATCTTTGGTGGAATGCCAGGAGTTTACATCCAATGAACCAGCAGCCAGCTTGCAGGTGGCTTCCATCTCTTCACAGACTGGAGTGTGCAGCATTTGGAACTGGGACAGTGATTCTCAAATTTTCCGTTCCCATGCATTACTAGGTGTAGAATGTCTGCCTAACATGGATCATCTACATCAACAAATCTATTTAAGTACTGAAATACTCTTCGACGACTATGACCACTTCCATCATAACTACTATACTACTAATAATAATAATTTAACAACTCATTGAAGTGTGATGTGTGATATCTTCATACACACTTCATATTTTATTATTTTACTGTGTACAAGTTAAAAATAAATCAATAAAAACATGCTGGTGTTATGTTATAATTTAAAAAACAAAATAACATGGCACATCACCGAAAACAACATGAAACAATCTGGAATGAACCACATTCACAAGATTTAGAGCTAAGGCACCCAAATCAATGAAACACTACTTAATAGCTAAGAGTGTGCATTAGGGCTGAGCCGATACCGGTACCGATATATCGAAACCGGCCGATATCGTAATTATCGGAATTGTGCGCAATTCACGTTTAAATCGCCGATATTATAACCGATATTTTGCCCTAAGAATCTCTAAGATGATTATGTTTTCAACTTGCCATAATTGGAGTGCTTTGCTCACTACAGTGAAATCTCGTCGTTTTCCCGTATGAGTCGATTTTTTTTTGGATGGTCCCAACAAATATCCTATATAAACAATGTTTAAAAAACCCGCATGCTCTGCCCTTAAATCATTAATTTACCCGCATCCATCGATCAGATATTGTCCGAAAACCAAAATATATTCGGAACTATTGTTTATCTGTGAAAAAACTATCTTCAAAACTGGTACTACCAAAATTCAGTAGCACCAAGAGCAGGTAAACACACTCCCTAACCTCAAATGCTAGTATACACGAGTTGTGAAACGTTGCAATTGTTAACCACCACGTAATTTATTTTTGATAATTGAATCACTATTTGTTTTTAAATAACTCACGTCGAAAAACAGGTAAAACATAATAATTGCAGGCATCTCTTTGTTTCAAGTCAGCAAACTAATATTCGCGCAAATTAAACACGTATTTTTGATGGATGTGGTACGGACCAGAACTAGACATTAAAATGGACGGAAGGGATTTGAACTTTACTCTCGTTCCACAATGGAACCGTAATAATTTTTAGATCAGTACGGTAAATTACCAGCATTAAAGTGGAACAATATGTTTTCCTGATTAATTCTGTTAAGATAAAATTACGCTAATAATTTTTTTAAATAATGCAGTGATATCAACTGTCACACAAGATGGCGAATGTTGTTTAATTTGGCGAAATTTAAAAACAATTTGCGGGCAACGGAATTTTTAGCGAAGTTAAATTAAATTTCTTAAAATCGGATTTTTACATGTCAAACTCAACAATTTTTAGCACGTTTCTGTTTTAAATCATTGTTTTTAATAAAGTTAATTTGATTTTTGCCACTTTTTTTTACATTTGGCAGAAATTTAGGGAATTTTATGTAAACATTCGGCGGATTTTCGAAATTAAGTGCATTTCAATATTTTATAGTACAATACTTATATTGAATTATTGAGATTTGTTTTTTAATCCAGTATTTAAGATATGCCCACTGTTCATTACAGGCAATCAACTCAGTATACCCAAGGATGAAAATAATTTTTTTTGAGGTTAGGTTTAATTTTTTGAGGAGAGAGGTCCACATGTTGAGTTTTCCCGCATGCTGAGTTTTTTTCAGTAGATCCCATGAAAAACGAATAATAGAGGTTTCACTATTTGGTTTCATTAAAATAATCACTATTTTTAAATTGGTTTTCGATTTGAAGTGTTATGTTTTTTTTTTTAAGTGTTTCATTGCTTAATGACATGCTTTTGGAGGTTATTTTTGTCTTATACATTTGCTTAAGCTTAATATGTGGTTCCTAGATTTATATTTATCGTAACAGTTAGGCCTATCACTGAAACAATAAAAACAAACACAATTAGAATTTTATTTAAATAAAAGTTTAAAAATTAAGTTTTTATTTTTTGAAAATTGCAATAATGTTATTTTTCCTTGTCAAGGCAATATCGGTACTGGTATCGGCAATATCGGTAAGTTTGTATCGGCAATATCGGAAAAGGCTCAAAAACCATATCGGCTCACCTCTAGTGTGCATACATTTTAAAATTTGAATAGTTGCGAACAGTAAGTTACGAATTATTCACATTCGAACTTCAAATATATTATGCGAAAACTGTAAATAATTTACATTCCAGTCTGAAGCGGCTATTTCCTTGACATATGCTTACTCATTTGAAGTAGTACATTTCAAGTTTTATTCCTTTGTTGTTAAGAGCGGTAACGTTTCTGATTGCAACTCATCATTTTTATGACTTTTTATCTTTTGATGTGGCGGCTAATCAACGATCATTAGATCCGAGCGAGGTTGTTTACATTGGTATGTTACTAGAAAACTTGTTTAGAAACGTGACAAAAACCAGAATTATTAAGAGAAACCATCACACACACATTTATTTTCACTGTAGCATTTACAAAAGTAGGATATATTTCTTCATTCTCATTGTTTACAGGCCAAAGAAATGGGCATTAAAAGGTTTTATGTTTCCACGGTTGTAAACTGTAAGTGCAAAACAAAACCGTCTTCGTATAGCTTTTATCCACATACAACACGGCCACGTGTGACGGATGCAGTTTTTTTTTTGGGCAATTTTGGGGAAATAACATCTTCTTTCTGCAAAAAACATTCAAAAGTATAAAATATCAGTAAATTGTTGATAGCACGAAACGATACGGTGGACAGCAGACATGTGGACACAAATACCAACATGGTGACGCATCATAGCTGTGGCGGAAAACAAAATGTGAGAACTAACAGTGCTAGTTGCAGAGGGCCCAACCAGTTTAATAGTTTAATAGGTCACAAGCCGGGTGCAAGAGTTCACAATGAAATGTTTGCATTTACAAAGAGTTTCATCTACAGACTCAGGACCACGGTAGCAAGAAATTGCAAACGCCTATAAACAGTTTGCAAATAGCACTGCAACCGCAAGCACCAAACTGCAGAATTTGCTACCAAGTACCAATTAAACAGCAAAAATATGCTTTACATATTTCACAAACAATAATAATTTCTGAAAATAACGTTGCAACAAAATAAAATAGTTTTCTTTCTTGATAATTTAATGTTGGTTATGCAGAGAAAAGTTTACTAGGTTGATACAATTTTAATGCATTATCCATAATGCGTTATAATAAACTAATATTTTTGGTTCGGATTCTTTGAGCTCTTTTTGTGTTGGTGTGTACATATTGTATTTGAAATTTTAACCTTATATGACTATTTCTGTATAGAATTTGAATGTTAATGTTTGAAATTAATTTGACAATCTCTATATCCAAAGTGTCTAGATAAGTAAATGGGATCCTGTCAGAGTATAAATGCAAATAAATAAATAAATACAGCCTTTATTTTTGCTGCAAAGGACTTTGAGCTTTTTTCTGAGGACCAAAATGTAACTCTTCTTCTATGTGGCCATAAAGCATGCACATTATCATTTTTCATTCAAAAAATACATGTATGTATCCATGTTGACACACACACAAATACACTCTCATGGTGCGTTATTTTTTAATGCTAACATTTGGAGCATACTTTTTATATTCAATAGGCTGAAAATTATCTTGTAAAAATAGTTTGTTGTGTGGACAGTGAAATGAACTTTTTTTTAAACATATACAACTGAAATTAAATTTTAACTGGCGGCTATTCGACTTTGAAACTATTTGCATGTTATTCAAAAATTTTACTATACGATTCGAACATCAAAATCCATTATTGACACACCCTTATTGATAGCACATACAGAATGTTTTGCAGACCAGCAAGTACCTAGCAATGGACCACAATTTGAGAGCCACTGCTTTATGAGCTGCGCATCATCCTCTTCACCCCTCACCGTGATCCTTGGAGTATATAAAGATGACAAGTACCTACTGATCAGCTACTGGTAATAATGGCGTGTGGGGAGTGCACCCAGGGCAAGGCAACTACCTCCGAGTGACGGTCTTTCTAGCTGGGACCCGTAGGCGACCCGTCATCCCTGAGATCAGCTACCGGTTCTGGCTACAGTAATTCTTGAGTAATACAGTTCCAGGAAGTCTGATAATGTGTACTATAATTGTAAATCCTCCTAGCAAAAGCAGGACGAGTGTCAAGAAAGTTTGGCGGCTATAATGATTTCCCATCCTTGCAACAGTAACTCACTCACACACAGCTCTCCTTTTAGACTGATAGAGTCCGAGTTCTTAATTAACTCTTGGCTACTCATTCAGGGGCAGTATGGCCTCATGTTTCCTTGCACAGCTCACAGTCACCTGTTCTATGAAGATTTACATCAACACCCCCCCCCCACCCTTTTTTTTTACACATTTCCAGGGGACAAAGTAAAAAAGTGTAAAAAGCCAGAAAGCGTAAATTGAGGGAAAGCTTTAAAATGAATCAAAATTACCATGTCTGTTAATCTTTGTTCTAAGACACACTTCCTACAGGTAATATTAACAGAAAAATATTACAAAAATATCTTTACTGTCACGTTTTCTTTCAATAATTATCACTTAACATGTAAGACTTAACCTCAAAATATATACAAAAAGAAGATTACAGAACAGTTGCCACAAAGCAACTTACACTGAATGTAAACTCAACTATTCTGGACAGTAAAACTTTCACTCTCTGATCACGAAGCAGTTAGAGATATTTTTAAACACTAAATTCTTCTGCTGATGGCAGATTCACAACATTTGCCTCAAAATAACCACTGAAGACGTATATCATCCCGTTCTTTTAATTTCCATTCTTTAGCATATTTACGTTTCTTCTTTCCCTTATTTGTTTTTTTTTCTCTGCCCACACTGCGCAGCATTTTTTGCAACGATGTTGCTGTTTTTAAGTGTACCGATGGGGATTTATAGTTCTTACGCCAGATCAAAGCAATTTCCTGCCAACTCACCAGGTTTTGGTATTTTTTAATGTTTATATTTAACTGAAAGTGTCTGCCGCCATTTTTTCTCCATCACACTAAACAAACTTAAGTTAATAATTATAATAGAACCCACCATGAATGAAACATCACGAACATACCAACATGGTGCACAGTCGAATACCACTAGCGCATGGAGTGGCAGTAAGATTAGACTATTGCTGCCATCCATCTTGCTTTCTCAGTTTTTATTGTGCTTTGATTGTGGTCCTGATCACAGCACACATTATTCCAAGTTACAATAGAGTGAAGTTTTATGAAAACGTTATTAATATCTGTGGTGGTGGCAACGGTATCGCGTTGTTTACGTTTCGTATGCTACGAAAAAAGTAGGAACGACAAAATTTCTGCAAAGTAATTTGCAGGGAAGTAATTCATTAAACTTAGAGAAGAATAAAGGGGACCCGGAACAAATAAAAGAACTGGAAAGTGCAAATACCGGGAACATAAAAATGGGGTTCTACTGTAGTTTCTGCTGGTTTCAAAGAATGGTTATGGCTTTAGCTCTGGTTTGTGGCAACTCGGCTACAGGATTTGTCCAACAGCTAGTGTGCAAGGACTACATAAAGAGAGAGAAGTTAGAAAGGTGGTTCGTTGCACAATTCTGGCTGTAGTTGTGTGCTCCTTCTCAGGAAGGGAACTTCTAGTTGGAGTAATGCATGACTTGACTTCAGCCCAGTGGTCAGGACCAGCCGAACTTTCAATTACTGGAGAGCTTCCCCTATCACCCGCACCCATCTGGATTGACTTCTTTCCAACACTTAACACTCCTTTCCGATCTCTTGTTTGAGTAATTTATGTCCCGTAGCCATCAGCCATACGTTCCAATACACAAAATGAAAGAGGTAAGAAATTTTACCAAAAGGAATAGTGAATGCTGATAATGTCAACATAAATAATAATCTATTACTAATTTTAGTCTTTATGTTAACCTTTTATAGAACCAATACAAAATGAGATGGCTTCAGAAACAAAGTTTGCAACAGTTTGCTTTCCATTACCAATATAACGTAATCACATGCTCCAAACTTAACTTCATAATTTTCAGAAGGTAGCTCAAAGCATTATACTTACATCTACATTTTTTAGAACATTCTTGTTTATTCCAAGGCCCACTAACGTCATGTTTTTGCTGGCTGCTACACCTGACTGATTTACACCTGCCTCTTTGGGTTTCTGGTCATCATCTGGTTTTGCATTTTTCTTTGTTACATTTTTCTTCTTACGACCTGATACAGCATAAATCACACAAAATGCAAAGATGTACCAACATTACATAATAATTAAAAACAGTACAGTACAATTAATTTAATCCATCACAAGTATGGTTTTTTATAACCAACTAAAGAGGCCATGCACGAACAAGAAGAGAGAATAACTATCCATAGTGAGCAGTGGTTGATCTCCACATTCCACATTCTATCACTTTATTTCACCCAAAGAAGTGTACAATCACAATAAAACCCAATTTCCACGCTGCTTTGTTTGCTCAATGTTATGAGTGTCTTAAAATCTCTCAAAATTTAATGAGTATTCACATTTTTTGTCAATGAGAAAATATTTTAGAAATGAGTCAATGATGTCACCTTAAAAAACTAGCAGGTAATTATCCAGAGTAGCGGCTTTTCTGGAGAGAGAGAGAGAGAGAGTNCAATGATGTCACCTTAAAAAACTAGCAGGTAATTATCCAGAGTAGCGGCTTTTCTGGAGAGAGAGAGAGAGAGAGTGAGAGAAGAAGAAAAAAAAAGTGGTATATTTGCACTCAACTAATTACGCAGAACGANGAGAGAGAGAGAGAGAGAGTGAGAGAAGAAGAAAAAAAAAGTGGTATATTTGCACTCAACTAATTACGCAGAACGAATATACTAGGGGCAATAACGTATGACTAATTTCGTAATATGTGACCACATAACCTAACCCCACGATGAGTGAATCACTATTTGACATTTTTAAACTAACCTAAGATTGTTGGGTTTTAAACTAACCTAGGCTAGTAGGGTTTTAAACTAACATAGGATTGTAGGGTTTTAAACTATAATGTATTCACGGCAACTTCAAGATTTTCTGAAGCCCTGCTAAAGATCTACTTTCAGGGACNAGGGTTTTAAACTATAATGTATTCACGGCAACTTCAAGATTTTCTGAAGCCCTGCTAAAGATCTACTTTCAGGGACTCGATTATGTATCCTTACGCAGTATGTAAACAAAACATTGCCATGTGACACCTGTCAAATGTTTATTTATTTTTGAAGAGAAACAATGCAATGTAATCTTAACTGTCATATACTTTAATAAAATTCTCCAAATGTCTAAAAAATGCTAATCAATCTAGCAAAATATTGTAATACGCACAAAAAGGTAGATNTTGTAATACATACAAAAAGGTAGATTGAAGTATATATCGGAACTGTTAATGATATAATTTAATTACAGTTTACTTATTGTATTAAGATTTATTTACATATTTGGCATAAGGAAAAAGTTAAATTTTACATAATAAACTTTTGGAAGTAGCACTCAGGTTAATGATTTCACTGCGATAAATGGTACCGTATTTTATCACATATAAGTCGCACATTTTATTTAAAAGTTTTTATTGAAAACTCGGGGTGCGACTTATAAGTGAGAAAAATTCCTCCAGCCCCGCACTAACGTTTCATTTACTACGAATTCACAGCCCGCGGCTCGATTTCCAAACTCTTCACCGAACAAAATCACTTTCATTTTGAAACCTGCAGTGTATATACATCGCTTTTCCATCAAGAAACTGTCGCGCTTCTTCACTGCCACATCATCATAACAATATTACGTGCGACGCAAAGACGATATAAGAGAAGGACGTGTAAGCCAACGCTACTGTGCTGCTATCTCTTACGCTCCACAAAAAGCTTTCAAAAATAATTGATTATCAGTTATTGACCAAAAATCGATTCCTTTTCATTCTTTTAAAATATTTTTTTCTGTTAAGGATTGCGAAGGGAATTACGTAACAGAAATATTCAAATGCCTTTCTATATTTTGCATGTTTATTTGATAAATTGCAGAAATAACAACGCTAATACTATAATTACATCTTAACCTAGAATTATCTTATAAGTAGAAAGAATGTGTTACGTTAGTTTTATAACCATAATTCAGCGTCTCCAATATCCAATATGGCGTGGTTATACTTCTGAAAAAAAAAACATGCCCAAACGGACAAGATGGAGTTTATGAGTCCGCTGGACAGACACTGAAATTTATTTAATTTCAATTAATAACAGTGAAATCTTTACCCATGAGTGCTACGTAAAAATGTAAATATATAGTTTAGCAATATTAACTTTACAATTACGGCATTAAATTTATACATATTAATATTTAACCTACGAACTATTTCTTTTCAGCTATAACCAACATGTCCCTTGAAATTCCGTTGGTAATTCGTACGGACTTTTAACAAATTATTATAATTTATTGAAAAAATATACTTAAAACTTAAAACAACCAATTTATATAGTGCTTCAGTGCTAAAAGCAAGACAAAACCTTTTTCCATATATATATTTTTTATAACCAATTGAACATGTAACTTCTAGGGTGATTTTTCAAAGCTTCTTTTCAAAAGTATCGAAGATAACGTGAATGGATTATAACCTAGGATTGTAGGGTGATAATATAACCTAGGAATTTAGTCTAATCTAAGATTTTAGGATTTTAAAGTAACAGTCTTGAACCATTCAACTGTCGTGCACCTTACCTCACTCGACAAAAATTATCACTGTCTACTAAAACAGCCAAATAACACCCGCCACATAGGCGAATATTACGCACAGAAGCACTCGTTCTTGCACCCTCCATTCTTAAATCACAAGCCNGCCACATAGGCGAATATTACGCACAGAAGCACTCGTTCTTGCACCCTCCATTCTTAAATCACAAGCCTTCGCACGTCACAACTCACGGCCGCAAAAACACAACCGTACTGTCTCACTTCTCAACTGCTACTAAAATTCAGTGACGACATCTACAGACCCACAGCTAATAACGTGACGGCACAATGTGCATTTATTCATGTTACTAATGCATTACTCCACCAAAAATCATGGCGTCCAACGTAAACAAAGTGGCGAAATGCTTGTACTTTTAACTATTTTATTTGATACATTCTATTTATTTTAACATTACGCCCTCCTCAATATTAACAAGGTAAGCTGTGCAGAACCCATTAGTGCTACTTTTGTTGGTCTAGGAAGTTTTCTTCAGAAAAGCTGCTGCTCTGGATAATTACCAACTAGCACATAATAACAAAAAAGTTTTATAAAACTACATTCTCTTCCCCACTTCCCTTATCAAACTGTAGAAAGTAAAAAAAAAAATAAAATAAGTACATGAAGATGAGCACTGCTCATTCAAAATAATCTAATATGTAGGTCAATTTACAAAGTAAACATGAAGAACTGTTTCTACTGGAGTCCATATGCTGTCATTTTATATTTCATGTTCTAGTGTGTATCTGAGCAGCGGGTTAACTGAAGTAGCGAAAGCACTCTCGCTGCCTGGTTGTGTTACTGATAGCTGTATGGTTAACACAAACCGGTTTACACAATATATTTAACGATTGTGAGAAAACTGGTAACAATTTTGGATCTAATGATGCTATTATCGAAGGAGCAAATAATGTTTGTAAAAATGAAGGAAATAATGTAGTTGGGCAACTAAATCAGAATTTAATTGCTACAAGAAAAAAAATGTTGTAAACATACCCCACTGGCATGAACTGCGTACATTACATGGTCATGCATTAATGCAGCTGTAGAAATGACTAATCAAAAGTTGAAAAAGGGACGTACTACACATAACGAGTATTAGGGTGGTACAAAAATTTTTTTCTTTCGGTTTTTGATCAGGCCACCCCCTAATTTTGTTACCTCTACCCTTTGTATTACTGATGTAAAATTTCAAATTTCTAGGTTTAGTGTAAGAGGGTGCTCAAAGAGTGTCTATTTAGGAGTTTTTTTAAAAAGAAAAACGCTAACATTAGCGTTTTTTGTTACAGGTTATGTTTACATGTTAAAGTGACTTTAAGACGTCAAAAGTTCAGTGAAATAGTGTACCAGTGCTTAAAAATAGCCTCCTCTTCAAAACATAAAAACAAAATTTTTTTGATTGGTTTTCGGGAACTGGAGCAGTTATCTCTGCTGAATCAGCTTCCGACGCTAAGACAAGTACTACAACGGTATCACAAGCTTTTAGAAGAGAAAAAAGACGTAAGGGATTCTGCACATTTTCTTATAGAAGAATTACTTGAGATTTGGCAAAAGTCTGACATACCAACTAAACAACCAAAACACTGCATTGAAAAATTGGAGAAAAATCATAAAACATGGCAGCTTTTAAATAAAAATAAAACAAGTTCTCAACCGCAGAAAGACAGAGAAATGTTGTTTATTAAAGAACTAGATGACCTATTCGATATTTCCCACGCAGACGCCTCTAACTTAATAAAGATTGAAGAATGAAGATACGGAATTACTTGTCGACCAAAGAGGCGAGCGCAAGATGATCAGGACTTCGCTAGATAAGAAATAGGAGAAACAAATAGAACGCGTCCAAAAACGCAAACGACGGGCCGAGGAACCGAGACAAAAGGCTGCTGCTGAATGAGTTGCCTCCACTTCGGCAGTTTCAAGCCAACAACTGCTTGACTCCAGCTTTACTGGCTCTTCCAGTGACGCACACGAGGATTACAAGGAAGTAAAACATAACGTGTCTGTTCCAAATAAGGCTGACCAAAAGGGAAGGGAAAGAGCTATCTCGGTTTGTCAATTTTGGTGCGCTGCTGTGTACCAAAGCATGGGTTGAAGCTCCTTTGGCAGCCGAAGCACCAGGTAATGATCTACAACTGTGGAAAAATTTCAAAGCATACGAAGCCATCGATCCGGAAATTGGAAAAGCTGCAAGGGGCGTCTTAGAACGTCACCTATGGCACTTGTCCGACGAGCTCGTAGGCCTTGCCTTATTTTCCGACAAGGTGACTTGTATCGAGAAAGCAGCCATTGTTGAGGGGATGAAAGTTGAAGCTGGCTCTCGCTTGGTCAGAGGTAACCCTGCAATTTTAACAAGTGAGACCACCTCGGGAGCCTATGTATCAAAAAGGACATCGCAAACTCTCTCTCTTGTTGACATAAAATACTCGTTCTTGCAGTTAAATCCGGAAACTTGGAAAGAAAATTCTGATTATCTTCTAGGCAAAGATTGTGTTAAAAACTTACGTGTAGTTAACGATACAACAGAAACGGGTGCTAAATCATTCAAAGATTATAATAAGTTACTCACAAAAGATGAAGACGAAAAGCTAATTATACTGCATGTTGTCGAACAGAACATGAAAAGTGTCCTCTGAGACGACCAAAAAGTCACTACTAAATGTGATCGCAAATAAAGAAACGTGTTCTATGTAAAATTTGTATTTTTGGTTGTTTTAAGTATTTTTAATGTTAAAAAGCATATTATTCCATATTTACTATTATAAATGCAAAATTTTTGATGATTTCTACAAATCTAATCCGAATAACACGAAAAGAAAATATACTTTGTGTTGAGGACTTAGTTTAAATAGTTACCATCACGAGTTTCATTTACTGAGACTGCCAAAAGTATCTCTATACAGACAACTCTTGTTTCCAAGACCTCTGGTATAGTGACCCTCTTGAAGTAAAAATCCCTTTTCGGGGAACCATGAAACAAATTTAATTGAAGTCAATAATAACCCTTTTGAAATAACAAACCGTTTCCTGGCAACCATGAAAGATCTTGGAATAAAGAGTTTACTGTAATTATTTTGTCTTTGAAGTAGGGATGGGTCGGTTCGGTTCTTCGGTTCCAATTTATACCGGTGCTTGAGGTTTAACTCGGAACTGGTTTTAGGTTAACAACAATTACTCGGTTCTTGGTTCTACACAGCAATGGCAAAACTCTGTTGTTACAAAAATAACTATGGTATTTACTCATGTATAGGCCCTTTTTTCCCCAACATAAAGGAAAAAATTTCTGGGGTGCTTGCTTTACATGGAAAATCAATTTTTAGTTATTCCTCCTCCAGCAGAACGACAATGGAGATGGGGGCAGCTTGCGACCTTTTACCCAGAGATGATGGAATGTCGCCTCGTTTACGGAAGAGAGAAGTAGCCCAAGGTTCGATTTCAGGACCATGACGCGAAACGCAATACTTTGTCATACAAACGACTGTCAGGCAACAACGCATAAGAGAAATAAAAACGTGAACACAGTTTTTAATGAATACCAATAGCTACTCGTAAATATTTGTCATCACCCCACCCTCTTGCAGCTGCAAGTTGAAATTCTGTATGTGTAAGAGATGCAAAGAGATAAGATACACGGGTAAATACAGTACATCCTGTTAAGAGAAAAAAATTATGGATGCCTACCAAGGGGACAAGGAAGAGTAAATAAAAGTGTTGAAAGAGGCAGATTGATTGCTGGGCGAGTATAGCAGGGGGAACAGTAAAATTATAGCACACTCTGTGCTTAAAAACTCCCATGCACATGTCAACGTGCATGCTACTGAAAAGGTTAAACACTGTCAAAAAAGGAGAGGAAAGATTGTGATAAGAAACATTGGCTGATATCTGTACAGTGTGGAGAACAGAACAAACAGAGGTGAAGGAAGACTGGAGAGGATTGGTGAGTACGGCTCAGGTTCTGTACAGATCTGGGCTTTAGGCAGCAAATTGTACCGACAATGATAAGTACTGGGCATCTACATACAAGCTTGTTTTTAAACACAACAAGGGCGCTTAGAAAATATTTGAAAGAATTGACAAACCTGTTGACTTGGTGTTATTTGGCAGCTTGTCTTCAAATATTTTATTTTCATTCGTTGGCAAATTTTTTGCTTCATCCTCATCCTCATCCTCATCCTCTTCATTTCTACCAACATTTATCATTCATTAAATTGTGAAAAATACGCAGTGTGAAAAAAATTAACTATATCTTGACACACTTTTATACTTATATTTAAAAAGCCAAAACAAACACTAACACAATAAACTTAGTTTAAAAATGTATCACTTGAACCAAATCTTTTAACTTGGTACAACAGAATATGTAGGCCTTATTAAAATTTTTACAATGCACTAAGACAAACAACTTGCCCATTGCAATTTTATAAAGATTCTAGAGTATTTCTATCAAAATTTATTTTAAATTTTATTTTGATGATCAGTACATGAATGAATAAATCCAATTATGTACTTTATCATTTAAAAGAAAAATGAACATAAAAATATAAGTTTTGTGGTTATGGAAATACACGGCAAAACCACTTATTAGGATGTTACCAAGGACTGATAAGCTAAAATAAAGCTATTGGAAACAATTTTACAAATAAAGAAATAAAAACGTAAAGGAGAAAACAAAAATAACCTGAAACAACGATAAGACTGACTAGCTCCGAGTGATCTGAAATCACTACAAGACATTAAAAAAAAATTCAAAGGTATTAAGATAATCAACATAAATGTACATCAACATTTTACACGATTATGTAAGTTTTACAAAGTTCAGAGCACAGTGTTAAAAAAAATTTACTAAAAAGAGCATTTGTGGCAAGGTGTCTGTTACAGCATGCACATTCCCAGCAAGGGTACAAATAAATTCACTGGTTAATGGCTAAATATGTTGGTTATAGGTTGTTCATAGTAAAGTGAGCATTTTTGAAAGCCATAACTTTTCTCCTCATTTTGCGTCCTTCCACCACACGTAAAATGAACACTACCATGGGCCAAATTATATACTTCAAGCATCAGTCTAGTGGAAACATGGAATTGTTGGAGAACTAAATGTGTGTTACAAATATGTCAATTTGTACTCTGATGTGTATGGTGTAGAAAAATACTAACTTGACTTGCAATAAATTCAAGCAATAAACTTGCAATACATCAATTCTTGGAGCTATTTTTCTAACTTTGCTGCCAGCTTACCTGCGAGTCTGTATTTGAGTTTGTACGGTACCACACATAACAGAGATGGAAGAAGTGACAACATTACCGGAACTGTGACAACCACTGACAGTCACACTTAAATTGCAGTGACAAATAGTGGTGACTGTAACGGCTTTTCACATTCCCTTATTTTGTTCACTGTATCTTCTCTGTGGACTCCATTCATTGTATACCATGATAAATGGTTTGGATAGCATTTAAAACACAGTTCAAACTTTATAATGTATTTTTGTAGAATTTTGTGTAAATTTGTCTAAATACAAATTACTAAACCACCACAATATTTTGAGGCATCTGCTCCAAAACAATACAATCTATTTATGCACTATGGATAGAAACATTCCTGACATACAGTAGAACCTTATTAAAATGACCCCTCACCGTTTCTGGAAATAAGGTAGTTATGACAGGTCAGTCACTCTCGATATTTTGGGGAATTTTGGGTCGATTTTGACACAACCCCAATCCTTATTAATCAAAATTTGCAAAAATTTTTTTTTCACAAAGTTCATGTTTAATTCCATTAGTGCATAAATAACATTTTTATTAATTAAATATAAATTTATTTTAATAGGCAGATGTTTTCTGAAAAAAAATTGACAACCTTTCTAATTGTAGTTAGAGGCGTTGGTTGGCGTCAAAGACTACACACCCTTGACGCGTGGGAAGCAGACGTCATCCACTTGATGGGGTGATGGCTGGGAGTGAAACTGGTTAAATTATGGCCCGCTGAGCATGAGGAGGAGCGCTAGTGGGAGCTGGTCCAGTTTGATCTCGGGGAAGGTGTGCAGCTGCACGATAGCTCTAAGCATCGAACCACCTTTTCTGAGGCTGAGGGTAAGTTAGAGGTTACTGGCTTCTTTGGTGGCGTGGGAGGCAGTGGCAGATGGCACAGTAGCACGTAGTGTAGGTCTCGACTTCCACTGGCCAATGTTCCCTTCTGCCCGGGCTGCTCCATGACTAGACAGGCGGGAAGTCGCTGGCAGACCCAAGCACTTAACTGCAGGTGACAATAGCAGGATAGGGGCGATCACTTGTGCTACTCAGCACGAAGTTGTCATATATCCAAGCATCATAAAGAGACGGAGCTCCCTAACAGGGGCGGCTGTTGGCCTTCCTGCAAATACATTGGCTGGGCAGGAAATCACCAGCAGACCCAAGCACTTACAGAAGGGTGCAACAGTCGAGTGGGCCACTGCTCCACAGAGACAGAGCTCCCTATTGGCGAGAGACAGAGCTCCCTATTGGCGAGAGACAGAGCTCCCTATTGGCGAGGAAGGGATAGGGACGGTGCCACGTGCCTGCAAGAGTGTCTGAGGTTCTCTTGGGCAAAGCAGAATATAGCAGGAAATAGGTTGCACAAGAATAGTAGCTGTGTGAGATAGTCAGCCAACTAGGTATATGTCTGTTTATTGCCAAAACAGTACACATAACCAGCCTGTACCTTGACTAGAGCTGAAGGGCCAACCAGAATGATGGTCGTGTGCAGCGTGGGGACGATGACTCCAGTGGTTCTAACCCTGACTCATGAGCTGAATGTGTGTGGCTAGCTAGGTGAAGTATGGGTGGCTTAGGTGAGCTAGCGGGCAACGTGGTGCTCTAGACTAAAGCTGCGATAGCTGGTAGACGAGAGTGAAGTTCGTGTCCAGGCATAGTGATGTTCTGCAACTGAGCTGCAAGAGTCAGCTATGGGTAGATGAAGTCGGTGAGCAGAGATGCAGAGTGACGTTCTACAACAGAGCTGCGAATGTTAGCTTTGAACTGACGGTTGCATGTCTCTTATATACCCGAACCACAGGGCCAGTACGAGAGAGAGAGAGAGAGAGAGAGAGAGAGAGAGAGAGAGAAAGAGAGAGAGGTGGAGAAGTGGCAGAGGTGGAGAAGTGGCAGAGGTGGAGAAGTGGCAGAGGTGACCAAAGCTGGCAGCGCATTTCCCCTACGCAACCAAGGTTGGACGGGTAAGCGGGTTGCAGACCAGCAGACGGCATTAGCTGACTCGAGCCAACCCTGCCTCCAAGGCACTGTGGCATGTACATTTTCTCCTTCTCGGGAGGGAGGCCACGGCTGTGGCAAGGCCAGAATGAGTAGTGACGTCGCCCGTGGCACATCAAAATAATATCTAAGAGGCTTATACTTAGCCTTCTCTTGCCCCCCAAAATGTTAATAACATCAAGCGGCAACAAGGATTTAACGAGCATTGAAAGTCTATGTTCAATAGTCTCTGGCATAAAATCAACATAATTTTTATTTGGAGTATTCAATTTATTGAAACAATACCACAGAAGTGTAACTGCAACCACCTTTGTCACCAATCAATTCCAATAAACGTTAACATTTAACAAGGCTACATTTTTCAGAGCAAAAATTCAATGTTTAGTATCCTCTTGCAAAAAAATAATCCGAGGATATTTTAATGAAATATTAGTTTAGATAGATAGGTAGTTTAATGTTGTAAATAATAGCTGAGTATGTTTTGTAACACTGTAAATAAACTAAGAAATTAATTTGAGCTCATTTCTTTATATTAGGACCTCCATTCCTCATGAACTCTGATATGCCCCTTTTAACAACATGTCATAATACTTTTTAAAAATTGGATGCATTGGGGAATACATACAATAGAAACTTTCTATATTAACCCCATTTATAGCATTAGTCTTTCTATAAAAACTTGTTTTTGAGGAACTCTAAAACATTTGGCTGGAAAAGTGGAAACATTTGAGGTAAATAGTGGTTGCTGCACATTGAGTTTCTCTTGGTGATCACTGTACTGGACATAAACACTGCCACTTCATTTAATATTTACATCAACTACACCAAGTCTCCCGTGTTTACTCAATAAAAAAGCACCACGTAATCACTGTTATGGTGATAAAATAAACAATAAACACCACATACAGTAATAGAAAAATAAGGGGAAAAAAGCAGAGTTAATGCTTGACTACCAGTTTTAAATCAAACTCGGCATGCTCTTAATATAAATTAATTTTTCCATGCCAAACACACAAGCTAAAGCTTCCTTTTCATAAGTGCTGTAAGCTTGTTCCGCGTATGTCAAGGCACGACTGACAAAAGCTACCAGTTTTAATTCATCGGACTTCCCTTGCAAAAGAATGCCACGGCTTAACCCGTCCCAGATGTAGCAATCGCTGATAGTGCTCAGGGTCTCTTTAATTTCTGGATGACCCGCATGTTGGTGGTCATGGTGGTGTCAGCATAGGTCTGCTATCAGCTCGCATGGAATCCATATACCTTCCATTGGGTGTCGGGTTGCCCACTACGGGTCCAGACGACATCATCTCGTAATTTGAACCTCTGGGGTAAGTCCTTGAGAAGGCACTGGTTGTCTGGGTGCTTTTCTCTATAATAGCTTATCTGTTAGCGACTGAGTTGCAGTTGAAGTAATCAACGCTGATCGTCCTGAAAGGACTCGGGGGTCACTAACAAAGTGGTGAGAACGCTGATCGTCCTGAAAGGACTCGGGGGTCACTAACAAAGTGGTGAGAACGCTGATCGTCCTGAAAGGACTCGGGGGTCACTAACAAAGTGGTGAGAACGCTGATCGTCCTGAAAGGACTCGGGGGTCACTAACAAAGTGGTGAGAACGCTGATCGTCCTGAAAGGACTCGGGGGTCAATAACAAAGTGGCGAGTGAGTGTACAGGGGAAAAGACTTCTTTGGAGGTCTCTTGTCACTGGTCTAGAAGGCTTCTGGAAGATGTGGTGGTCCTTCGTGAGGAAGGTGGTAGGCAGAGCTCCAACACTAGAAGTAATGGAGCGAGCTGCTGAGAAAGAACTGCTGTTCAGGGGGTGCGTGCCGACTTATATGGTCAGCCAGCGCGGCTACCTTTGGCTGTCGGGTATCTTCGGGTGTGAGCTCCTCCCTTTGCAGAGCTGGCAGCATTCTCTCGGGGAAGACTAGCGGGATGGTTTTCGTAGTGTGCGTGTTGCGTCTGCCACGCGCTTGGGTTTGCTTCATCTTCTGTTAGACGGAAGGGCGATTACAACACATGGCGGCTGGCATAGTGAAGTAAATGGCTCTGGAGGCAAGCCGGCTCTGGAGGCAAGCCGTCTCTGGTTAAAACCCTGCTTGGGTGATGTGGCATCGCATGCAGATGAGGTGGAGTCGGGATAAAATACTATTACCAGTACGCGTCACACGTCAACTTCAAAAAAACAGTGCTTACAGTTTGAGTTGCATAACTCAAGCAAAAAATGGCTTGCTTGGTGGACAGGGCACTGAACAAACTTAATTCCAACAGTTGTCAGCTACCCAGCACAAAGGCACTCTTAATTCACCATCAATAATTTGGTGTAAACTTAGTTCAACACAAAATGTACTGCCGAACAACTGTTCAATAAGCAATGCTTTTTAACTCGAGCCCACATGCCAATTTAACCATCCGCGTACCGCCTGCATTTGCCTGCACAGCCTCGCAACAAATTTCCAATAGCGCAAAATTTCATTACAACGAGCTTGCAATTGTTTACTATAATGTTCATAGTTCTCTGCAATCTTCCACAACATGATTAAAAAAAGATAAGCCTTTAACTTTCACAATGAAATGCACGTGACAACTACACCAGCCACGTACCACCTGCACTTGGCAGCAGGAGCTCGTAACACAGTTCTGGTAGTAAAAAATTTCATTATGACGTGTTTACAATTTATTTACTATAACATTCGCAGTCCCCTGCAGATCCAGACGTGATTAAAAAACAAAAAATCGTCCTAACTTTCACGTTCAGTGAAAATACTTAAAGCAAAGAACGTGCGCGCCAGCTATACGGCATCCGGCAGAGAACACACTGCCAGTACAAAACACAGAACTATACAGCGTTTCCACTCAACGTTCTCACCAACCAAGCTGGCAATAAAATACAGAATAATAAAATTAGATGTGATATATCCAAGCATTACAGTTCCACTAACTTGAAACTTCTTTTGGTAGCAGCTGAACCTAGCTGTGGTATTAAAAATTATTTTACATTGTCATCAAGAGAATTTAATTTTTTAAGTGTTCAAATCAAAACATTAAACACACAGGCTACGATTACTTACAGGGTTGTCAATTTTCCTGATAAAAATAGCCACGAAACAGCAACTAAAGAAGCTTGTTCAAACAGCATACTGTTGCAACTGCATAAAAACACATACATGCATTACACTAAATGCTTGTGTGTATGCACATGTGCTTTTCACTTTGCGAAACAAATTTTCTTGACGATTGCCACAATTTTGCTCAAACTCACTTTTTGTGGGATTATTAACATTACTATTCACAAACTATGAATGAACAAGCTTCAATATGTGGTACATTCACAACCTCAGCAAAGCAGCTTTTAACACAACATAATGCAACTTTCTGCTCACATCCCTCCCAGCAGCGGGAGTACAGATGCACATTCCAGATAGTAAATACAGATACTTGATGGCATTGAAAATCAAATTTGAGTAAACCCATATTAAAAAAAAAAATCACCATGTTTAGAATTCAGTTTAAATCACTGAACTCCTGTATAGTCAAAATAACAAATAAAACCTAACTTGCATTCAAGTGAAAACTCACTGACCAACAACATCGTCCAGCACGATTCCCATGTGCGATAACCCGGGAAGCTACTTTGCCGGGAATTGAACCTGGTTCGCCTTGGTGGGAGGTGAGTAGTCTGACCACTACACCACTGTAGATGGGTAGAAACTATTATGAGTAGAGTTAAAATAATAAAACTAAATAATATCTGCAAATCATTTTCTCACATTCTGACTACTGTAGTTCTCAATTTGATGTACAGTAAGTCTTGCAACAACACAGCTGTTTATAATACTATTTAGATGTAAAATCATTTATACTCTGTGAAGTTTTGCAGTAATTTAACGCTGGACCAACTCCCTTTTTTTTTTTTTTTGCATTACAATATATTTTTAGTTAAAGTATGTCATGCATTCAAAATTTCAGACACATCCATTTTGTGGAAAAATTGCGCAAGTTTTGAATTGCGTGGAACTAGTGAATTGTGCACTTAAGGGCACCGCCTTCGTGGAGCTTTTTTTGTATGTTTGAGGCTCAGCAGCAAGTAGGCTATAAAGGCGGCATTGACACACGTTCCAAGTGCCCCACCACTCCTACGCGTAAGGCTCTGAGCTGGTGTGCAGTGTTTCCATTGTGCTGCATGTACCTGAGTACCCGAGACTTTAAGCGGTGACCCTACAATTTTATTGGTGGAAAACCTGAAGCTAAGTTCAGTGCAGGTCCCTATAATAGTTGCGTATGTTGCTGACCAGTATATTACGAGGTACAGCAGCGAGAGAAAGCCATTTTTAGCTATGTTTGCAGGCTTGGGAATAGCATTTATAATGTGCATGATGTATTGAGAGTATTATTCGTACCTCATTTGAAATGTGTTTTCTTTTCGTACATCAGAATAATGGAGATACGTTTAGTGGTTTTGTAAAAATGTGGATTTCAAACACAGTGCAATGCAATTCAAACAACAATTATGTGGTGCCCTTAAGCTAACCAAGCAATGGTCAGTTTTTCTTCGGGCACAACTGCACTGCTGTATGTGAAAAATTACATGTTTTTAAAATATTGTTGGTAATTAATTTATGAAGTTTTACTAATGCATTGTTCTATAACATTAAAAATGTTTAGTACATTTTCCACACAACTCCAAGCACATAAACAACCTGTACAATCCCCAAACTTCTCTGACTGCTGGACGTTTTGAATATACAGGTATTCATACTCCAGATTTTCTCCATCACTCATGTTCACTTGGAAATATTTACTTGTTCAATGCTTACTTTCTACCACAAAGCATCAACTTTAATAATTAACTTACGGTTTTCCGGACACATTTTTCTTCTTTGGTTTGAATACTACTTTATCCTTGTTTGATTTTTTCGACTGGACGTTACTGTAAAAGAAATAAAATAACTTCGTTATTCAATGGTAGGATTACTCAAATATTGTATTTCAACATAAAAAAAATATGAATAGCAGTACACTTGTAATAATGACAGTGTGGCACCATACATATGTATATCATGGATTTTTTTTTTTTGTTATTCTGGCACTCAAACACTTAACAAATACAATAAAGCACTACTGTACCAAACTTGACATTAACAAATGTTTCATACTAGGTATAGCTAACAAACATTTAAAAATCCAAACTAAAGCCAATGCAACCATGGTGGTGAGAAAAAAAGTTTAACTTTAAGTTTTTTGGGATTTTTATTGTTCTATCTTTAGTGAATTTCAGGGTTTTTCTGAAATGCAATATTTTTCTTAAGTGTGGGTCTATCTCTCCAGGGCGCCATACTGAAAAATGTCTGAGAAGTGCTGATATCTGCACTACAGTGCACAAATAAACACTATTTACATAATAAGCACTTAAGTGACTCATATTGCATGCCTGTGCTTCCTGCTTACAAAATTATTCCTCGGTTGCATAAGTAACTATCTAAACCTTACAATAGTGTATGCAAAATTAAGTTGACTACAAAAATGGACACCACACTTACCCTATTAATATTATAACCACAGAATTTCCTCCAATGACATGAAGATATGAAAACTGATAATCTGAAATAACCTTAAATCCCAATGGAGAAACAGTGTTAAAATGACCAACATTAAAAACAACAATATTACTCTAATGTAAAAAAAAATGAAAATAAAAATCTATTCAAAATATTTAAATGTATTAGATATCAAAATGATAATGTAAACAATTTACTTTAATGCCTACAAATAAGGAGGGCAAAAATTAAGTAATTAAGTTGTTCATCTACCAGGTTGGGGCAGTCTGAAATAAAATACAGTGGAGGAGGTTTTAGTGTTCATTACAAGGAAAGTCGGTGCCCCTTACTGCAGGCTGGCAGTGGACTAGCTCCTCGAGAAGACCACGACAGCACTCCCCTCCAAGATTGTGTGAAGTTGGCAACAATCAACCTGACAGTAAGACTTGAGTGATCGTGTCGCCTCCCCCCCCCTTTTTTTCGGCTTGTTGACGGGAAGGTAAACAGGGATGAACCCCTATGGCATCGGCATCAGGGGACGTTGCCAGCCCACTGGGAAGGCCACGCGAGATTAGAGTTCCCTGCAATGACCAAATAAATTGAACCACAACCAGACGTGTCTGAGCCTACAGGTTCCAGACAGACCCATTTGCCTAGCTACCTTCAGTACACATCACTATCCCCATGCCTGGTCACCGTGCTGGGAGGAAGAAGGCGGCTAAAGCCGCATTTGCCCAGACAAAGCGTGCTGTTAGGCAGGGACCAGCCCGAATTAAAGCCTTATTAATGGAGCAAACTGCTGCCTAGCTCCTAGACGGAGAAATGACTATTCCATTTCAGAAGAACAAAGTAGCGTCAGTGTTACACCTAGCCTCACAACAGCCGCGGCCACCTCCTAAGAAGAGCCGTTACACCGTACACGCCACAGCATGCCTTCAAGCCCAGGGTGGCTTGCCCAGCTGTTGCTGTCTGCAACCCGCTTTACATCACGTCGCCACTCTCTACCCCTCCAACCTTCGGCCACGAGAGAGGAACTCGCCGCACGCTTCAGCCACCTTCGGCCATCTCTGCCGACTCGCCACCACTCTAGCTACATCTCTTCTCTCAGAGTTTTTTCTTTCCAACCTAAGCGCTGGCCCTGTGCACCGCGTATAAATAGGACCCGCAGACCTCAGTTCAAGGCTGTCTCGCGCCAGTTCAGTAGCACGCCATTACTCTATCCGAGAGCCATCTGATGTCTCGTCTAGCTTCACAGAACGCCACTCAGCCTGAGAGTCAACAGACTTAAAGTTGCCACTGCTATTCGCAGCACACCGAACTCTGCCGCGCTTCCAGCTATCGTGTAGCTCAGTTGAAGCTGACTCAAGTATGAGTACATCTGACTTGAGGAAGCTCTCACCCCCTGCGCTGCAGCGTCTTCCGAGACTAGGTCAATTACCAGTTGACAACCTAGGATTGGCCCTTCAGGCCCTAGTTAGGGTACAGGCTGGTTTATGTGTTTTTGATTGAGCAATCAATAAAACAGGCATAAATCTGACTTAGTTGAGTTGTCTCTTCCAGCATTCTATTCTTTCTACACCTTGCTCTCACTATTTCCTGTTTCGTCACTACTCCTAGTAAGACTCTTCGAGGGATAGCCTCTCGAGCCGAAACCTCATCTTCAACCTCACCTTATGGGAGCTGTCTCGATGTGCAACTTAGGAAGCTTGTCTTCCTGGGTGGCACCAAGAGCAGTTTTCACTTGGACTATCACCTTTCCAATAAGTGTCTGGGTCCGCCAGCAACGTCTCACTAGCCAGGTCATCTGCTGGGAAACAATAGGCCAACCTCTGAGGAGCCATACTCTAAGTGACACTTGGGTCTGCCAGCAACGTCTCACTCACCAGGGAGCCATGGAGGTGGTTGCCCCTAGCCCTGCTACTGTAACCCCTCAGTTTGGTACTTGGGTCTGCCAGCGACATCCCGCACGCCAAACCACTAGACTGAAGGCCAGTAGATCAGACCACCTACCCTTCCCCACACCCCGCATCCTACTCTCCATCAGGCTGTGTCTATACCTTATTGGCCACCCACTATATTCACCCACCCCGCCAACCCTTATGCCTCACCATAGGGCTGGGCGGGGCAAAACTGCCAAGCAGGGGCTAGCTTAGACTGGGGTTCCAAAGAGTAGAGGTTCAGGTGACAGCCAGCTATACACCTGGAAGGAGGAGGCTGCACATCAGAGAGGATCTGCATTCATCTCATCCAGCGCAACCTTAACCATCATCTGGCACGTGCCACACGCAGTTTCTCCGTTGTCGCCAACATCACTGAAGAAGCCGTCTAACTTCGCTCAGCCCACTAACATCTCCAGAGTGGTTAGACCACTTACACGTCACACCCTTCTATGCCCCATACCAAGGTACCCACTCGCCCATCGTTCGCAAGTGCACCACCCAAGGCACAACGCTCTATGTGGACAAACCCAGCAATGTAGGCCCCAAGAAAAACCTCGCACAAGTGGCGACTACTGCTTCACCATCGCCGGGGGAATTTCCGAAGTTTCTTGGCGCTACCCTCCAACTGCTATTCCCACTAAGGCACTACGGGTGAATGTTGAGGTGACATCCTTTTTTTGCAGGAGAGCGATGCCATTCACAATGGTTGAACCGGGAGGGAGGTTTATTGTCTCCAGTGACAACAGAGATATCCCGCCGACAGGAATAAGGGTAACACTGCGGCAGGGGGGTAGGGAAGTAATTGACATCTGCCTGCGGCATTGGAGAAAAAGAAGGGGTGTGGGGAAGAGAGAAGGCTGGCGTGGGAATGATTCTCTTGTGGAAGATCACAAGAAAGTTTTAACTGCTCCTCTTTTTTTTCCTGCTTACAAGCTGTATTTATTAAAATTTTTGAGTCCAAAGCTAGTTTTAGTTTTCTATATAAATTTTTTGAAACTATTACACCATTGTATCACAGTGCCACTGCTGAAGTCTCATAGAAGAAAGTTGCCGATTGAAAGACAGTACATAAGTTAATGCAAGTAAGTGTAGAAGAGGTGTAATGTGCCATATTGCATGCTACCAACGCCTTTATCTCTCCCACACATCTTGGTCTTCGGTACCTCCTGGTTTGAAGCACCCTTAACCATAGACAGTGTTTTGTGAGCTCTATTTTATTTATGTTTTTTTCATAACACAAACCAGATGTGGCCGGTGCATGTGTACGCCAGAACTTATCTTCCCTCCAGCAACCACCCCAATACATCAGCATGCATAAACAACTTAAATTCTGTCCGACAAGCTACCAGTGGTGCCACTTAGGCGGTCTTATTTCCAGGAAAAAATGCAGTGACCACAGATTGTAATTTTCGTTTCGGCCCTGAACAATTTGTATTATGAAGGTTTTACTGTTTTTAAAGCAACACAAAATTGTGTTAAACTAAACGTTATTTCACAAAGGCTGTATGAAATGCACATCATTTTCACCAGTATTTACACTTGCGGTAAATTCAGTATTTTACCACAAAAGCCTGATAAGTGATGTGTACTGATATATATATATGTGTGTGTGTATATATATGTATAAACACGACTTCGCCTCATCTTCATGTGTCATCGCGTCACCCCAGGAAGTGTTTGAACCATGAACGACTTGCTAACAGTGCTGATAAGCACGCCCCAGGCAAAAGGGCACCCTCCACAGAAATGGCAGTAAAGACAGTCTTCACCTTATGTCAGACGTCACACCACCCTCCACGTGTGATAGAAGCCAACCAGGCAGTTCACAGCTGCGACTGAACTCACGCAGCCAACACAACCCCACATAGCAGGGAAGCCTGCCCGAGAGATAGCCGCCCTCACTGCTAAAGGCGGAGCTCCAGAACGAAGATACCTGACCGGCCGAAGAGAGCCCAAGGACCCGCAGCCAGCCGTCCATATAGGCAACCGCATGGCCCAGAAACATTAGTTGATACTCAACAGCTCGCTCCACCACCTCGTATGCTCGAGCTCTCTGCTACTACCACCTTCCTCACGAAGGTCCACTGCTCTTCAGGAGATCTTCCAGACCTTCAACCCCCATAAGAAGTCTTCATCCCCCTTAACACTCACTACCCCTCTGGTAGTGACATCCGAGTCCCTTCTGGACAACAGCAATTGAGTAAGTTAGGGTCAGTTAGTATTATAGCCACCTAGCCACATCTGCTCTTGTGTAGTTTAGACCCAGGTCCCCATCACCTGGTATTACTGTAGTTTACTTCCGTTACAGTTCATTTTAGTTAGGAGTTAGTTTGGGCCACCGTGTCTATTCCTCACAGAAATAAACACGCAATTTTACCTCACCTACAAGTATTCATTTCTAGGGTGATTGTGATTTCAATCCTAAAGTAGACGTCAACCCACCAAGAAAAAGCAGAGACCGCGTTATTAAAACCCTCTTTGTTAAACCTAGAGTAGAACTGTGGGCTCCCTTAACGGGGTGCACGTACGTCTCAACACACACACATTAGACAGCCACCCATACTGTGGATCAGGTATGCCAAGGTACCTGGTGCACGCGTACGGTAGAGCCACAGCAATTAGAAACTCAATTCACGAGGCGGCTGGTCAGCCAGCCCAACCAATTTATGCCATCCACCGCATTACTTGTGCCGGAAGGAGTGATACGGCTGGTTCTGGAGATCTGAACCCCTTTTGGACCACACCCAAGTCGCTGTCAGACATCCAGGGTAACTCACCGCTCCAACCACCACGTTGAACTTTGCCGGTTGGTGTAAATGGGTCCGACTATGGTTGGTTTGGCCATGACCGGCTTTACACCTAGCTAGGGATCTTCGTGGCCTGCTCTTCCTTAGCGTGGCAGATCTTAGTTCCTATCTATATGCCTCTGAGCCTAGCGTGAACTGCAACCCTTTGCCAACTGCCCTCTGAAGTCTAACCCCACAGGAACGAGCTCAAGCCGCCTGCCAACTGGAGAGACCTCACCTCCCAGTTACCTCCAGCTCCCTCTTTCAGCCACCCCACAAGACCGCTGGGAATCGACAATCCTAGGCTCAGACCCAGCAGACATCAGCGGGCCCCCTATCAGCACCACCAGCCGCAGAAGCCACCTAGGCCCACGGACTGGGCACGAGTTCCATCTGGCACCAGCAGCAACAGCGGCTGAGTGAGGAGCTACCTTGGGCCATGCCCCAATGCAGGTAAACCAGTGGCTGTTGTGCGAATCAGTAGTATGAAGGACAGTTAAGCCCACCAGACTTTGTGCAAGCTGTCAAGCCACGCGCCCTAGCTTATATATTGGCCGAGGTCAGGTTAGCAGCCAATAAAGTCAGTCCAGTAATATTGTTCATGTCTCTGACCGACACACTAAAACTTTGCCCGACAGTGACGTCGTCAGTCACCCAAAGTCACGTGTTTGTTTCGCAGTGCGAAAATATCACACGGAAATCCATAGAATCAGAGATTTGGTTTGGGTTCGGGATTCAGTCATTTCAGACATGGATTCGAGGGTGGATACGGTGGATTCAGATTTGAGGAAAAACTGGATTCGCCCCATCCCTATTTGCTAAGTAACAATTTCGCGCCATATCACTTTACTTTGTTAATTTAAAAATTTTAACGACCCTCTTAACAACATTCGGGAACAATTTGTTTATTTGAATACTTTGTGGACTTTTAATTTTGGAATCATGACAACCACAAAATAATAGCAGCATGGCGTGCTAGACAGTACAGGTCATGGTGTTCCCACTAAACCTTACAAAATGCTAAATATAAATTACAAAAAATGAAACTCCAAACGAATTACAACATAGCCTGAGGAAGGACGTGTTTATTTTTCGACGCTTTATCTAGTTTCTCCTTCCTAATACATCACCGTGTAACACTTTCAGGATAGACATATTTTCTCGTGACTACATGTTTTCCATTTTATCCTGTATAATTAATTACTTTTAAAGTGAACTAAAAAGCGTAACTGCACTTTTTCCCATCCACTATATACTTTCTGTCTTGAACTACTGTATCACGCTCATGCAAGAAAATCTGTGGAGCATTGCAGTAACATTGCAGCTATAATCCATTCACGGTATCTTCGATACTTTTGAAAAGAACCTTTGAAAAATCACCCTAGGAGTTACATGTTCAATTGGTTATAAAAAAATTGTATGTGGAAAAAGGTTTTGTCTTGCTTTTAGCACTGAAGCACTATACAAATTGGTTGTTTTAAGTTTTAAGTATATTTTTTCAATAATTTATAATAATTTGTTAAAAGTTCGTACGAATTAACAACGTATTTTGAAGGGACATGTTGGTTATAGCTGAAAAGAANTACATAATCGGCTCCCTGAAAGTAGATCTTTAGCAGGGCTTCAGAAAATCTTGAAGTTACCGTGAATACATTTTAACAAAGCGGTACAGCAGATGTCACTGGTTGGCCGTCTTATTTTTTCTTTTGTGTGTGACACACAGGTGCACGGTGAACAGGCAAACAAAGTGCTCGCTCACGCTCCTTTCTCCCCCTCCCATTCTCACATTCCTGGGCACATCTTCCCCTTCCATTTTCACCCCCAGCTGAAATTTCACTCACCACACCCACACCCTCTTATTGGCTGGGCATGATGCTATGCGCGCGATAGCTAGGCGAGATAACTAGTGCACATTGGAGGTATTGGGAGAATCGAAGGGGGTTGTGCGTGTGTGTAGAACAGTTACTCCCTTTGTTCCTTCATGCATCGCACAAGCAGCCTTTCCTTCAGGTGCCGTGCACTGTGCTCGTTTCAAATCACAACTCCCACAGTTTTTGACTGATTTTTGCCATTTTTTTCCTCTCACTGCATGCCAATTATGAGTAACAACACTACAACTCATGTATTTTATCGCTGTGGACACGCAAACGTATTTCAAATGAGTTTATATTGCAATTTGTTGTAATTTTCTTGGAATTATTTTTAATGATTTTTACAGTTCCTGAGAATGACCTCGTAAAATACAGTACTCTTAAATTCGGAGATCTGCTGTATGCAATTGATGAAAACCATTTCTATTGAAAGCAAAATTAAACTCAAAATTCCTTCCGAAATTCAATTTCCTACAGTGGTGATGGTTTAACCTGTGGCCTCATGTATACCCCCCCCCCCCCATCTCATAAAAAAAAGTATCAAAGCTCACGTTTTTTTTTTCAGAAACATTCTGCAGCCTCAAACAACTATCATAGTTCACTGAATAGTGGTCATCATCATAAAATAGTCGCACCATACTTTTTAAGTGCAGAAAAGAGTAACAAACTTTTAGAGTCTAAAAATTGTGGTCTTTTCGGGTCTGCAGCTGATCCAGACACACACGCTACTCCCGGTGTGTCTCCACACACAAATTTGCTGGGAGGGCAATTCCGTAAGCCTCCAAGCGTGGAGGGGACGGGTCAAAGTGGTTCCGGCTGAAAAAAGTTGCAGCCAAAGGCAGCTGATGACAACAAGAGTGTTTTTTGCCACCCCTCACAAAGGGTGCCAATTTGACCCGGTGTGGGGGCTAGCCACCTCCCACTCGCGACAGAGAGGGAGGACACAAGAACGCTGAGACGGTTGTTAGGCAACAACTTTTCCACTCATCAGGTGTGAAAGAGGAGGAAGTGACATTGCGCCAAGCAACAATAGAGCATACCCAAAGATAGTCGAAGCTGAGAACAAAGTGCTCTTCATCCCCCTCCCGCAAGGCATGCAAGATTGTGCTGTGCTAATTAAGATTTACATAATAGGTACACCCTGAATTTCCAAGGAGATGTTTAGTATAAAATGTGCAACTATTATGTTATGATATATGGTGTACACAGACCATACTAACAGTTTGCAAAACAATAGCTGAAACGCTAGTCTGTGTATGAGCAAACCTGCCTTCCACTTTGCTGCACATTAGATACATACCTTGCATCATCTCTGAGAACATTCTTGATGGTAGCAAACTCTTCAGGCGACAGATTATCAGTGATGTCTGTAAAACTGCGATGCATATCTGAATTAGGTCTGCAAGGAATCAAAATCATTCAGGGCTGTATTAAAAGACGACTATAACAAGTCTACACAGTTAGTCACAACTTACAATTTTTCATATTCAGAAGGTATAATCATGGTTGAGTATTTTGTTCTGTGTTTTGGTTGAAATTTCATCAGTGGAAGTTTCATTGTATTAAATAAAGTATTTGAATATATTCCTGTACTCATATATTCACAAACAGACAATATTCAAAAGATGGAATTGCATTATAATTTCAAAATATTTAAAAGATGGCGGTGGTACCACTAACACTGTGAACTAAGATGTTTGAACTGTTCACTGAACTCAAACATACATATACAATTTTTTGTATCGAAACCAAAAATGTAAATGTTATTACAGTGTTTGATGTAGTTCTAAGGTGAATTGTTATTTAATGGAAAATCATTTTTGTAAGACAGTATAATCCCGATAATTCGTATTGTCAAGGGACTGAATATTAAATATGAATTATTGAGATATTCAAATTAGCGGGATTACCAATAATCGGGAGCAAAAAACAAAAAAATACATAATGAGATTAATGCAAAATTGCATTAATATATAATGATAAACACATGGCTACATATACTGTATACATATGTATATATAAATCAATAATTACATCAATAAAAAACACACAAAAAATGTACGTTTAAAAAAAAATTCTGTAATTTTCTTTTGGTGCAAGCCTTGCAGACTGGTATTGTCGATGGCATTGTCAAGCATGTTCAAAGCAGAAAATACTTCATCACCAACGTCTGATTTCGCTAAGAAATTGTGCATGTTGTTGATGTATTGTTTAGCCACTTTAGGTGTAATTGTCGGCACATCATCTTCGTCATCACCTTTGCCATCAATGTCCTGAGATGGAGCCACAATTTCGTCATCGGTTAGAATCCCCGCTACCACTAGGCCATCGTCAAAATTGACGAAATCTTCAAACGTTATAGAATTTTCTTCATTTTGAGGAAGACGATTCCAATTCACAGGGCATTCTAAGTCTTGTTCAGTAACTGCTGATGAAAGTTCCACCTTCGTGAATCCACAAGCACGAAAACAGTTTTTTATTGTGCTTTCGCTAACACTTTGCCACGCCTTGTGAGCAATGTTCATGGCTGAAAATAAGGTGATTTTATGATCCTTCCCATCCTCGATGCTGTCAAGGAGTTGCATCACTATTTCCTTGCGGTAAAAGGCTTTGAACGTTTTAATTATGCCCTGGTCTAGAGGCTGCAGCTTAGAAGTAGTGTTGGCAGGCAAAAACACAACATTAACATGACTGAGCGGTGGGGTATTGTTGTGAGCCTTACAATTATCCATGAAAAGTAGAATTTTTCGCTGCCTTTTCTCCATATCAGCATTCACTGATCGTATCCATTCCTTGAATAATTCGCCCATCATCCACGCTTTTTTGTTTGCACGATAGGTATCGGAAAAGTTTTTATGTTTTTAAAACATCTTGGTTTGGCTAATTTGCCTATCATGAGCGGCCTTAATTTCTCAGATCCGTCCATGTTGGCGGCCAACAATATGGTTACACGTTCTTTACTATTTTTTCCGCCATGACACTTTTCTTCCTTAAAACACATTGATCGGTCGGGGATACACTTATAAAATAACAGCGTCTCATCGGCATTAAAAATGTTGTTGGGCTCATAAGAATCGATTATTTCTGCCAATTCGTATTTCTACTCAGAACAAACGTCGGTCAATACATTCGCACTTTCCCCACTAAGCTTCTTAAATTTTATGCTGTGCCTTTTTTTAAACCTATCAAACCAACCATCACTCGCACAAAAGTTCTTAATTCCTATTTTTTCTGCGAAAACTTTTGCTTTTTCTCTTAAAATGTTTCCTCCAACTGGTACATTCGAATTCCGTGCTTGTGCAAACCCCTTTTTTAAATTCTCTTCTAGATGTGGATACTCACCAGTCTTAAAGCGCTTTACTTTGCTGTCCGATGTCTGGGAGGCGATTTTGTCCTTGTTCTTCAGAATTGATGTTTTTGTGGAAGGAGTAACGTTATAAACGTCAATTTGTTTATCGCCACCGGCCACGGTGTTAATGATTTCTTTTTTTTCTCTAATGGAAAGACACTTATTAGCTCTTTTCGGAGCCATTGCTAAGACCGAACTGAATAACTTTTCACTCGCTCTGCTCCTTCCTACCCTCTCATAACTGTAGACCGGACAGCAAGGCACTTCTTAGTTCTGATAATCACAGACACATCGTCTCACAGCCTACTCGGCGTCATTACCTTCCCTTCAAACCCTCCTACGTCCCTCAGTACCCTTCCGGTCTTTTTTACCCTGCCCGAATTGCATAAATCTAGAGCTGGTGTATAGTCTAGGGTCAAAAACATTACAAGTTAAAGAGATTTTTAAGTTGGAAATAAGAATTATAAGACGTTTTAATTGAGCTCGAGCACCAAAATAAATACGTATTATCAAGGGGACCAGAATGCATTGTTTTTTTTACGAATTAAAAGGGATTTTCTCAAGTGACCGGCAAATTTGCACGAATTAGCGGGATATACGAATAATCGGGATGCGAAATATCGGGATTTCACTGTATATTGTGAACGTTGGCTATCCGAAAAAACTCATCATTTGAAATATCTGTTTTTGTATTAGTTTACATTTGGTATTTATGTTCATTCCTGCTTAAAGATGAGTAAAAAATCTTACCTAAAATAATCATAAAACTGAGTTTACAGTGGTTATCAACTTAGTACAAAAAATTTTCTACTTACTGGGAAAACACTTTATTTACATACAATATTTGTAAGTCACAGTAAACCTGAGTGGTTGTTAAATGACTGGGTTTTAGAAATGAAATATTATGTAAGAGATCATTCAAGAGCAGTCCATCTGTTGTTATGTCTACATGCAATGTTAATCTTAAATTTTTCTTCTTGCCTGTTTCCATGGCCACCTCTGTTGTAGGGACCACCTCTCTGAAAGCCACCCCTGCCTCTGAAGTTATTCCCTCGCTGACTGAAGACTTTCTGCGTTTGTTGATAGTTTACATTTTCACCTTTTAGGGGGAAAAAAAAAGTATAAAATATATATCACACAATGATCAGTAAGGCATCTGAAATACATAACTTAATTTGACACTTGCCACACCTGTATTAGCGTGCATGGTGTTGCAGCCCTCATCTACTTCTTCCACACCAATTCTCCATCATGACGACAAACACACCACCTGCCACCACTTGCTTACACCTTAGTGAGCAGCAAAACAACCTTCGGTGCACAGACTCGAGTCTCTGGCTGCTTTCTAAACATCCTGACACCCCTAGTTGCAGACATACTTTGTGCACAGGGAGGAGTGGCCAAATCCCAGCAGTCCCTACCACCTCTCTCCACATCGCTCGCTCCAGGGTGGGTGGGCCCCAGGCAAGTGTCCAGAAGGGCGGCAGTTATAGTCTTCACACCTTTGCTTGAGGGCCAGCACCCACACAGCTATTACCATTTCATGCTCTCAGGAGCCATCCAACATCAGTCAGGTATAGTTCTGTCCGCTTAAGGGAGTCCCTGACCAACTCCCAGCTTTCCCTTTTCGAGACTTGTAAATTGAAAAGCAAATGTGGCAGTCTTGCAAAGTTGCATACTGTTTATGCACCTGGGGTCACCTTACTCCGTAATGGAGCCTTCTGCTCTGCAACCTATTTCTCAGACCAGTTACGCTGGAACCTCAATTGTCCCTTTCTGGCATCTGCATGGGTACAGTTTCAGCAGGATTAAATGTTTCTTAACAACAATAAACTATCTTCCATCACAGCCTCCTGCCATCAACTTAACACACTTCAAGCCCACTCGATTGGACTTTAAAAGAAGCCGCAGAACACTCCTATAAAGACACAGGGTCTAAACATTCAACTAACCCTTCTGAGTGCTGATCTATCATGCGTCAAGGTCAGACTTAACACATTGTGCCCCTCAGTCACTGCATGCAAAGGTAACACAAGGACTGGACCAGGGACCTGAGCCCACAGGTTGATCTCTCCACAACGTAAACTACCAAGCCAGAGCCAGGCGACAGATGCCATGATGCACGATTCAGAAATGAACACCCCTCTCCTCTGCATCTGGAACCCTATCAGGAGAGGAAGGGAGTCAGCAGACCACGTGTTTTTTGTCCTCGGGGTACCACGCAACACATGGGGGAAAACACCCTACTGACTCTTGCACGACTGCTCTCCTACGTCTACATCCAGCCAGTGAGGACTTTGAGTGCATGTCAGTCAGGACCCACACCTTACAGTGCAGACAGGGGATGGGAAGGGGGAGAGGAAGGAAAACTTGGCCAAGTCAAAGAGGCTCACATTCTCAGACAACTTAATATGTAGATTACAACAAGAGAGGACAGGAAAGGAAGCATGTGGTCATCATTGTAGCTTGCTCCAGGCAAGCAGCAGGGAGTTACCTAGGGTCAGCACACCTGCACTTCTCTGTATGGGAGAAAGCTCATGCTGACAGGGCAAAGGCTAATGCCCTGAAACCACTCACGGTACATTCAGCCATCTTCAGCTCAAAAGTGCAAGTTACGCCACGTGATCTAAGACCGCGATGGGCCATATTCAGAGTGTATGCCCTGGCGTTCCCACTGTCCACTATTCTGCCAAATTGGACAAACCTGATTTTCACTTTGGTCTCATCCTCGTCCTGAAGCACTCCCAGCCAATTGGGCCACAAGGCCTAAACCAGGTACTTAAAAAAATCTCATCAGATGCCAGAGCATCAGACCTGTGACTGGTGTGGAACAGGGAGGGGCCCCTGCCCCTGACCACAGATGCCATAATTGGAACTCTCGGGGTATCTGGGGCTTTGCAACGAAAAGGGACAAATTCAAATGCACTTATAAAAACCAATTCATAGCTACAGATCAACATTCAGTCAACGTATCATCTTACTCTCCTACGCCTGAAGCCAGTCCACAGACTCCCATGCACTGACAGGCCACCAGCCCAGGTGGATAGTGTACCATGTACTGGAAACCTAGACAATCACCAAGGGATGGAGGCCCCACAGCTATAAGCCATGGCGGCCACCGCTGGCAGCAAAACAGCATCTAATTCCATAGCACACTACAGTTTTGGGGTTCAAAAACCTGTCCACACTATTTAGAGTTCAGCATTAGTGTTTCAATGCAATGTGTGAGCCAGTGGAACTGCCTAGTCTTGAACAATTAAGAGAATTTCACGTAAAAGGAATTTTCAATTCTTGATGCAGGGGCACAGGTGTGCCTTGAGACACTGGCGTTGAGGCCAGTTACTAAGCATGGTACTCTGCTGCAGTGCACCTCAGCATGCCACATCATCCAATTGCTACAGTGGGGACGACAGTAAGCAAACTTTTTCACACTCTGAGGCAAACATCTCGCAAGCCCAGCCAGGCACAAGCTGGGTGATACTCACTAAAACTGTTTACAACACCACATGTTCCATTACCACTTTACAGCACACCACTAATCGACTTCGGTCTCCTTTTGATGGCAAGCAACGTCCCAGCGACAGAAAATTTTTTTTTAACCATTAACAATTTTACAACTATACATCTAGAATAAATTGACTACAGTAATGGAAAGTAATATTTCAAAACACTTAGCACAATTCTTTCAACAAACCAGTGTCTTTCTAAAATGTACTGCTAAAAAAATTTACTGTACAAGTTATTTTTAATATTTCAGTCACAATATAAATCCTACAAATTAGAAAACATCTACATGAATTCAATAAAATTTTGTAAAATATATGGTCAAAATCATTTATTTTTAATGTGTTGCTGCTTCTGCTTAACAAAAATTACACACAGAACATTGCTCAATGCACATATTTTCCATACTACCACAGCCATTGTATCACCGATCATCCCAAATCAGCACAGGTTTGTTGGTACCAATTGTTTCAGAGGTACACCTACCATCACTAATGTGTCATCACTGGAAGTAGAAACATCGACAGGTTATTTTGTACAGTACTTAAATTTGCATATGTACACAAGCATGCTTGAATTTATGCGGTCACTGTTGCCTTCTAATCCTTTCAGGAGCGTCTTTAGTTGGTGGGTCTGGAATCCCACCCCACGTGCAGGACCAGGGTAGCATACGGATACCTCCCAACGATCGGTGGGGTACTCTTTCAGGGGTCAGTTTTCTGCTCCCGGTAGTCGTGATGCCTACCCCCATGTCTGTCCCTCCCCTGCCACTCTGCCTTGGTCCAGGTACCATCCGCGAGCTTGACTCCATAGGGATGCATTTCGGGATAGATGGACAACAACCTGTGGCTTGCTAGCTCTTTCATTCCATATGACCTCTCTCTGGGTACGGGTCAGCCAGCATCTGACCAACTATTTAGTGGTGGAAGGACGTTGATGTCCCCACCAACCCTAGAGTCCTGGTTGCCCTTGCTGCTGATGTTCGCAGGTTGTTCTACTCATTCCAAGTATTGATAAGTCCCGTGGTGGGGCAGCTCCGGGATGCTGTCTGTACTGACCTCGCTGTGATGGTCAGGATGGCAGTTAGTTCCATGGGGACATTTGACATTTGGGCATGAGAAGGTCTGGGGAATATGTGAAATCACTTACATCAGCTAGTTGTGTATGTGTTCTTCATTTCTGTCTCACTACTGAGCTCGGCTCAATAAGGCAACCTTACTAGCTCTTCTGCTAGACCCTCTGTGGCTCAGGGATGCGTGTCTCGTAATCCATCATGTCAATGGCTCCAGGCTACGATTAACACAAACCCACATGCCATTGGCTCAGGAACCTGATGGCATGACCAAGTTGCCATTCCTTACTACCCCCATATAAATTACCCACGTTAGACTCATGGTCCAAAACTCTAATGGCACTGGGACACAAAGGCATAATCCAGCATGCCCCTTCCGTGTCAGTGCGCACATGCACAAACACACATACAAAAAAAATCCAGCACACCACTGGCTCTGGGACGTGACAAGCATGATCCAGCATGCCAGTAATTTTGAGATATGACAATCACATTCTGTCGCCTATCATTACTCCAATGGACTACTGGGTTATGAGGTGCATGCCTCATGACCCAGCACACAGAGGTCCCAGAGATGCGACTAGCATAATCCAGCACGCCATCGGCTCTGTGGCGTGATGGCTCACTGCTCTTTAAATACTCTACAGTTGGGGCTACAGCTTAGAGTTTGGTGTAGTGTGATTGGCTGGCTACTCCCAGAGACCTATTCATTTTTTTTGTGCAGCTCACACTGTACTAGGAGTGTACAAAATCATACTGTGTGCCATTGCACCCCATAACTTTACAGGCTTCGCTGGGGTGACATACCATGAAGTATATCCAGCCAGGCCTAAATGGCCAATTACTCCAGCACATGCCTGGCAGGTAGGGGGAGTTGACCACACTAACACAACTCCAGGGAATGGACTAACCCATTAACTAAACCTATACAGGTTGCTCAGAAACACCCTGGCCAAAGCGGAAGGCATAATAGAGGAAACAAAATAATATATACATATATGGCCATAGAACATGGGTCTAATATTGCCAGATTTAAATGCTGGTAACTGGTGCTGGGTAGGTGAGGCAATAACCGCTGGCAGGGGCATAAGACGTCAGTCTCTGCTGGGAGCTTTACGAACATGCATTGTTACACAAATGCCGAGCTTGGCAACATTCATCTTACATATGGGGCAGCAAATCTGAACATGTGCACTGGCAACTTTGTGAAAGTTGGTGATGTGGGCCGCACACGGCCAGAACTCCTAGCATGGAAGATTATGTTTTACAAGCTGTTGAGGTCCAACCATCCATAAGCATGAGAGCTATTGCCTGTAGTTTGGTTCTGAGGCGTTTACTTGTATGGTAGATTTTACATGATGAAGGAATGCACCCATTCCATTTACAGCGGGTGCAGGTGTTCCGAGTGGAAGATTATCCTTGCCATGAAGACTTCGCCCGTTGGTACCTGCAAGACTCTGCCCTACAGCCTACCTTTCCTTCATACATGTTATTCAAAAATGAAGCTCCATTTACACGGGAGGGCTTGTTTAACAGCCACAATGCTCATGTGTGGGCATATGAAAATCAGCATGCGACCTGACGACATGCCTACCAGAAACGATTCTCAATCAATGTGTGGGCGGGTATGGTGCATGATTACTTGATTGGACCGTACATCCTACCTCATTGATTGAACAGGCATGTACAGTACCTTCCTGCAAAAGATATTGCCAGAATTGCTGGCCGATGTTCCTTGGTTTATTCAACAACGAATATGGTGTTCCAATATGACGGTGCGCCTGCATACTTTGCTGCAGATGTCAGGACTCACACCTGGACGCAAACTGGATTGGTTGAGGTAGCCCTATTCCTTGGCTACCACGATCACCCGATCTGTCATGTTTGGATTTCTTCTTTTGGGGACTCCTAAAAAGTACCATGTCAAAAGTACCACCCTAATTGACTGAGCAATATCTCATCACCAGACTTGCTGCTGCAGCTGGAGAGGTATGGGACATACCGTGAATTTTTTGAACATGTATGGGCACCGACGCACTGACGGTGTGAGACTTGCATGCACGTTGGTGGTCACTCTTTTGAGCATCATCTTTAAAATAAGGACAAAATAAATGGTTTGTTACATTACATTTGGCTTGTCTTTCATTACACCTTTCCCATATGTTGTCAATTCCAGACCCACAGTCAATGGGAATCATGTGGTCCATAGTATATAGCACATACACTCACACAAACATTTACAGTAGAACACCGGTTGTACTTTTCCAGGGACAAATGAAAATTTCTATAAATCAGGGGAAAGGATAATTGAAAACTAAATTGACGCATGCTAAGCTAGAACCATAATCTTAGCTGTCACACCTTGTCTAGACCCCTCTCACCGCAGCTACAGATGTGAGATGACTTGGACAGGGGTTAGTCTGCCCCTAAGCGAGACCACATAGATACCACCTGCCCAACTGCCAGTTACCATCTTGTAACCCAGCCTAGCTCAGCTGCCAACCCCTATTACTTCCTCTCTCATGCAGCCAGTACGCGCAGCAGCCGTAGAGTGAGGGTAAGAAAGAGCAGTATGTCACCCCCTCAAGCACCCCCGACCCTCAGGATGTCTGCGGTGTCGCTATATATTAAGTCGCAGCCCTGAAAAATGACAGTTCATTTTTAACCATTGCCTAATCATCTCTACTACAAGCACCATTATACTCCACCATTTGCCACCACTTGTCAACCGTCTGTTTGGGACAAGCAGTCTTTAGCACTGGAGTACCCTCGAAGGTGTTTGGAGGCTGTGTTCACCACGCGTTGCACCTCATCCCAAATACATCTGTGACTGACTCAGACAGCAAGATCAGAGGCTGGCAGCTGTAATTGTACGTGGCTTAGGCCATGCTATTAACCGGGTCAAACCAGACAGGGATTTTGTGAGCTTGGCGATACAAACTTAAGGGGTAGATATATTGACACTGGAGAATACTTGTTTATTCAGAATAAATCTTGCAGCCCTTTACTACGGAGTTTTGTCTGCTTACTGGAAAAGAAATATTGAACTTACTACCTGCAACCCTCATTTACCCAGTAAGCTACCACGTCCACAGGGACTTCTCAGCGAGGAATAGGGGAACCGAATGCACATGCTCAGACAATAACAAAAGAATTCCTCGGGAGAGAGGGGGGGATTGCGCCTCAAGGGTGGATTCCCATTGCAACTTGATGCCTGGTGTTGTGGCTGTTCTGTCTGTCTTTGTTGGACCCCGAGTCCTTCGGGCATGATGGTCAAGTATGGTACCCCAAAGTTAGCACTAGGTCACACAGAGGAGAATTCAAAGCTACTGCCACCACCCCCAACAATCCAGCATGCCACTACGATTCCCTGCAAGGTGTTGGAATAGGAGGGACGGTGTGAGTAACTGGGACCCTGGCACAAACAGGCAAAGGAGCCTACCCATTTACCTCGGTACGTTCCACTGCAATTTGCTGCCAGGTGCACATGTTTTGGTGAAGACAAGGTGCCTAACTGATCCTGATCTTCCACAGGGAAGGAACACTTGTATACTTCCGCAATTCCGCCGAGAAATCCCTGTAGCACGTCCACACCCTCATCCCTACTTATGCCTTCCTTCAAGAGAGAGAGGGAAGAAGAAAGGGCAAAACTGCTGCAGAATGAGAAACAGAGTCGACACCCCAAGGATCTCCAGCTCAGGTGGTGTATACAAAGCAGAGGGAGCTCGCTCAGCTCGTGCCACAGCAACAAGTTAATGTACCCCTTCTATACCATCTCGGGCTCTTCTAGTCATTCACCAAGACAATGGATTTCATTATCCTTGGATAGGGCCAGAGGTAACCAGAATCCAGCAGCCCTAGTAATAGTTGACCCTACGTGAGTGAAGAGATACGGACGGCTCTTAACATTTACGTCTTGAGAGCTGGTGAGGTCGAAGCAACGCGAGTGTGAAGCAGTGCCGGAATGAAAGGGCAGGGGAAACAGAAGATGCCCTAGAACACGCGCCTACCAGCGGCATCGTCCAGCACGATTCCCACTAGCGAAAATCCGGGAGTGACCCGGCCAGGGATTGAGCCCAGTTCACCTTGGTGGGAGGTAAGCAGGCTAACCGCTCAGTTACCACGGCCCCAATTCTCTAAAGCATTGTTCACATAAACAAATTGACAATGGCAAACTCCAGTAATTGGCCTTTCTTGGACAAAGACTTTGTTCAGCCCATGTGAAGAGAGAACAGCATACAGTATTTTGTAATTCATGGAACTATATACAATGTAATGACTTTGTGGTACATTCACTTAAAAGAATCAACTACGTAAAATGTAAGCACAAAACTTACCATGAGGAGCATCTGCTCGTTGGAAAGACTGATGCTGCTGTTGGACACCATTATTCCTGAAATGGGGATGGTTAGGTGGCTGTGGAAAAGGCTGTGCAGGACTATTTCCAAACAGAGGCCTGGGGAAATCTCCATGGTTAAAATTATCGACGTTGTAGTTGGCTGCACCTTGATAATAATTTTGGGGCATTGGGCCTGCCTGATAGTTCTGGTTGCCTGGACCCGGCTGATAGTTCTGGTTAGCCGGGCCAGGTTGGTAGTTGTTGGCAAGCAGAGGTGCAATTCCAAATGGCTGCTGGTACATGTGGTTATTTGCAGGCCTCTGTTGCTGGGCACCCATTGAAGGACCATATCCCACAGCCCCTGAAAAAAATGAAGTCATTATAGAATTAAGAAACAGTAGTTTTGCACAAGCTGCAATCCAAAGAAAGCACTGAATTAATTATCAATAAAACCAAGATATCCCAAAAACATTTCTGTTTAGCCTAGGTATCTGCCTAACCTTCTGTAAAACTGATGAAAATGCAGGTAAAAAAAATAAACTTCACGAGAACTATGAATTTGCTTAAGTAACTTCAAGTAGCATTGCTATACTATACCCTTTACAAGATTGTATTTATATTATCTGAATGTATAAATGGTTTGAGAACTGGTCCCTTTCAGGGTCATGTTTACCTATCTGGCTGTGTGAGACAGAACCATCGGTTTATCTCTTTTATGAAATTTTTAGCACCATCTCTCATAACAATTCTTGTGGGTGTGTACTATGAAAGCAAACACTGAATGTAGTGCACACTTAAAATTTCTCTGTGGCCAATAGTGTACTTAGATGACACCTGGCATCTTGATGGCTGGAAAAGCACCTTGGGTCTTGCAGGGTGCTGTATTATTCTGGCACTCTGATCTTACTGCCTCGCATGTTTCAAAATACATCTAATTTTTCCCAGTTTTACAAACAAAGTCAATAATTGACTTCCAAGACATGCTTTCTCTTCTTCATACCCCTCGTCTTCTGGGACCGTACCAACAAAGAAAATGTGCAGGTGATTGGGGAATGAGACATTGCTTGTGTGGTCCGAGTGTTACCTTCAGAAAACCAATCCTTAAATGCAGACCCCATGTCACAAGGTTATTCAGTCTTTTTGGTGGGCAGACACACAACATTATAGGTCCCAATCGCAAAACCAACTGTAGTCCATTTGCGGTAACTTCCCAGTTTTCTGAAGCCCTGCGTAAGTTCTACCTCTAAGCTATTTCTCTGCCTCATGCGAACATATCTTAACTAAGTCTAGAAAATTACACCAAAGGGACAGCACACAGCATTTGTGTGGACTCGGGTTAATGATATTTTGCATAAGAACTATTTCTTAATAGGCATTACCAACACACATATTTTCTCTCTATTTATATATATATATATATATAAATTAAATATTATTACTTATAAATCTAATATAGGTAAAAGTTACATTTAACAGACAATAAGACACTTCTATGTTAACAGAAGTATAAAATGTTTGTGATACACAGTGTATTTAGTATAACCCAATACGTCGAACACAATGTAATTTTTCAAATGTTGGATTCAAAAAGTGTGACGAAACCATGAATAGACTATAAAAGGCAAATGAGTATCCAAAGAAGTTCTATCTTTTGGCAGAATGGATATTCTGGGTCACGGGCTCTGGATGCACAACAGCCACATCACATTCCTTCTCCAAGGTTTGGTTGGCAAATGCAGTACTGAAGGAGAAGAAAGATGGTCATGAATCAGTGCACTTGGTAATGTTAGCTAGGGATGGAAGCGATAGCGTGCTAGAAACAGTTGTACAGATTACTATGAAGGCTTTTGAAAAACACTTTCAGACTAAGCTAATAGTCAACACGTTTTTATGGTTTTACAGTGTTCTTCACTTGAAACATTTCTCAAAAAATTCTATAATGCAAACTTGCAACTGAGATGTGTCAGTGAATCACAACACAAAATACAGTCTATTCGCGGTTTCTTCACACTTTCTGGATCAAACCTTTGAAAAATCACCCCATGTATGACGTTTTGGTTGTTTCCTAAATATGTAATACATCACAAGCGTTTTGTACTTCTGTCAACACAGAAGTATCTCACTTTTGGTTAAATTGAACTTTTACTTATATTCAGTCTATAAATTATAATATTTTATTTATAATTAATGTGAATAAATACAGGAAGAAAATTGGTGTGCTGGTAACACCTGGTAAGAAATGGTTCTCATGAAAAATAATATTAAACTGAGTGGACCCAAATGCAGTGCGTTGTCCTCTTATTGTAATTTTCTAGACTTCGTTAGAACTTTAGCAGGGTTTCAGAAAAGTTGGAAGTAACTGCAAATGGACTATAAACATTTGTGACTACCGATCATAGAAACCCACAATGATTCCTGTAACCAATCAAGTAAGTCTACATAATAAGACTCCATGCTGAGAGTTCATGACGCATTAAAAACGCAGCTAAAATTACAAACCTTCCTGTTGGCGGTGTTGGTACTGACTGCGACCACTAAAGTGCTGATCATTTCCATAACCACGACCACCCCGAGGCATGTTGTTCAGAGGAACAGCTCCTTCACGTGTTCGGACTCGATCTGAAGAAACACTTTGATTTTTTCCTCTAAAGGCACCCCTTCCTTCATTGAAATTCTTTTGCTGGCTATCAAAACTTTTCTTTTCATACGCTCCTTGGTCCTTGAAGTTTTTGCCCTGTGCATCGACGGATCCTTTTCTTTCTGAAAACGGTTTTCCTTTACCAGAATAATTGGCCTGGCTGAAATAAAAACAACGTAATTAAAGGTTGATGTTTTATTCCACTGTAAATAATATCTACAGTTATTTACATACAAGCACTGAGCTATTGCACAAATATCATCCCCTATTATGAAAAATAGTTGAGAGTTCATGCCAGCTGTCATGCCCACTCCATAATCTAAAACACAAACGGATACAGATAGACATAGAATTTTCACCTACTTATTCTGCAAAATAAGCATCTTGCAAAAATTAGACTTATTTTAATAAAATATATTTTTTTTTTTAGTGCTTCTGAGAAACATTTTGCTCAACTTCCTGCAGTCACAGTAACACTGTGTAATAGTGCACTGCAATGATAGACTACTGGCACCAGCCAGTGGAAGAAGTTCAAAGAGATTTATTGACCATGAGCTGCCAAGATGTTCTGTGCATGGCTGGTGCAGGTCTTTGGCTCTTGAGGAGGGGGGATAGAGATGGGTGTGAAGTGAGACACAAATGCCACAGTGACACAACGCAAAGAAAGTGGTGGCAGAAGGAAAAAACCAACGCTAACGTATCCCACTCCAGTAGCAGATTCTCCAAAATTTCCTTCAGGATAACTTGACACTAGAAAATAACAGTCTTGCACAGTATATAAACGTATTTTCAAGCTAAAACTAACACGTAAAAAACTTTCCATCACACTAGTTCCTCACAATACGTTACACCAATGTCCTACTACAATTGTTTCTGAATTAATGTTCTAGAGAATTCTACTTTTCTTAACGTCAAATTGATAATTAATTGTAAAAGCAGCCAGAGAATAGCAGTGCCTACAGTGTATTTGTGTGCAAATATATATCAGGTTGGCATTGAAAGGGATAGGAGAAGAAGAAACAAGGAATAGAGTATAGGGAACAAAGACGGATGGGATAGGCGAGCCGGGAGAAATAAAGATGAGTGGGGTAGACGAGAGTGTGAAAAGAGAGGGGTGAATAGACAAGAGCAAGAAAGTTGA
>NQII01000163.1:1014854-1039474 GCA_002778355.1 Clitarchus hookeri
GAGGGGGGGTGCCGACGAAAGGGAGGGGGGGTGTCGACGAGAGGGAGGGTGAGTGCAGAAGAGAAGGGGAGATAGTGCACTTCAAGAAAGGGCGGGAGAAGTGCAATTGGAGAGGGGATGCTGGGGAGGAAGAGAGGGGGTGCAGTAGAGGAGAGGAGCAAGCAGAGCTGAGCAAAGAGGAATTATAGAAAGCAGAGGCAAGACAAGCAGGGAGAGAACGCAAGCACCAAGAGACAACAAATATCAACATTGGTTGAAAGTGGTGTTGCAGAATAAGCAGTTTTCAATAGCATTTGTGAGTATTAAAATAGAAAATACAATTAGCTGCTAAAAGAAAGGTACATCTCACATGATAAATCATACACACTGGCACTGCAATTAATCAAATTCATGGCATGAAACAGTTTTAAAACAAATATAAATGTTTCAGTAAGGATGTCAACTGGCCTTGTACATGTGCAAAGGGACAGAGTAATTTTACTGAACTTATATTGTCGAATTGGTCTTTTGCCACCTGAAATTTGGGATGTCCCAAAAGTCACCATTACACTTAGTATGTGGCATTACCATTAATGAAATTGCAAAATCCTGAAATGCAGTTTTCAATTCAAAACTTAATTTCATTTTCTAGTAAATCTCTCAGGGTAGAAAAAAATTTAAATATTGATACTACCTTTTCATGAAATAAACATGAACAAATATCACACAACTCCATTCTGCAACAACCTAAGTCTCACTTTTTTTTATCAAATGTAATCTCCCGAAACCAAATAAAATAAATTGTGTAGATCAACCTCTAATGACAACAGTAATTTCTTTTGATACATCAGACACGTGTTTTATTAAACTTTTGTCTGCACTTATGTTGTAGAAAATAATTTTTTAGGTCTTTAAAAGGCAAATTGATAACTACATATTTATAAGTGTACAGTAGAACCCCATTTTGTGAATTTTTCACGAAGTTTGAAAAAATTGCAAAATACAAGAAAGTGTAAAAACAACGAATTTATTACATACGAGCTTTGTTTAGGGCCAAAGAAAATAGGTACAAATCAAAGAAAAGTGTAAAACAGCGTTAGTGAGTAGTATGTAAAACTGGAACTTTGCTGGACATTGAAGTAATTATTTAGACACTAACCTGAAAAAAAAAAAAAAAAAAAAATTTATACACTTTCTACACTGTAAATACGTACCTTGCAAGAAAGCTTCTATAGTGCAATACGTCAACTTCTAGAGCAAAGTTGGAAAATAAACACAAAAGTTCCCTGGGTTGGAATCCCATAGATATATTTAAAGCCATCATCACATTAACTTTTAAATTAAAGGTTACATAAATATTATAGAAAAAGGAGAAGAGGGCAAAGAGGGACATAGTTGGCTTACACAGCATCACAAAACATCCCGGTGTTTTTTAATGAGATGACACTTATAACCAATGCAATATCCTTTCAGATAGGTCTGGAGCACCCTCCTGCCTAGTAATGACATGACTTTTCTATGGCCAAAGTGGTGCAGTCAAGTATGGCTGTTCGAGTGTAGTACCAGTGCACAACACTTGCCCTTGGAGGTATGGAAGTCAGAAGGAAGATGTCCGGGAGATAAAAACGGCATATTCTTCCCCTCGCTCAGCTGCCTTGCTTTGCTAGCTCTCCCACCCCTTTACAAGGGCAAACACCACTGCAGGCAGTAGGCGTTAAGTACAGTTCTCCAAGGCCCAGTCTATGTAGCTCATGTCTCTAGGAGAAGATGTTCTCTGCTCATTAACTGTGACACAATAGCTGCTAGGAAAGTGTGTTTGTTGGTTCCCTGTAGGAGAGTAACAGGATCCATACGAGTACAGGATCTATCAGTATCAATTACATGCCAGTTGGTCCGCACGTATTCCATTGAAATAATGGCAAATGGCTGCAAGATGTACCAAGATGCCTGAAAAACTGCAAGCAGCCACTGCAGGATCCACAGAAGCCTTTATGTGAAGATCCTGTATGTAGATTGTTATTGCTAATACTGGTGACATGGTGGCCCAGAGGTGGAATCTCAGTTAATGAAGGTACTCTTGTTGAAGGTGTTCCAGTGCTGAGTATTTATTGCTAATCCCTGAGATGGTGGAGCAACCAGAAGCACAACACCTCTCCAATCATGTGGAGGACTAACTGTAAGACTTGATGTGTGTCAGACCTACAGGAAAACTAGTTGGGTCCAGGACTATGAGAAGTTTGCATAGACGTGACTAGGGACAAGACACTACTTCAAACACGGAAGGATGGTGAGGTGGACTGCACAAAATTGCTAGTTTATCTGTCCACCTAACCCACTCCTAGCCCTAGTGCTGGGTGAACAACAGCTGCCAACCACATGTCCAGGATAATGGCAAGGGCCCCATGACAATTAACTGAAGCATATCAGATGGCCAGCAATCTCTTCTGTGAGGAGCCCTTGCATCTTCTATGACGCCTCGCCTATCTGGTGGTTCAAGAGTCAATGGCGTCGGAAGCCTTCTCCTCAGAAGACGGCTGAGAAGCAGGCGATGTTGTGTTCACGGGATTTTTGTTGATTACGGGGTTTGGTGCCTTAGGTACGGGTGCTGGCTGGGGTAAGCCTTGTCTGGACTCTGGCAGAGCGTAGCTGGGTTGGTGTTCTAGGCGACTCACCACCTTCCATACTGCCGTGGGCCGGTCGTTAGCTAAAGGCTTCTTACGTGGGGAGACGGTGCGAAGAACATGCCACAGGAGCTTGAAGGTGTGCCAGTCTTCACTGGACGAACTGGAAGTTGTCCCGCTCTGACTTGCTGCAGCCTCTCTCTTCCAGGTGTAAACCAGTTGGGGCTCTTCTTGGTTTGCACCAGGGCTAATGCCTGTTTGACTTTGGCTGCTTTATCCAGTTCAGCCCTGCGGCGTGGCATATAGTGAGGAAATAGCTTAAAAAGGGCGACAGTGGGTGTTCAGTAAATGTGGGTACTGCCTGATACGATAAAGGAACTGGGAGGAGTGGTGGAGGGTTGGCAGTTGCTTACTATTGGACTCCTGCAAGTATGGTGGCTGGGCAGGACATTTTCCTCAAGTCAGCCCCGAACTAAGGACTGCTGGTCCTATTTATACCAGAAACACAGGGCCAGCGCAGGGGGCATGGGGTAGCACAGAGAGAGAGAGAGAGAATGAGAGAGAGAGAGATGTGATTAGATAGTGGCGGAGATGGCAGAAGGCGACATAAGACTGGGCTGCATACCCTTCTGCAGCCAGCAGTTGGAGGGGTAGGCGCACACTGAGGCGTGGAGCGGGTGATCGGCCAGCAGGTGGCAGCAGTAAGCTTGCGTGCTAACCCTGACTTCACAGCAGGAAAGGTGCCAGTGGGCCGCAGCTATGGCAAGGCTAGATTGGACTAACGACGTCACCCATTGTCCAATAAACACTTTAAAAACCTCCAAATCACACTTTTCGTTGCTCACTGTCAGAATATCAAGCAATGATTTTCTAGCAACAAACAAGGTTACTTTACAGCAGCAAAGTGTAAAAAAACTTTGTACCATTACAAAACAATGAATTCTACCAGTTACTGTAGCTATGATGAAATTTATACGTAGGTTTGCAAGGAAACACTTTCAAAGGTGCCTTTGTTTAACAACTACAAGTAACAGAAGCCAGAACATAGTAAACAATTTCAATTACCAATAATTTTAGTAAATTAAAAAGGGAGAAATTTGCACCACAGTTACACGAGAACAAGGAAACAAACGTGAATTGGTATCTATTGTTTCAAAAGGTAATGACATTGTGAGACATATTTTATACATTATACAGAAAATAATTAACGTTCGTTTACAATCTTAGACACATTTATACTTGAAAATTATTAATGCACAAAAAAAAAAAAAAAAAAAAGCCCACTGAACTCAAAACAACATTTAAGCACTCATGACGTGCCACGAGCGACGTCATTCACTCATCTAGCATCGCCACAGCCGCGGCCCCCTCCTAAGAAGAGCTGTTATGCCGCGTACAACACATTGCGCCTTCCAAGCCATGGTGACTTGCCCGACTGTTGCTGCCTGCTGCGCTGCAACCCGCTTCACATCACATCGCTGCTTACCTATCCAGCACCTGGCGCACGAGGGGAAGTCTCAGCTGCTCTCAGTTACTCTCTTTTCTCCTTTGCGTCTCTCTCTCTCCACATCCTGTAACCCCCGTGCTGGCCCTGTGAGCCAAGCATAAATAGAACCTGCAGTCCTCAGTTTGAAGCTGTCTCGCGCCAGCCCACTTGCCAGAGAGCCACCAGACTTCATGTCTCGCCTTCACAGAACATCACGAAGAACTACAGACGCATCAGTTTTGCGCTGTTCAGTCGAGAGCTCTGCTCTGCACAAGACTACATCGCTGCTTGTCAACATACTTAAGACTCTGTGTTTCCAGTTACCATGTAGCTTACTCTCAACTATCACAAGTGCGAGTACTGCAGTCTTGGGGTTGCCCTTGCCCCCGGCACTGCAGTGTCTTCTGAAACATAGGTAACTCTACCAGTTGGCAACTTAGGACCAGGCCTCAGTCAGGGCACAGGCTGGTTTATGTGTGTTTTAATTGAGCAATCAATAAACAGGCATAAATTGGACTTGGTCGAGTTGTCTCTCCCAGTGCTATCAGCGTGTGGAATCTTGCGTAGCATGTCGTGGACCTGAATAGGGGCCATGGATGGAGGCCACTATCTAGTAATGACTACGAGGTACCAGCAGGGGAACAAGGCATTCACCTGAGTAAGCTTGATTGGAGGGTTGTCGCAGGTCCCTAGGTCTCGTGCCCAAATGCCACCACTCTCGCAGACATTCCCACCTAGTCGCCAACAGTTGGGAAGGAGATAAGAAGCCATACAGTAATAGGCCCAAGTCAGGTTTCCAACAGAGATGGAAGGCGACGAGCTAGCCAGTCAGGGATTGCTGTATGATTAACCAACAAATCACAATGAGGCAAAAGTGACTGAACAAAATTGTAATAAGTGAAATGAGTGGACATACTATGTTTGACGGTTTGCATCTTGGTGTCACTGAAGTGCTGGATCAGGAGGCACACTGTGAAGATTCTGTACCAGTGAAAACAATGTGCATAAAGAATAAAATGAAAAATGCTGCCTAATAAGAATTCGTAAAAGAATAAGAAGTGGTTATCTAGATCTTAATGCTATATCCCTGTGCGAAGAAAGGCTGCAAGTTAAACAATTTCAGCTGCATTTGAGCACGTGCATTCAGCTGATCAAGCAAATAGCACAATTACTAAATTTTTCCAGGAAGTGCCGTTAGCCAAAAGTACATGCTGAGGCTACAAAATAATTACAAGGAAGGTGAACAAACAAAAAAAATTAAAACAGAAAAACAAAAAATAATCCTGAACAGAATACCTGTTATTGTCTGGCTTGTCACACCAGGGCAGTACAAAGTTGTTTTTGTCAGTGCGTTCACGTGTCCTGCCCCTGTTAAACGTGCACATCAGTAAACACCAGTGAACGACAACAACTGTATAGACTAATTAACAAGAATCCTCATAGGTCCTATAAGTTAATAAAATCATAGGGAAACTCTTGATATCCATAACATGAATGGGTAAATCTAGCATGTCTGTCTCTAATTGCCTTATAAGCCTATTTTATTTCTTTCAACTTCCTTCTTTTTGTCTAACAGGTGCATATGTTCCCTTTAATCTTGTCCAAATATATCTAACAACTACAACCAGAACAGCATTAGAAACTGTTTCCATCAACAAAACTGCTCCATTACGATCTGTGTGCCACACCACACATTCTTTGTGGACAGAAAAAATTACTTTACAGTTGCTACACAGCTGTGGGAGATTACAAATATTTTTTGAAATAAAATAGAAAATCCTGTACTGCCCCATTTTACACCATAATTGAGATTCATTGAAAGAAGTGAGCAGTCCATGGAGCCTACAGACAAATAAACAATAACAGATTTTTTTACAAAACTTTAAACTAGTTTCATTCAGTCTTCTCTACAATGGCTTCAGTAAATTAATCCTCGACACTAACTAATTTGAAGATTTTGTTTAAGTAAGTGACTATTTTTAATTCAAAACACGTAAATACGCTACTGAACATTAGCATTTTAATTATGTCCACCGAGATATTGTTTTATAATTGAGGCATGCACACCAATACTACTTTCATACCTCATCAGTAATTTATGAGCAATGAATGCACAGAACTTCAAAGGTAGTGGTGCTCTCTGGCCTTACTTAGTACATGCCTTGCTAACAACCCTGCCAAATCTTGCTTGAAGACAAACCTCGGTCCAAGACAGTGAAAAAACCAGGAACAAAACCATTTTCATTTTACGCAATATTTTTTTAAGAATGTTAAATCCTACGTAATTTCTCTCAACCTCCGAATTTTCTAAAGAAATCAAAACTTCCTACCAACTGCACTTGCAGGTTTGCATATTTTATTAACCCTAGCAGTGAGTACACATAAAAAAAATGTCTAAAAACAAATCACTTGACTATAAGCTCAAACTCTGATTGCAATGTGATAGCAGAGGAATGATTAAGGAGCAGGTGTGGTGCAACTGCTCATTCAAAGGTTTGAAAATCAGTGGCATAATTTCCTTCAGTACTGATGAGGAAAAACGGCTATGAAGATAGGTGGCCAATTGACTTTATTCCCAGCATGATTACTGGGCAACACACTGACTTGCTTCTATACAGCTAATCAATTAACTGGGAAAACAAAATTACCCTTAAACATTTACGTGAGAATATTTTTTCCTCTTCAGTTACACTAATATTTAAAATAAGTAGATGATAATTATGTGATGAAGGTTGTTCACAGTAAAAGGCATTTTTGAAATCAACCTATTACTGTCCATTAACTGAGTATATGCTATCACATTTGTGACACTGTACATGGGTAATTATTGGAATTTGGACATATTCTGAACAGCACCCAACCCCTATACACAAAAACTGGATTAAAATTTTACTTAGGCTGTTTTTGCAAGGCTTTAGTAACAAAATTACGCTTTATATTTGTTAAATACTGTCAAATGATTCCCATGAAATTTTACTTACGCTGTTTTTGCAAGGTTTTAGTAACAAAATTACGCTTTATATTTGTTAAATACTGTCAAATGATTCCCATGAATTGACTTAAGATCTATGCACTTGTGAGTTCAAATTTCACTTATTTCAATTGACCAAAATTCAAAAATTGCATCAGTGTTGAAGTGTTTCTAGGGTGAAGATATATACCTTACATAAACATATAGCCCCCCCCCCCCTAAAAAAAAAAAATACTACCATCACCACTAAACACACTGCACAGAGCAACTATTGGCAAATGTGAACTAATTTTAAATTGGCTTCTTGCTGGAAAATCAGAGGATTTATTAATTAAACGTTAAATTAATATCACAGGTCAATTACACAGTCCTTTGCAGGTTTTATATACACTAAAGATACGGGCGCTTAAAGTTAATGTCTTGATGCAGTTGCAATTAGCGTGGCTCCCTTAACTGTCACTATGAACAAGCAGTTTATGTTGGAACCAAGCAACCTTGCCAAGGTCTGGTGAGGGAAAGGTGACTGACTTGCCCTCTGCACTACTTATGCTTTACTATGAAGATAATATGTATTCACATTTTTATGGTGATTTTGTGTTCGTATCTGCAGTTCGGAGAAATAATTTTAACCATTAAAATTATTACCTTTTAGATTATTGTTTTATGATTTAATGAAGTTTTATTTTATAGGAAACTGTAAAACAAAATGTATCATCGGCCGCTATATCATCGGCTGATTCATGGTTTAGTTTTTATGCCAATTTTGATGGTAATGTGTATTCATTTCTACAGATTTGAGGCTCTCCTGGACTGTAAATATTGATTTTCTCCACATCAGATGGAGAAAAATAATCCTAATTTCCCCTCCCCCACTTGCTGTATCATACAAATATTTTAGCTTGACGCGTGACATCGATTAAAATGGCGGCGATGTCACTGTCAGACAAGGGTTCTATAGTGCCAGACAGAGGCACTGGCTAACTTACCGAGAGGAGGTTCGGATTATCTGCAGCCTATTGGTCACCCTGCTGCTGTATAGGTTGGGGCAAGTAGCCCTTCGTCTCGGCACAAAGTCAGGTGTGGTGAGAACGGCTCTACGCACTGCTGGTGTGCACAAAGGCACTCTTTTACCTGCAGTGGGCTTCATCCAGGGTAGATCCTGGCTCGGCTGCTGCTGCTGGCTGGAACTGGGACCCTGTCCTGGGAAGGCGGTGGTGCTACTGGCTGGACTGTTGTCTCCCATGGGTGGTTACTGGTCCTCGCAGCCCTGAAGTAAGGACTGGCGATGCCCAGTGGCACCCCGGAAGTCTGTCGTATGTGCACTACGAGTGGGCGCAGCTCACCGGCGATCTTCTGAGGTGGTTGGAAGAGGGAGCTAAGAGGAACTGGGAGGCGAGTCCTCGCCAGTTGTCGGGTGGCGTGAGGAGGGGCTGCTGAGGGCAGGTGGCACTGGGTTGCAGAGCAACTGACTAGGTTTAGAGGCAGTAGCTGCCCTCTTAGCTCTCCACCTTGTACCACTTCTATGGGTGAAGTGCATACGGGGAGGTACTTTGGTCTACCACACCAAGGAGAAGCAGGCGACAAGTTCCCTGGCTAAGTCACTCCAACCAGCGAAGTTCAACGCGGTGGATGGAGTGGGTTAGCTGATCTGGATGTCTAGCCGCTTCGTTGCATGTGTTCCTAATGGTCGGGGCTCTGCCATACGTGCGCGCCAGGTACCTTCGCATGCCTGATCCACAGTATGGGTGGCCATCTACTGGGTTATGTTTTACGACGTACGTGCACCTAGTTAAGGGTAGTCTGCAGTCCTACTCTAGTTTCGGCAAAGAGGTTTCAAGATGCTGTCTCCTGCTTCTACTTACTAGGTTTGACGTCTACGAGGATGGAAATCACAATCACCCTAGAATAAGTACTCGGGGTTAGGTAAGACTAAGTGTTTATTCCCCATAGGAATAGACACGGTGGCCCGTACTATCTCCTAGCTATCAATGAACTGTAACCAGTGGAAATAAGCTACGGTAAACCAGGCGAAGAGGACCCAGGGCTGAACTAAACAAGAGCAGAAAAAGACTAGGTAGCTATAACAACTGACCCAAACTAATCTATGCTGTTTTCCAGAGGGGATTTGGGGTTCACTACCGAAGTGGTAGCAAGTGTAAGGGAGATCGAAGACTTCTTCAGGGGTCGCTGGGCGAACGTCTGGAAGGCTGCTGGTCTCTTGTTAGGAGAGCGGTAGGCAGAGAGTTCCAGCACTCGAGATGGTGGAGCGAACTGCTGAGTATAAATTGGGGTTTTGGGGCTGCGCGCTTGCGTATATAGACTGCCAGCTGCGAGTCCTCCGGCTGTTCAGATATCTTCGGGCTAGAGATGCTCCCTTAGCGACGCAGGCCGCATTCTCTCAGGGGAGGCTGGAAGTGAAGTTTTCCTTGTGTGCAGGTTGCATAGTTCCCACGAGCTTAGGCGCAGCATTGGACTGCACGACTGGCTTCTGTTGCACGCTGGAGTGATTACCGGACACGTGATGTCCGACATAATGGCATAGACGGCCTTGGCTGCCGTGTCCTTGGGTGCCCGTTGCCTAGGAGTATGTAGGTTGGCTCTAGAAGCAAGTCGTCCTGTGATCAAACCCCGCTCAGGGTGCCGTGCCGTTACGTGAAGATGAGGCGGAGTCGTAATTAATAATTATGTCAATACGTGTCACGCGTAAAGCTTTCAATTTTTTTTAATCTAAGAAAGATGTTTAGCAGCATCTTCGTGGCTACCCAAGCTAGGGATATTGATTTCCTAGTATTGTACTGTTGAAAAAGAGAATAATAAACAAAATAGTACATGTTTTATTTGTAATACCACACAGTGTTTCTGCCTCATCTATTGTCCTAATAACCTTGACATACAAAAAATCTGTATCTCAATATAAACGTTTAATTAATCTGTTAGCTCACAACCATTAGAAAATAAAAGAAAAAAAAACCTGTTTCTCTTTTTAGCAGTTCAGTTCAGTGTTTTTAATATTATGTGGTCTCACAAAGGGTGGTCCCTGGGGTAAACCTTGGCACTTAACTAAGTAACGGCATGGGCTAGTGATGGTGATTTAAACATTGGTGACCTTGATGGAAAGGTTGGATGCTCATGTGTTAGTGGGGAAACATTTGGTATTTATCTTGAAATAAAGTTTGAATTAAAAAATATAAAACAATAATACAGTCAAATGTTCACAACTACATAGGTGTAGCAGAACCTCTTTACGTTGACCCCATTTATAGCATCCCTATCTTTAACAAATCATTTTTAAGAAATCTTAAATAAAAAAATTTCAGTGAAAAAAAGTGAAATATTTTAGGAAAATTGGGCGAAAAATAAATTTGTTATACTTTACAACCCCATCTGGCAAACAGCGCTAGCCAATACGATCAACTTCGGCCACCCTCTACCACGTGCAACACTACTACCATCCTGTGCTTGTCCTGTGTCATTGTGCTCTCGCTTGCCTTCTCACAATGCTTGTGTTATTACTTCTTGGGGTTTTGCTTAGTTTTTGATTATTTTTTTGTTGACGACTTATTATGCCTTGCTTTTCTTTTAACTCTGATTTTGTAACATTTTTGGCTTGATTTTGTGAACCTCCACCTTTTATCTGGACTTGCGAATTTTGTTAAAATGAGTGGACAAAGAGCCAGCCTGTCGCATTATTCGTAGACTGTTTACGGTAAAGTGAGCACTTTTGAAAGCCGTTTGTAGCTCCTCCTTCCGTTCCACCTCATGTAAATATATGTTTACTCAATAAATAAATAAAAAAGCACCATGTAATCACTGTAATGGTGAACAACATGGACAATAGAACACATTGTTTTAATAACAAATACCACATTATTCAGAACTAGACAAAAAAAAAATGCACGATGAAGTGTTTTGACACAATGTATGTATTCGGTGTTTGGGTAAAGCAGTAAAAAAACACCCTTGTCCATGGTATTAAGACAATATAGCTGTCTGCAGGCAAATCAAAATGTCCACCTTCAATGGTGTATGCATTATGTACAAATTAGTGATGGGTCGAATTTCAAATCCGAATACCAAAGTATTCTTTAAATCAAACCTTCGAATCCGAATCTAAATCTGTAAATAAAAAATTAAATAATATATAGAAGTGGCTTTTAACTAATCTTCAGTATTGATGGGAAAAGTGTTCCCACACTTCACTGGACATTTTACACTCCTTACACCCTTAAACAAAGATTGTCGATGTGTCAGTAAATATATAGGCATCTGTCGAAATTGCTACTTTTTCACATTAGTTTTTAAAGTTTACTTGCTAAATATAACTACATAAAAACATAAAAAGTGTAAACTATTACAATAGTTAATTCAAAAAATGCTAGTTGCGATTGTAAAGAACCTGCCACTTGAAAAGTTGTAATGACGCAATATTCTTAAATTTCAGACACGTGTTTAAATTTCTTTCGTTTCTCTTAAGCTTTGGAAAGCTTCGTAATATATTTATCGGGTTTCAAGTTAAAGCCGTGGTGGCTCGTTTCCCGTGATAGTTTGTTTATCGAGAAGACGTGTGCTATTGTAGATTATCGGGCGGACGGTTGCAGTTTCGTTTCGAAAGTTGGAGTTTTGTTAAGCGTCAGCATTAATTAGATACTTTTAGGCTGCGTCGTACAAATTTTATACGAGAAGTTCGTTTCTGTGGATGTTTGGCGGTGTCAACAGTTTTAGTTCCCCGGCGCAGTTTTAGTGTGTACAGCGAAGTTTAGTTAACGTGTCAGTTTCGATAACGTGCGGAGCAGTGTCGATAACGAGTGGAAAGCGTGCGTGGCAGATGCCGGATGCCAGGCGCTTATCTCAGGAGAGGGGGGCGAGAGGCAGAACAAAAGACGCGTTTGTATGTCGCCTTTCGAGAAGTTTCGTCAGTCGTCGGAAGCAGTTACTTCGGGTCAGTCGTCCGTGAGGGCAGGTCAGTACAGTCGTCAGAAGCATCATACAATGCCAGTCTAGGTCGCGTCGTGTGTGAGGATAACCCCCACATCGGCCACTAGACTTTATTTTATTTCTCTGCCGGTGTGGGAGGTAGCCGCATATTATATTTCTTTCGATGCAAGTTTGAGACATTAATCATCTGTCAACGACTGTAGCGCTGGTCTGTACTTTTATATTTATCTGTGAGAGGTTCGTACTCTGTATACCGGCAATTCGTATGAGAACTGTGAAACTTCAATAGTTAAATAAACATATATAAAAAAATACTCTGGAACTTCTTTCTTAATTAATCAGCATCCAATTGTACTGGGTCTCGTATTCTACCTTGAGCTAGCAGTGGCAACGTAAACATTCGGCGGTGTAAAGTGCCTGAACGTTACAAAGTGTGTCACAGATGCACATAAGCATACGAGTGTGTGCGTACTAGTGATGTACTAGGGTGCCTTGAATCATCACAGTTAAGGTTAACTCTACCCAGGTTAAGAACAAAACGAGTTTTCTAAAAGGAGTGTTTTGCATTCGGAACATTTCTGCCGCTATGTGCGCAGTGCTCCAATGAGGTCACTTACAATTAAAATTGTAAGCTACGTGAATACTAAAAAAGAAAGATTTTACTTAATTGTGAAGCTGTTATATATTTGATTTATAATTATTACAATTATACTAGTTTTTAATGTAGAAAAAAAAAATCTGGTGGTACACATGCAACACTAGCGCTTACCTAGTGGTGAAAATTTTTGGTTGCCAAACTTTTAACATTGATGTTCCCAACCTGAGTAGAAGTAACCTTAGCCATGGTATTGTAATTTGCCACTTCAGTAGGAAGTTGTTTCTGGCCAAACGGATACAGTCAAGAACATACTGAAGGGAAGTGTAGAGAGTATTGTGGGAAGTGCGGGATTCATGTACCATATCTTTGGCTCAAGGAAAAACAATACGTTGGCTTGTTTGTGTTTGTGTTAAACAGTAGACCATGATATTACCTGGGTAAGAAAGCATGAGAATAATAATATTTACACACGTTTTATCTTTCAATAATGAAGATGGTTGTTACGGAAATAAATTTTCCATTGTAAACATAATAAATTTAGGTTTGCAGAGGTAAATAAAGGACTGTTCTAATAAGTATTTGACAGGAACAAATTTAAATTTTGTTTAATTTGATACTTAGCTATACGAAATAATCATTCAGGAGGTTTATGGTAACTAAATCATTTAACAAACTTCTGTTTTATTTAAATTGCAAAAAGGTAATTTTTTTATATCAAGCTTTGCAACTCCTCAAATACTACACTCGAATCTCGAACCTCTTGAATATCCAGTATTTGTGGGCATTCGACGATGCAAAGCTTCAAACAGTCCATCATTAGTACAAATATCAATACTAACGGAGAGAAGAGGGCAAGCAGTTCACGGGTGTAATCTCTACAGGCGCCCGGCAGTCAGCTGATGATGGCCACCATCCCTTCCTCCAACACCTCCAGTGTGTGTGAAGCAACTAACATTATTTCATGGCAATTGAACTTTGTCAACCCTTTGTCACGTTTTGAAGTCAATAATATTATTTCATTTCTAAAAACTTGTAATTTTTGAGACAGAGGCTTTCTTTATGACCTTTAGTAATTAATAACTCGAACATGGAACTTGCTGTGAGTTATGGGTACTCTGTGCTTATCCATTATTTGGCAACAAAAATGTTTCACATTTGCTTCTCCAGGATATGTTTATTTGGACTGCATATGTCTATTGAAATACGTAAATATTCCAGCAACAAATTCTCCCATTTTCCTGCAAGAAGCCACTGAAAATGTACTTTACGCTCAGTTGCTGCGCAATATTGAAACATTAATGACAAGTGGAGGTCAAATACATTTCTGGGGTATCATTTAATTCAGAAGATATCTGACTATTGAATTAAATTATTATTCCATGCAAAAATCATGTTGATTTTAGGCCAGAGATGATTAGACAGACTTATAATGCTTAGTTAAACCTTGCGCTCAATATTTTTAGAGACAAAGGGAGGCTAAGTGTATGCTTCTAAGTTTTTTTTTCAGAAGATATCTGCTTATTAAAATAAAGTTACAGTGGACTCTTGTACTGGAAAAGGATGTACCGATAAACCGTATCCACAGTTAATTTTCAGTGGTCCAGGCAAAAATTCCCATATAAACAATGAAAAAGCTACCCGCTTGTATCGTTTATCGGATTTTTGCGCCAATCAAAGTATATTTCGGCCCCGTCACCTAAGATTTCCCGCAACAATAGTTTTTAAGCTGGTTGTTTATGCAAACATCCTCCCCTTACACGCCTGACGAGAGGGGAAGAGGTTACCTAACAACCAGCATGGCGATCTTGCATCCTCTTCCTGTCTCTCTCAGCCGCGTACCTTTCTACCTCCTCTTACATACGGCATGTAAGAGGGGAAGCTGTTGTCTAGGAGGGAGAGGGAGGGAGAGAGAGAGAGAGAGAGAGAGAGAAAAATCCTCTCTCTTTGCTGTGCATACTTGCTGGCGATTGTAGAAATTTTAAGATTATCCTTGCACCTATCATTAGTATTTCAAAGCAAATGGTTTTGCCTGAAAATGTTGCGCAATACATTTTTAACGAGGAATTATTATTTGTAAAGATTTCTTTTGTGATTAAAGGTCGTAAAGTTGGTGTTTAATTGTATCTAGTGTAAAATTAACATGATTTTCTAACAAAATATTAATTTAACTCAATGGACAGCATCTTTGCAAATAAAGTATGCCCAGAAGCGTATGCTTTACCGCCCCTTGTCGCCAAAAATGGTTTGAACATCGAGCGACTTGTATTACTAAGCGTAAATTTCATTTTCAATAACTTTCTACAGGAAAATCAGAGGATTTATTTCAATAGACACACGTATTTTGAATAAACTGATATCCTGTACGGGCCTATTCGACACCCTTAGCCTTATAATACGTAAGCACCGAGCCTAAGTGCGGCGTAACTCGCCACAGGGAAAATAAGACGACACGGTTTTGAATGATTAATTATTAAAAACAGTGAAGAAATAAACTTAACTTGCCTCATTTATTCATTTCTGTCTAAAAATGACAAGTTTTTTCTGCAGTGAAATATAATTAATTACTTTACAAGAGACACATTTGCCATGAGCGCAAGGTGTCGTCAACATGAGTAGATAGCGATGTGGAGTGGATGCGTGCATTGTTTCACCCCTCCCACCGCTTCTCCTTCTTCGTCTCACCAATTGTGAACACATGGCCCGACCGATAATCTCTCCGTGCGCTCTCAGCTGATTGAGAGCGCGTGGGACATTCAAAATACAGCTTGCATTCAGTGTCATATTATTTTCAGAGTTCGATAGTTTTAGGTTGGCTTGTATTTGGTGCCGGATTTATTTTGAGATTTATATTCTTAATTTAAACGAGTTGAGGTGAAATGTTTTTAAATGTATTATTTACAAAAATATTAATAGAGTAATACTTTTTTTTCCAATTCCCATTTTTATTGTGTTTATTAGCTAAATTTTATCCACAGATAATGTATACCTCTCACAATAGTCAAAATAAAGTCTAATAAAGTTAGAAGTTGTATTTCATTGACGTACATGTCAGAACCCTCGTCTACTGAAATCCAGCATGTATGGAAATTTGAGTCCCCTGAAAAGCGGTAGATAGGGAGTTCACTTTACATTAAAATAAGAAATGTGCAATTTATGTGCAAAAAAATTTTTTACATCAGAATTCATGCAAAAAAATTGCAAATTTGGGCCTTTGGGGTTGCGGGTAGGTCAAAATTTGTCCAAAATGTCTCAAAACATCTACAGCAACCATCCTGCTATAACAACCTTTTGGAAACAGTGAGGGGTCGTTTTAATAAAGTTCTACTGTAATATCTCAAAGCAAGTAAATCTACTTTAGTGATCAACACAAAGCACTATAGCAATAAATAATGATTTTAAATTTATAATGTTGCCTTCCCTAATTTTCTACATTACGTTTTATATTCATTTGCATGCAGTTTTACAGGAAATGGAAGTAATCTTTATGTTTATTTTTTCAAAAGTAATCTGCAATAAGATTCGAAATACATTTACAAAGTCTACTAGCTACTCACCTGTCATTATTCTTTCCCGACTTCTGGTCATTCAGCATCTCTTGTAATACCTCCATTACAATTTGCTTTTGGCTTTGCACCTCATCTGAAACAGTTACTAAATACTGCACCATCACGCAATAACAGCAGTCAAAGGATTTTTCCAAAAGAATGCAATGCAGGACCCACTTAACATAACCAAAAAAAATTTCTCTCTAATGGCTAAACTTTTGAGACCTTCTAAAAGCACCAATTATTTAATGTGGCCAACCTTAAGCTTTTCTCACCCAACAGCCTTCTTGACATTAGAAAGACTTCATTGATCTTCACAATATGGTAAGGTACTTCCTTACAATCAGAGGCTTTGGGCAGTACTCTTTTTGCTGTTGTGAGTTTTACAGCCACAACAGTTGTCCTCATTCTCTTCACAACTGCCAAAATCTCTAATGGACTTTTCCTTCTCATCCTGAACCTGGGTTAACAACGTCACTTGCATCAGAGTCCATGACATACTAGCCCTTATTGCTTGGGAAGCTGAGGACCGGTGGAGACTCTAGATGTCCTTTCATCTTTTAACAGCAATTATACATTTTGGGATACACTGAAATTTCCTTTCTAGCTATGTCAACTTGAGCAGTTGCTCAGCAATCATAACAAACCCATGCAGAAGGCAGCAGCAACGAGAGGAAACCTTGTGTTTGAGTTCTGTTGGTTGAGGCTAATGTTTCAATGCTGTTTTCTTCTTCAGGTATGTAGCTATTCCATAAGGTGACCACATCTTCCAAGAAATTAGCTTGCCGGAACAACTTCACAATGGCCGAGACAAATATTTGGAACTCAGAATTAAGATGTGTTGAAGTTCTTCCGGTCTTTCTCCTTTCACAATACTGTCTAAGTAAACATAAAAAAAACATCTAAAGAGAAGAGTTTCCCCATCAGTAGGACACCTGGTTTCCACAAAATATGCTTCAGTTATTCAAAATCTTGAAATAAGCAAACTCATTGCAAAAATATGAAATAATTGTGTAAAATTGACATGTGAAGCAGAAAAACCATAATTTGTTCAAGCAACTGATTGTGATAGTTTGTGTTTAATAGATTTTTATAATGTTTGATTGCTTAATTGATCACGTGTTGGAATGACATTCAATAGAATCAAATGAGAAGATGTACAATGGTGTTTGTTTAGGTCATTGGGAAACATTTTAATGGATAAACTGGTTATAAATTTTTCATATGGCAGTATAAGTTACGAAGGGATAATTTTATATTTTTCATAATGTTCACGTTGCCATATACATGTACACAATACAACATAAATATAAAGAGAATACACGTGTAGCGAGTTTTCTGAGCTATAACCTCTATGGACTTCTGTTATTACATTGCCCAGAGTTTCTAGCGATGTGGTGTGGTCTAACTTATTATTTCATACATCTGCGAGTAAGCCAAAATGTGATTAAGAAGTCTGTACCAACGATGGGCTTAGAAACATCAGCTATCGTAAAAGGCCATTGAAAAGAATGCTGTAGCCGCAAATCCAAAGATAACAGCTTTCGTCCAAAAGTAAATATAGCTGTTCCGTTCACGGCGTGCAAGTCTTGAGGTTGTTTCTTGCGTTTGTCCGTGTCTGTTGGTGGAATCGTGGAAATGTCTACCTTAGTGTCAATAAGCAACTGAAGTTTGCTTGTTTTATCAACAACAGAGAAGTGGCACAATATGTCCTGTGTAGATACCACTGCATCCACACAGGTCTATAATTTCGCTTGAGGGTTCCAACTGCAGGGTGAACACCACTTATGTGCTTCCTTCTTGAACTTTGCGCTTCCTTCTTGAACTTTGCGCTTCCTTCTTGAACTCGTAATGGTACCAAAGTACACTTTTGTGCTTATTGTGCTGGTCCTGGTGAGGAAACTGATCGCCTCTGGGATTGACTACGGTCGTGGCTTCCACTTGTGAGTTGAGACTAAGCTGCTAGCTGCACGAGTTAACTCGTCAAGATGTGCTTCCAGGCTGAATTGTTTTTATTTTGTCGAGGACATGCAGTTGGAGCTCACAGCAACTGTTCAAAGCACTTGAGTGAGGAGAAACAGCATAAATACTAGGCCCTGTAATTCCGTAGATTTTATCAGCCATGTCCGCCAATTTAGAAATAGTATCTGTGCTGGGCGATAGAATAGCCTAAGTCTGACTGGGTAATCGTTGCACCCGCAGATATTTCAGTAAATCATCGGACGCTATCATCAGCCAGTTCTTTCATCTGACGGAGAAGTTGTGCAGGTTTTTTGTCACCGAGCTCTAACTCATTAAATAAAATTTTTATTCTTTTAACATTGCTGTCCAAAAACTATAAGATCCTTTCTGAAAGATACATATTTATCATTGGCAGGGAGATCACTTACGATGTCACTCAACTCATTTAACATGTCAGTGTCCATAGTTGCCACAATGTGGTTGAACTTTGTTTCATCGATGGAGATATTGCATTTGGCAAACTGTGCTTCCACCTGGCTAAACCACAGTTTCAGGTTCTGCTTCCAACAGGGGCCATAATACAGTTACATAAACCATGTACTCCGTTTAAGATCTTGCTGAAGGAAAATTAATTGTACATGTACTTTACTGTTTAAAATATCATATTACATTTTAAATATCACTAAAATTTTATAGCAAAATTTTACAAAAAGTAGCAAAAAATATACAGAAATCACCATATCAAAATTTTCCAAATCATGGAAATATTTTTTAACAAAAACAGATGCGTCTACCCATCAGGTACTTAAACATAACAAGTACAATGCATAACTTCGAACTGGCAAGTTTTACTTGGACACAAAATCCAATCCTTTGGACTGGAGGTGCCGCGCAGTGGGGGATGGATTAAGTCACCTTGCAGCAGCTCCATTGCAGTCCAACGGTATGGAGTAGTCCATACGTATACTTGCATAATAAATGGGCAAGGTCCTAGTCCCAAAAAAAATTATGGAGATTAATATCTATATTACACTAATTACTGTAAATAAAAAAATAAAAAATTGTAAGGTTTCCCACAGAAATATTTAATAACTTTAAAGTCTGTGTTTGTTTACCATCATTGTTTCTACCTTTTATTAATATTGCTGAAAATATAAGTTGACTTACAGATTTTACGTGAGATTTAAAACAGACTTCATTTGATATATTTTTTTTTTTTCTCTTTAAGCAAGTGCTGGTATCCAGTGGCAGTGAAACTAAGTTACACCTGGGCCACAACTGTTTTAGATATTGTCAGTTTAGCAATATCTGTGTTTTATTATCCCTTTAATGTCTATTGCTGCTTCTTATTCCAGCACACAAACAATAACTATTTGAATCACCTTGGTAGCAGTAGGAGATTAAATTTAATTATTGTAGTGGTCAAATAATGGAAATGCATGGCATGAGTAGTCAGTGGTGAAAACATGACAATCAACTGTTAAAAACTGCTTCCCTGGCGAATTTAACTTAGTTGGTGATGAACATAAAAAGCAGAAACTGTGACTATTCCACACGATAGTATGAAAACAAGTATCCGTCAACAAGCGGCACAGAACCAGCTGGACCCATTCCACAGATCTCTCGGGGGTGGTAAAGGAATAGTTACTGAAACAGGATATGCCAGACGACCTGAGACACACTCATAGCATACACAATCCAGATACTCATCAATGGAGTCATAACTTAAAGCATGTCCTATACGAAGTCCAGGGTGCAGCATCACCTTGGACCAGCACAGTTGGCCCTATCGATATTTCCCTCGGCACTGATCAACTCTGGGAAAAATTATATGAGAAAGTGTCGTGCAACGTGAAAAAAAATATCTTAAAAGTAGAGAGCTTTCAGCCCATTACCCCAAGCTTCATCACTAATTGATATCATGTTGGTGTACCCAATAAAAAAATGTTATTCAGCAGCTGTACAAGATGTGTGAATGTAACTTTAAATTAAAATACGTACACTAAATTCCCCAACTGGTAAATATATTACTTACCTCTTCCCGATTGCTTTTTATCTTTTCCTACATTCATCTCCTTTAACTTCTTCAGCAGATCTTCCACTACAACAGAACACAAAAAGACAGATGCAAAAAATTACCTTGGACTGACAGATATAATTATAAAGTTACAAGGCGATGAGTAATAGGAAAAATACATCAAAATGCTCTGAGTCAGTTATCCTTTTGTTTCCAGGTTGAAAGCACAACACCTACACAAAAATTAATAATGCAGCTCATTCTGCCAAACAGTAGTGCATACTGTGCACTTAATATATTTCTGACAAATTCAGAAACCCCACAGATGTTGCATTACTAACAAGGTACAGTACGACAGCGTTTCTCAAATTTGCTTTCCGAACTTCAGCCCACTAATTGTGCCATGCTCACGAGAGGGAACGTGACAAGTGGTTGAACAGTGCCATCCAAACTTCCCCGTGCGATAAACACATCAGCTAGTAGAGAGGAGAGGGCAACATACAGCTCCATCTCGGAACACTGGAAAGCAACCTTCAGCAGCAGAAGAGACTACTCGCAGCCATTTTCAGGACCACGTGGCAGGTGCAGAAAGGGCAGCAAAATTAATGCTGGCACATACTGAATGATTGGTAGTACAGTCAACTCTTGACCCTTCACAGTTCCTGGGAAAAATGTACTTATTTTGAGAGGGCTGTTATTGGAAAATTGTTTCATGGTCCCCCCCCAACCCCCCAAATTCCAAAAGGGGTCATTTCGAGAGGATCACTATGCCAGAGGTCTTAAGAATCGAGAGCTCACTGTATTATGAGGCAGAGCTATCTGTATTATGAGGTAGAGTCCCAAGAGTACTACCTGCCACTGACCGATTTAAAATCGGTTGTGGCACGTGTGTGTATTTCCATGTCCAAGCTCGTGTTTTTTTCTACCTAATTTTAAAAAGATCCCACGGGTAGCTAAATTATAAACATAAATCATGTCTTATTTTTAAGGTAAAGATAATGTTTGTCTATTCTGAATTTGTGACACTTCAAAAGGTGATACAAAAATCACTCTACGAAAGACTTAATGCAGGACTCCTGTCCTCCCCTCAACATGTAGCTGAACACTCAACTGGAACTTTCCCAAAACTTTACAGATTATAAAAATGTTTCTATGTCTTTTCTCCAAATGTATTTTATGAAATATACTCTTCCAGCGACACATTTTAAAGATTAACTGTACAATATTTGGGCGTGTGTGTGTATCTAAAATTGTTAATTAAGGAGTATACAACCCAAACTCCTCTTCTCTTGGTATTCATTTTACTTTTATGTATGTCTGTTCATTTTTACTATCATATGTACTTATTGTGGGTATTATCAGAGGTGCCAATGATTTGCCAAAGCTATCAGCAGTGGTTTGCTTAAAAAATCACTACTTTTAATTACTTTTCAGTAGCGACTATATTCATCTCACCATTCTCAACAAAATCATACACAAACTAATTTACATTGGTTGAAAAAACAGTAAACCCAAACTCGAATGAATGTTTAGTCTCATTCACAACAGCTGTGGTTTTTATCCTCTAAGCACAATTGTCAATTATTTTGAATTGGTATAAATGGTCTTTAATAACAGCCTGTTTGGTTTGCTAGACACTCCAGCCAGTGGCAGGTCTATGGGCCATATGCATAGTTAATTTGTATATTAGTTGATAAGATCTCTCATTTAAATACTACCCTTTTCAACAAATTTCTTGGACTGCGGAAAACTCAGTATTTTACATAAAGCTTAGTTATGAATGTTAGTATTTCAGTTTCAGCAATACTCAAAAGACAGGCTACTTTCAACTAAGCATATAGCCCAATGTTGTTCACAATATCTAAAATGAAGGAAAATGTTTTTGGCGTTTGTTGTTTGATCTGCATTTTCACTTTTAAAAACGACATAATAGATAAGTCGAAAATTTTCACCTGAGAAAATCTCTCTCTCTCTCTTTTTTTTAAACGTTGCACATTTCACAAACACATGACACTGAGATATATCAGAAACAATGTGACGGTAATAAACACGTGCTAAAAGAAAAAGTTTAATCATGTTTGCCAACACAGAGTCCGATACGAAGACACGTAATTTTCATCCTCATCTATTTCACTGTTTTTTGCCACACATAATGCAAACTTGTTACACAGGATTGTATGCCATTCATAGATTTCCTTAAATGCAATGTTACTGCCACTTGTGCTTATAAAAAATATATTCCGTCTCTCATAGAAACTTATCTGGCACATCACATGTTTTAAAAGTTACATTTTAAGTCTTTATTGTGACTTTTGGTGCCCAATTAGAAATCACAATATCCATTTAAAATCACATTGTCAGCAAACGAGCCATGTCACGTAACATAAACACACACGCCATTTTAAAGTCTCGACTCTCGAAGTCTTGTTCGATACCATCAGATATCGCTTGTCAAAATTTGATTTGGCTGCAACCACCACAATTGATTTCTCTAAACAAAGATGTTTCACTACCGTACATGGTTAAATATTATGTTTATTTAATAATTTTTCAGATCACCGTTCAATTTCACGCAAATACAAGAAAATACATATGTATAAAAAAAATATTAAAAAAGGGGGTGGGGGGTGGGGATGTGTATTATTTTAATCTATAATTCCGTAGTGAGGCCAGGTAAATTGTACAAACTACGGAAAACCCATAGTACTTGGCACCTCTGTATTATGTATGTATTTTGGTGTGTGATATTGTAAAATGACAAAACCTACATCAGAGTGTATACTCCGATACAAACTCCACAAGTTGCTAATAAACAAACAAGCAAACGCACACATATTTGCATGTGCTTGGGGTGAGCAACAGTGGGTAGCATTGCAGTGTGCCTTTGGTGTTAGAAGATCAACAAATTAGGCAAAGGAATTTTAAGTTAGATACATCATATACACTTCTTTATCTCTTTATAATGCCGTACATATAGCATTCATATGTCTATACTTGAATATGAGAACTTTCACCATAAACTACATTTGAGGTAGAAACTTTAGTATATGAATGTTAAGGTTAATGTAGGGCAGTAAACACATGAAGGTTGGTGGCAGTAGGCAGATACTGGACAAGAATGACAAGTGTTCTGTCTCTCATGATGTATAAAGAAAAGATGTACACACATGTTCATAAAGTACAATACACACACAAAAAAACAAGCCATTGTATGCCAACATGGTTCATCCACAGTTTTAAACCAACAAGAGGTTTAGATTATTCTTAGTTGGCCCAATGCACTTTGCTGTGGACTCTAAAAAAAAAATTGGATTAATGAATATTCTACACAACCTGGTAGTAGACATTTAGTGTAAAGTTTTAGGGCTTGAGAGAAATTGATGTCTTCATTGATTGCCGTTATCTCTATAGTCACCTGCATAAATCCGTAACGTATTTCTTTCTGGCCATCGCGAGTTTACAATAACTACAATAGTCAGTAAAAATGTAACTGTTCGTTTCACCCCTTTATTCATTCTTTTTCATGCCAAAAAATTTGTTGCACATTCTAAAACAGAATGTAGAACCAAAAATAAAGAACCCGAGATGTCCAGGATAAATGGTTCTTATTTTCATACTACATATCTTTATTAAATAAAAATTTAAATAGAAAGTGTATTTTATTGTCTTTTCCCAACAAAGCATAGCAGATTTTTTGTGGCTGCCTTCCTCATCAAGTAATAATCTTTAAGAAGGAAATAGATAGTGCTATTTTGTAAAATGCTCACCTGCACTATCAAGCCAAATTCACAAAATGATAGTGACGATACCACCACACGGGTAATTATAGGAGCAGATAAACTGCTTCTTATCAACAAACTTTAAAGAGATTACAAATTCTGGATAAGAAAACAGGTGATTGCAGGGCTACTTTGTGGTTACAAAGGCTTCTGACAGCGTGTATATGCAGGAGAGACTAAAGAACAGGTCTATAAATGAAACCAGCTTGTCATTCTGTAGTGGTACTGTTGTTTCTGGAAACACCTGATTTGCTGCACCGCAAATCAGCCAGTGTCGAGGAATGTCACCAGTAGTCACCTCCCGTGTGATCTACTGCTCACACCCAGGTTGTGAAGCGGTGGGACAACACTGTACCGTCAAACTAACCAGTTTTGCACAAGGACTTTAACCTTCTCAGATTTCAAGTTAACTTAAAATAAACCAGGAACTTGCATATACTAAAGTGTTTTTCAGAACTCAAAACTTTAATAACACTTTTTATAAAAGTAAATTTACTCTTAACATAGTACAAACATATTTATAAATACCTAATTCTTAAAAATGTTTATGATTTAGTTATTTTAGTCATTACCTTTTGTTATGGTTTATTACAAAATTATGGCAATACCAATTCAGCACAGCCACAAACACAAATTAAATTATATATAAATATATATACAATATGTTAACCATGGGTGTTGACGCCAGAGGAGGAAAGAGGGCATTGCCCACCACAAATGTCCAGCA
>NQII01000163.1:1039535-1059397 GCA_002778355.1 Clitarchus hookeri
GGGGGGGGGGGGGATGTCATCCCTTGGGCAATAGGAGAATTTTTAAAAATTCATAGCTGCATTTTGCATAGTTTTACTGAATATTTTTAATTAATCTGTAAGGATTCTTCTCTCATTTCTTCACATTCCATTATGGTGCAAGTAGGCAGTAGGCAGTAACTGACATCACGTTTCAAGGATTCAAGTGTGTGACAATAACAAAGGCCTGATGAAAGAAAGGTATTTGAACAATGGTATTTCTATTTCTACCTGCTTATGTCCTCTACAAGTCTCCGTCGCATTCTTTGTTGGATCTTGGCGACCATCCATTAGCCCGCCCCTACCCGGGCGGCGGATGCCCTAATCACTTAATACTTTGCTTGCTTCGTGCAAGAAACCTAGTGAGTTAGTATTCCAGGACCCGTAATGTAGTGAAGTCGTCGTACGAATTCAATAGTGTGTCTTAATACTCGGCTCGCAATGAGCCATTCCGATTGATTTAAGAGTGCTGCAAGAAGGTGCCAGACTTACACCATTCTTTCAAGAATGTGAAGATAAAAATAGTAAGGACACCCGTTATGTGTTTATATATTATCATATTTTATCAAAAGAACTTGAAAATGCATACGTGTCAAAATTTGAATGTATAAATTTTTAGTTGCTTGCTATAAATATTATGAAAAAAATTATTTCAAATAAATATTGTGTCAATAGATAACTTATATTGGCTGTGGCTATCTTAATGGAAATTCAAATTCAGTGAAAAGACTTATCGATAACTGATGGTGACAGATACAGTATGTAACTAGTACTAACAGTACTTGATCATATTTTCTGTACAGTAAGATGCTAAGATTTTCCCTTGAAACAGGGGTTTACTAGAACTTTCAATGCTGTACGTACACTGTGATGTACATTACAGTTTGCAACGTCGTTCATCAATGTGAGCAATTTTTAGATTTAGCTATTACAGTCATGTCATGTTAATAAGCTTGCTTATTGGTGTTAGCACTTAGTTCTACAAACAAAATTAAAAATTTAAATTCATATGTTGGCACCCAGGCAGATATTTTTGCTTACACCAGCACTTGTATTAAAATGTGCTGTAGCACTTTTTTTGTATTTAACACAGTTATAAGTATAAAATAAAATATACAGCCTTAATTGGGCTACAGTATATGCGCCGAGGAACAGAATCCATGAAGCATTAATTTAAGGACGTCATTGCCACGCTTGAACAAAGCATCATTACCTCTTTTCCATTAGGAACTGAAAATGATTTTCATACCACAGACAGCTAGACAGGTGGTAATGCTTCAAACTATGAGCCAGTGGTTTTGGTGATAGAAAGTACGAAGCTAATTTGTTACTTAGACTGCAGTACAGATAGTGTGCACTGTTGCCTGGCTCTCTACCCCATTACCACGTTTAGAAGATCGCTTGGTTGAAATTCCGTGTGCGTAAATAAAACATTTTAAGAAATATAATATCTTATATTATTATAAATTTAAGAATTTAAACGATTACTCAATTAAATTTATATGCATTTTTATAATCACCCACACATATAATGACCCCGCAGATGACGAGACACTAATTCCTACCTACATCGACCTAGCCCCCCCCCCTCCCCAAACCTCTGAAGTTGATACAGGTCGATACCCATGATGTTAACACAATGCATTTCCACTCACATTCTGGGTCACGTCGTGTTTCAGCAGGCCGCACTGCAATTTCCTTCATCACTTCCATCAGACTGCTCATAATTTCTCCTGCAATAAGAGGTAATACACAGTAGAATTTTCATCAAAAACTATTTTCACATCACTACATAAACAGTTTGTACACATTAACAAGAGAGTAAGGCCAAAATTCACTTAATAAGGATGCTAAAATGTGTTTACTATCTAGAAGCCCATGCCTGACAAATCTAAACTATTCTTATCTGAAAAATCTATCAACGTACGACAGTGCATGGGAGATGAGGCAAGACAAGGTTTGTTGAGAATCCTTAAAATTTTAAAAAGGTTATCTAAAATTTATCACAAACTAGTTTATTTCCTTCATTCTTCACTTTGAAATCTTAGTTAAAGAGGACATAAAAGCTTATCAAAAGAATTAGTTATTTTACTGTGACGATAAATTTCCACAAATCCAGATCCAGGGAATATTGAGTGCTCAGAAATCTACAAGGTTTCCTGAGGAGATAAAATATACCCCCCCCCCCCCNCAATATGTTGCCACAACACGGGATTTTGGCTCAAGCTTCCTGTACTTGTATACGGTTATCATCAAAACAAGTCCGAAAGTACTGCAACATCTAGACCTACTCTCTCTAAAAATAATAATCCTGACGGTTAGTTGGCGTACCCATTTTGAATTCCAGTAGGGAATACAAAAATGTTGGTCTAGAGAGCAAAAATCAGTTGATACTTAAGCTGCCGATAGCTAATAAAAGGAAACCCAACAACCCGATGACAAAGTTTATAAAACCAGCGAGACCAGTTTAATGTGTAAGTGTTTACCACATACCTCTCTAGCTGATGAGAAATTAATGTGGTCAAAAATTATAGGAACACACACAACTGTTTAGGTGCGAGCAAATATTGCAGGGAAACACAGTTAAACTAAAAGTCATCTGAAAAAAAATGCAAAGCCCAAGTGTTTAAGAATACGGACACACCTTGCATTCGTCATCTTCCCGTACGTTACAAATCTCAAAACAATGCTTGGGTTGAATCGAGATCTTTATTTGGTGGCTAAAAGTACGCTTTCATGCCCAGCTCACTCCGTACAGTTTATAGTGTACTGATTATCAACGGTGTGAGATTATATCACATCAGTACTTGTTATCTGGAGCTATAATGATAAGGACAAGTATATGCGGAACCAATTGTTAGCGACAGATTATTGACCAACTATTGCACACCGTGACTACATGCAACCAAATAGCATGACTAACAGAGCAGTACATGTTCCACAAGATGCATTGCTTACCTACTGATGTAGCATGATGCAATTACACACTACCTTACTAGGCGTATCTTGGTAAACACTGATAAGAACCTAGAATAAACAGTGCTGTATTCAAAAATTTTTATTTCACTTCTCCCAGCTATTACTAAAAGTGATTTTTTTTTTATGTTGCAAACTCAGTTAATAAAAGCATAACCACTAGATCAGTAACACTAACTTAATTCAGCAGCCTGCATTAATTATTGTTGCTGCCTGCTATTAATGATGATAGTATGCTACTGTGAGTGGTCACACTACATAAAGTGAAACCACTCTTAACATGGCAGACTAAGTATACATGCAGCATCCACATTGTATACAAGAGCATAAACATAATCTCCAAACAGCAAAAAATTCTATCAGTATTCTTGCCAGTGGGCAATATAGAAATCTAAGCAGAAGTGGGAAACACTTAAGTTAATAATGAGACACTTTTAAAGTTTCGTGATGTTGGAAACTGCCATATTTGTCATTCACAATTCTGATTGGCTATGCCTGTCAAACATAAAAAAAAAAAAATTTAGAACCCGTCCAATTTGCAAAATGTTTGATGGAACTAGAGGCATCCAACTTTCCCACTCAAACATGGCTGTGATAAAGTTTTGGTGACGTCAGAACAATCAAATTTTATCTAACCAACTTTATTTAAACCAATTTTTACAGAAAAATTTGAAAGTGTGACAGAGCCTTAACACACTAAATTTTGCAGAATTAAATGTCACTTGAAGGGCGCAGAGAAAGAACAATCATAGTAAAAAAAATATAGATTTTTAGTTATAGGTGCCATTAGGTAGTCTTAAAGGATAAGCTACAACCACATGATACTGCCACAGAAAACAAACAGAGTCCCTGATATTCACCTCAGAAATGTGTATGCAGAGAAATAATGGCCAGAGTCACGCACGAACGGCGAAGTAACGCAGTCAGGCACCCTGCCTGCCACGACTAGTCACTGTTGATCAGCTCACGCGCCATGTCCTGTTTGTTTCGTTCTGCTGATTTTAAGTTTACAGTGTTTTTGTTAAACACATCATCATGAATACAAGTGCGAGTGATAGTGAAGAGGTCAGAGTGAAAGATAGTGTTTCTAAAATAAAAACTTAAGTACGGTAGTATCTTTGAACCTACAATAAAGTCTAGAAATACTACCTACGAAACAGGTGAGGATTGTCAATGTAAGCAATAGTGCTTTGTGACAATTTATAATGACGAACAAGATAAGTTGATTCAAGATTTGAATGCCTTGGGTGATAGGAATTCCTAAGATGCTTACCTATCCTGCTTGATTACTTACATCCCGTGAAGCAGAAAGGCGACCCAGACAAAACTAAGAGATTGACAATCTGAATAATTTTTCTTACGCTTACAAAGTTTGTGTTTCTCGAGAGGATACCAAAACAAACGCAACAGATATAGAGGATATGAATAAACCTGATGGAACAGTTGAAATCATTGTATATGGAAATGGGAGTTGCACAAAAAGAAAGTTGGGTGGTTTTAAAAAGAGAGAGTAAAAACCAGCAAGAAAGCAAGCACAGATATCCAAACCATGTGAAGCAATCAGTATTGATTTTGGAAGAACTCTTCCTGTCCCAAACATAGCCACAAACGACGTGTACTATAAACGACAACTGCTGTTTTATCTATTTTATGTTCCTGTTCTTTCGGATGGCTTGTCCACATTTTACACATACAACCAAACAATCAGTAAGAAAGGGAGTGACTATGTAGTTTCAATGATCTCTCAATTTTTTAAACTTCTTGAGCAATGATGTTGGTGAACTTCACATTTTTTAAGATTCATGTAGTAGACAGAACAAGAATTGGACTTTTATACGATTTTTACATTACACCATAGTAGTTTTGAAGAGGTTTGATAAAATAACAGTCATGTATCTAGTAACAGGCCACTCCTATATGGAGTGTGACAGGAATATGGCCCTCATAAGCCAGAAGACCCAGAAGAAAAAACCGGGAGACTGGCGAGAGGCGATTTTCAGTGCCAGAGTTAAAACAAGCCCTTTCAAGGTCGTGGAATGTACGACAGACTTTTCAAAGCTTGGGGGAATTGCTTTGGAAGAAAACTACAGTACAAAATTTGCAACTGCAACATGTCCTATCAGACAACCGATTGTGAAAGCTGAAAATGCACAAACTGTTCAACATTGTGACAGCTGCACTGCTGCTTTCAACTATACAATCATTGTAAAAAAAAAAAAAAATGTGAAGGCTTCTAGACCCCTACATGAACTACAACGTATTGTTGAGCGCAAACATTCGTACCACTATCGTATCCCCATACCCAAAGCAAAGCATAACGACCTTCAAGTCTTGTAGAGATTTTGTAGACAAGAAGCACAAGACTTCTTGATTCAACTACCTGTTCTCAGCCAAGGTGACACTTCAGAGGAAAGAGACAGTGATTACTAAAGGTAAGGTTGAGTTTAAAAGGGAATATTTACAAAATGCCACACCACGTACAAACCACATCAATCTTTTTCTCATTGCTTTTGTTTGTATTTCAGAGGCGACAAAACCTATCGTAGTTGGTACATAAAAGGACATTATGACATTAAAGACTGTATAACAAAACAAGAATATTTTGTGGAATTTGGAACTATGCATTATTTTGTCTTGTAACGTATACTTTCAACATAATCAACATTAAAGACAGCAGTTTTGTAACAATTAATGATGGTTTAGTATATTCTTCCCAATGAAGTACAGTGAAATAACGATCAGAGTGTGCATGAGTTGCATAAATTAATTATTCGTGAAACACTTGTGGTATTTTTGTTTTTTACATTTAGCGTTTCAGCAAATAGCTCCTTTTATACAGAAAAAAGCATTGCAGGTAAATTCAGTGAGATGGTTAAGGCGTTGTACGGCCTCAAACTTTACAAATGATCTCTTGTACAATTAGGTTTATGTGACCCTGATCGTTCTTTCTGTGTGCCCTTAATTTATCACAAGGGAAAAGAGACAAAAATACTACAATGCATTTGCAATCTAACTAATAACGATTGTATATACTGTAATTATACACACAAATCACTTAGAACAAAATCCAAAAATGGCAAAAAAAAATATGCATGCACAGAAAGTGATGACAATGAAGACAGACAGACACATACCCCAGTGAAATCCTACAGAAGGCAACCTACCTTAGAACTTAACTTAACAAAACCAAAAACATGGCATGAGACTGCATTTGTACAAAGAATCAAGAGTGCTCTCAATAGTGTACCAGCCTAATCAGTGTGCAGAATGCAAAAAGCAGCAAAAGGCCTCAAGCATCAAAAAGCTGGGGATGAATATGAGGAACCCTGATATAGCCAGTTGAGTGGTAATGGTATACAAAGACTAAGATCAAGCAAGCAGGTCGCATGCGTCGTCACGCCCGACTACAATCTCTTTTCTTGCCGGGCGAAGTCGTGAACAGCCAAGACATGATGGGCAGCTCTGTCTACCCTTTCGGGAACTCGCTCCTGAGTGCAGTGTAAAATAAAAATGTCCAATTTTTCACATGAAGTCCATGTTCAATAGTCTCTGGTACAAAATTACAAGTTTTTGAATTAAATATAAATGTATTTTAATAGAAAGACATCTCATTAAAAAAAAAAAAAATATGCCCTAGAAGGGTATATTGGACTTCCCCTTGTTGCCAAAAATGTTCACAAACTTCAAGAAGTTTTTTTACCAAGGTTCATTTTCAGTGGCTTCTTGTGAGATATGTTACTAAAACATTATTGTCTGTCTCATGTAACTTGGCAAGATTATGCCAGTCAGTGATTGGCAACTTAATGTATGCGAAACAAACAAAAGTGCCATTTACAAAATCCTGTATCAGCTGATGCACGAACGAACAGAAGTTAATATTATGTTGACTATTCTGAGTGCACTCACGACGCACATCAGACAAGCAGAAAATACGTGATAAGAAAGAGTTTGTAGATTAATTAATACATTTAATTTTAAGTGGTCACGAAACAGCGATTGTTAGAGTTACAAAATAAACTTTGTGATAAAGTAGTAAAGTATAGGTGTTCAAAATGAAATGCACAATAAAACGATCCGTATCCAAATGAAACGCAACTTCAAAACCTTGAGAGTTCTTTTCTCGTCATACGTGCTTGATATTAATTCCAAAAGCATACAAAAATATTGCATAAAACAGTTGATTAATTTTTTCTAATAATATAACTAAATATATTTAAAATTTGTGTCGCTTCGAGCCAGTAATAGAAGAAAAGTCAACTTTTAAAAAGACGGGATCAAGAGCAGGCCAACGTGCTGCTATCTGTTGAGAAACGCTCTCGGCTCACAACTAGCCCTGCCTTGCCATGCCATGCACGCCATCTGTCCGCTCTTTCCCAAAGCATTACCAGCCACAAATTTACGAACAGATACCAATAGTTTTATTTTCCCCCGAGCTCTGTATAATTTTTAAAGTAACATATATTTCGTGTACAGCGATTTTGATTACTAGTTATTTCTATTGAGCCGGTAATCGTTCGTCTACGTCCATTATTACTGCTTTGTAATAGTCGTTGGCGAATAAAAGTGTGTTGTCAATCGAGTTTCCCCGAATTATTTTTAGTTCCGGTTATATTAGCTATAATGTCCAAAATGTGATAAAAACTACAACTACAGTCTTGCAAATGTTAACCCAAATTCGCTGTCTCTGACATATTAGAAAAGAGTTAGCAAATATTTAATTTTTTGCAATTTTTTTTACTTTTATAACCTACAAATTTTTTTTTAGACAGATGTCAGTGTAAATTACCTTAAAATTTCTTTAGCATTACAGTACAATGATAAGTGGATTAGCTGACAGCATGTTGATAAAACATACAGACTCCACTTGATGCACCAGCTGATGGCGAAGGAATATATAAACGAAAAAAAAAAAAAAAAAAAAAAAAATATTTGGTCAGCATGCTTTCACAAATACGAGTGTAAACCNATGAGACAGAGAATAACTTACTTCAATAGACACCATAGGAATGCACAAGGAGGGAGCAGGGGGTGCAGCGGCACCCAATATGTTCTTCCTTTGTAGCTTTAATCTCGTAAAAGTGGAACTTCATTTTGCAGTTTGCACTCCATATTACCTAATGTTGCGCATGCTTATGATAGACATCTTCAGAATAAACTATTATTATTAAAGAGCATATATGACACCCCTTTGTTGCCAAAATATGCAAAAGTGCACGGCATACCTTGTGGAAAGTGCCAAATGGAATTTTATAGGAAAATCAGAGGATGTAATTTTTAATGATTAAATATTGAAGGTCACAAAGAAACAGATCTTAATGACCGTATTTATTTGCTGTTGTCTCAAAAATCACACTCTCTAAATTAAATATTATTATCACTTCGAAAATGCAGACGTCTATCAAACGAGATGTTTGGAAAAATGCAGAAGTCATCAACATTCAAACCAAAAACATTACCACATCAAAGTCCAAAAAAGTAAGTGTAAATATGTACGATGATAACATCGGAACTATGGTGTATAGAGGTTGGTATGAAAAGATGGTAACCGAGACAAGAGGAGGTTGGCACAGATGTAGCATGTTGTGCGTACAGTGGGTGGAAAACTGTAATGATTATGCAAGAGAAATAAATAAATGTATCCGCAAAAATTGTAGTTGTTCAATAATAATAATAATAATAAGAAGAAGAAGACAATAAAGAAGAACAAAATAAGTTATCAACAAATAGTAATCAAAACCAAAAGAAATCTGAAAACAGTGCACATATCCAGGTCATAACACAAGCAAAGAGGGAAGATAGCGTATCCACACGCAAGCAAGATAGCAATGGCAAGACAAGCAAATGATGTGACTGCAGTCGCGTCACATGCAGAAACATTCAGCCGTCAAGAGTGTGTGTGGGGGGGAGAAGTCAATGAATGCGTAGTGGTTAGCATTGACAGCCTAGGATAGTGGTATCTATTTTTTAGGTATGCACCACTTGTAATAGAGCGCTCGCCAGAAGGAAGGAAACATGTAGCAACCAAAAAAAAGTGCAAGAAATTTTCTGTACATACTCATGTATAGTGTACAAAATTTTTCTTTCATTACGTTTGTGTGTGGCAATTTAGATCTGTTTGGAAAATACTTTAATTAAACAACTAGTGTGTTAAAAGTCAAAATACTGTGGCATGCTGGACCATCACGGTAACATGAATGCCATCAGCTGGGATGAGCGGCTCCTTTTATTTTTGCTTTCTCTTTTACGCAGTGGCATGCTGGAATCTGATACTCCCCTCCACCCAAAAAAAGTGGTGCCCCTTTTTCCATCATTGCCCCTTCCCGCCTCATGGTTGACTGTCCTCTTCCATACACAAAAACAAAGAATGCTTGGAGGAGTATCAATTGGCAACAGCTAGCTAATGGGGAGGAAACAACATCTGAGAAAGCACTGCTTTATTTCTGGGAAGGAAAGCAAAATACTGCCGTGAGTGGGGCTGCTGCACTACACTTCATCAACCTGTGAGTATTTCCAGACAGTTTAGGACTACTGTTCTGCCTACCATTGAATTTTTTTTCCCTTGTAAAACCCTCACTCCAAATACTTTTAATGGGGTCCCAACAGTCGAGTGCTAGTGTATATTCATATAGAAAATTATCAGAGCAGTTTATCATTTAATGCTATTCACATAAAGGCAGTTCACTATAAAGTGAGAACTTTTGAAATCAACCTTTGAAAAATATCACTGCTCCTACTTGCATTAATTTTAATGGGCGTACTAAGTGGCATGTGCCCACTAAAGTTAGTAACGATGGAGGGGAAGTAATTCCATTGGATTAAAAGGCCCAGGTAAACATTTGTGAAAACTGAAAGTATTAATTTTTTTGCATTTTCTTAATGCATCTTGTAATGACGCAGTAATTCTTAATTTTCGGGACACGTGTTTCATTTTATTTTGCTTTGGTAAGCTTCATAATATTTTTATCTGGTTCGAAATTAAAGGCGTGGTAGTTTGTTTACCGTGATAGTACGTTTATCGGGCGGACGTTTGCATTTTCGTTTTGAACGTTGGAGTTTTTGTTAAGCGTCAACATTAGATTAGCTTTTTTCAGACTGCGTCGACAGTTTTAGTTTGTACGACACAGTTTCGATAACGTCTGGAGAGCATGCGTGGCAGTCCACGCCAGGCCCTTATCTCAGAAGAGGGGGGTGATAGGCAGCACAAGTACACGTGTGCCTGTCGCCCTTCAGGTCAGTGGATAACGTCAGTTGGAAGTCAGTCTCCACTCAAGTCAGTCGTCTAGGCCGTGTCGGGTGTGACGCTAACCCCCACATTGGAAAACTTGAACTTACGAGATTATTTCTACGCCAGTGTGGGAGGTCGCCCCATTTTTTATTTCTTCGGGCCAGTTTTAAGAAACATAATAATTCGTAAACAACTGTGGCGCTGTTATGCACTTGTATGTTTATCTGTGGACGTTTCGTACTCTGCATACTCTGAACTTCGGATGTGAAATGTGTCACTTAACTGTTAAATAAAAGTATAGAAAAAATACTCTGGAACTAGACTTTATTCCATAATTAATTGGCATCCATTTTACAGAGTCTCGTGTTACTCCGTCTTGAGCTTGTCGAGTGGCAACGTAAAACCGACTGTAACTGCAGCGGCCAAAGTTACAATATTAGTGTAAGAATTAGCATATTTGTAAAATATTTACTTTTCTAATAATTTCACAGTTTCACTTGACAGACGCGTTAATAAAGTGATCAAGCCCATGGCAATGTTCATTTTATATATGGCGGAAGAATACACAGTGATCATACATGTAGATCTTGAGCAGGGCTTTCAAAAGTGCTCAGTTTACCATCACCAGCCTATACCTGTAAGTACACATTAGAAAACTTAACAGATATACATTAACAGTCAAGTCCATGACAGAGTTCATTCTGACATATGGCAAAAGGAAACAACAGAAAGATAAGAACAAGCAAGAATCAAAAGTATTAGATTTAAAATGAATTACAGGAGTGACATATAAGTTACTCAAGAGGAAAAATGTGCAGCTTAGGTAAGTATGCATTACTCACTTCGTTCTGCTCCAACCTGCTGCTGCAAGCAATCGCCCACAACACTTCTGACCATTACCTCCAGTTCAGCTGTAAAAATTAATGTGATCTTAACTTCGTTGCAGTGCAGTGCAACAAACCCTATTTTACATCTAATCTCATTTAAAAGTCAAATAAGTCTATCATAGATTTTTCCTTAAAAGCTTATGTGTACCGTAAAAGTTGATTTCATGTTTTGTTTTGTTTTTAATTTTCTCATGATGTTTATGTTTTTAAATATTTTTGTTTTGATCACTCCAAATAGTTATTTTAATTTTGTATTAATGTAAGACTTAATGGTAATTATAATCCACACACCCATCTTCATATATATAACTTTTAGTAATTATTTCTAACCTTAAAACTTAAATTTGATTTTTCAATAACATTTTCCTGTTGTAAGTTGTTTTATTTTATCTTTCTTGTGTAATTATCTCTTTTACAGTTTTGTTTTAATTATGGTTTATTTTTCTTGTGGTTCCCCCCTCCCCAGTTTTTCCGGAAAGCGCTTCAGGATTTTAGGTACTCGCTTGACGTAGATGCCGGAAGTCGCGCTTCTGGTAGGGCTTTGCACTGAGACGCTCGCGTTTAATTTTCGCCGGGATTAAATCAGTTTAATTCCTGGTGCCAGCCTAAATTAGCTATTTGCTTCAAATCCCAGAAGTGAGTTTAATGAGTAGGAATACCGCGCCATGTAAAGAAAAGGGCGTAGACGTTACAATAAGTTCTCTCTTTATTAGCAAGTCTGAGATCTCTTAAATATTTTACTCAACCTGGATTAGGAGTTTAATATCTTCAAATATCCACCATCCTTACAGAAGTTATTCAAGGCTAATAAAAATCTGAAAAATTATATTTAAAAAATTAATAATGCTTTATATTTGTTCAAAAATATGAAAATAAGAATGTAACTATTCCCAATAGCTTTACTTCTCACGCCTCTAAAATATGTTTTTTACTTCTTGACTGCGTGAAAGAAACTGTCACTATCAGTGGTAATTACCCAAAAGTCAATCAAAATTACAAGTTAAAAACAAAGTTTATTGCGCCAGATAACTTATTATCTCAATTCAAAATTGTTTCTCAGCGTTAATGACCTTAATAAATTTGCTCCGGTACTAGCTTCAGTCAGTACAGCAGCGAACCTCTGGATTTTATCATAATAGTGAAAATCCAAGTCATTACAATTGAAAATGTGCATATGTGCAAAGTAGTATTCCCGATTGAAACTTTGAAGTACTTTAAAAATCAATACATGCCCCTCTGGCATTATGCAAATACGGCGTCACATTGTATGTGGTTGGCGTCATCACCTCTAAGATGACGCCTGGCGCTAACTGGCACCTCAAAGATAGGCGTCGTCTGGAACCACTCAGAGAAAACTTACTGTGTGTATGCCCTCTTCTTTACATGGCGCTGCATTCCTACTCATTAAACTCACTTCTGGGATTTGAAGCAAATAGCTAATTTAGGCTGGCGCCAGGAATTAAACTGATTTAATCCCGGCGAAAATTAGATGCAGGCGCCTCAGTGCAAAGCCCTACCAGAAGCGCGATTTCCAGCATCTATGTCAAGCGAGTGCCTAAAAACCTGAAGTGCTTTCCGGGAAGGAAAAAAAACCATAATTAAAACAAAACTGCAAAAGAGATAATTACACAAGAAAAATAAAATAAAACAACATACAACAGAAAAATGTCTTTGAAAAATCAAATTTTGAGTTTTAAGGTTACAAATAATAACTGTAAGTTATATATATGAAAATGGATGTGTGGATTACAATTGCTATTAAGTCTTACGTTAATACAAAATTAAAATAACTATTTGGAGTGATCAAAACAAAAATATTTAAAAACATCAGCATTATGAGAAAATTAAAAACAAAACAAAACATGAAATCATCTTTTACGGTACACATAAGCTTTTAAGGAAAAATCTATAATAGACTTATTATAATTACAAATATATTACACTGTTTGTCATTACAATGTGCATTTGGCAAATGGAATAGCTAATGAACCACATATTAAAAACAATCTTAATTTGGTTCACAAATTGTATGCAAACCACAGCAGATGTGTTGGTTACACAAAGAGAATGTTCCTACGGCTTTGTCCCACATAAACTTAAAGTGTGGTTGCCTAGAAATGGATAATGAAAGAGAATGGCACAGAGAAAACACACTTAAAACTTCTGTAGTATTTACACAAAAATAAAAAAAAACAAAACTAGCAAACAGCTGATGCAAGGGATGTAGGGGCAAGGCGAGAACACTGCTGTTTGAAAACTCCATCGCCCCGTAACATGAATTCTTTTAATTATAGGATACCATGACCAAATATACATCTGAACTGAGTACACAACATCTTTCCCCCAAATTTCTGCTCAATGCCGAAAGCTTGAGACAAATCAACATATGGGGACACAAGAGACACACAAGAAACAACAAAAATTAATTTTCAATTCCATTTACTTACATATAGAAGGAAACAAAGAATTAATGTAATGCTGTCCAATTTTAAATTAAATGAGAAGTATCTCAGATGTAAGAAAATACTGAAATGGGATAGATTGCTAAATATAACAAAGATTGATGCCATGTAAAGTCTAAATTCACCTTTTCGATTGGCTCCGTCGGTTTCATCCTTGCAAATAATATTTCTGTTTGCTCAAATAGAATGTATTAACGTGCTTCAAATTCTTAATCACCTGAACAGATTAACGTTCCAGTTTATTGAAAATTTCAGCTGGCGGCTAGCTCAAATGATGCGCACGAGATTAGTTACAATGGACCACCAGGTCAGCTTACAATTTAAAAACAAATGAAGAACAGCGCCGAAATAAATCCATGTTCCATAAAATTTCTTGCACAAAAATTACATATGCTGGGCAGGATGATGCAATCTCATGGAAATCGAGATAAAATTACAGTACATCTCAACGTCGTCGATGGGCGGTGTCTTGAAGCACTTGAAATACTTCCTTTGGATTTAAATAAATCTTCATTGCCCTATTTTACGAGCAGAATGACGTCGTCAAAACCCCATCATTAAACCTTTGCCCAGGTAAATCAAATATACCACCAAACCACACACAAAAATTTAATTCCTTTGGAAACACTAGGAAAATAATTCAGTTTACATAGATGTTACATTTTAGCACTATAATAAGCATTAAAATAATAAATATCTCTAGGTAAATACAAATAAATTAAAAATAAACAAGATAAAACAACAAAAATATGAATCTCAATTTACAATGTTAAATGACCTAGGAGGGGTAGACAAATGTCTGGTTTAACAAATAAATACAAACCATATAAATAAATATTTACATAAATAAGTAAATAAACAAACATCTGGAATGCACTCAATACAACATGCCAAAAATGATTTGCACAAATAATATTCATTTGCTATAAAATTTAAATTCTAAGACAGAAAAAAAAAACATGCACTGGAAAATAAAATACCAAGTACAACCGCAGGCAACAAAAAAACATACAAATTTGTGCACAATTCTTAGAATAACTTACAAAATACCACAAAAAACAAAGAGTTATTTTATTAGCAGCAATCAGTTCAAAATAAGTCATTTAGATGCCATCTCTAANTACAACTAAGTACTTCAGCATTAGCTACATACACCTGTATTGTAAAATTTTTATGTCAAGAAGTAATAATAAAAAAAAAAAACTGAACTTAGTAGGGTAAAAAAATATACTATAAGCCAACTTGTGTTTCACTGTTTCAAATAAGAATGCACGCATCTTCCTGCTAATGCAACTCTAGAAAAAAGAGATGATACACTGGCTGCAGTTTACATGTTTAATAAAGGTTTGTTTATACGCACATGATTATTGTGAAAAAAATTCCACGACTAGTTGCATTTCAACAAAAATTTGCCGAGTTCCACTTCTATGGTTGGATTTCGACTGTAACGAATCTCATACGTGTGTGCCTACTAATCATGGGCATTCAGTATGAAAGTAGCATAATTATTAATTCTCGCTGGCCTAGTCAAGTATTAATATGCCTTGTGATAAAGACACATGGCCATGGCTGCTGATCCATGTACACAAACCTGGATGCTCTAATACCCTTACTTATTGCCAACACAGCAAATATTGCAGCTAGATGCCTTTTTTTAAACTTGGGGAGTGTGTTCACCTGAAACACTGTCAAAATCTGAAAATCATAACTTTTATTACGAAATACATGCAGTTAATACACTAAACTTCTCTTAAGTTGTGTCATGTTTGGGATATTTGTTTGGAAAGTATAAAGTTGCAAATTAGTGTACCTACACAGTTTAAGGCAACCAGGGTTTGACAAACGCATGCTTTTCTAACCTTGTGCATTTGCAAGCTTTTAATAATAAATAATAATGTACGCAAGGGTGAATTTTAGCCGTGTTGTAACAATAAAAACTTCACTGTGATCACTAAACCGAAAACTAATTAAGCTGTTTGAAAGCATGTGATATTTCTGTACCAAGTTACGGCTACTTAAAAATCTGTTTAAAATGTGCCCAAGTGGAAATACTATAAGAAAAACCTCTAATTTTTGAAATATGTGTTCCTCTGAAACTATAACATTTTGGAGGCTAAATTTCTTTTTGTTTGATCACTATTGGATTGAACTATTATCTAAGCTACATAAAATATTTAACATTAGAAATAACTTTAAAAAATCCACAAGTTTTTATGAAATTGTGATTTTTTTTGGGTATTAAAATTTTTTTTTTTTACATAAAGGTGATGATCAGTGCTTATAAGTGGCACTAATGCTACTACCCCTATGGTAGTTAGGTGTTTCAGCCATAGTTTTCCTTTTGTGCAAGATGCATTGCATTTCTGTAAATTTACTATCAAATTTTGAAAAAAATTTCAAATTTGGTTTATAAAAGGAAAAAATTACTTAAAAAACCCAGTTTAAAAAAAAATTGAATAATGTTTTAATTATATGAATTTAGGCTGTGGAAACAGTACACTAAAGTTTTACCTTGTAACTATTAAATGAATTTAAGTGAGGCATTATGTGCTACTTGCATAATCCTTTGTTTCTGTAGCTGGAACAGAGTTGAGTTGAGAGATTTGGGCAGCTCTTAAAAACGAGGTCTTGAGAGGGCAGATGAGGGTGAAATAAGGTGAGAATGGAGCAGCATTGGAATGCAAGAGCAGGGGAAATGGGAGATCCCAGAGAAAACCTGCTGGCCAGCGGCATCGTCCGGCACGATTCCCACTTGCAAAAATCAGGAGACACCCAGACGAGGATTGAACACAGTTTGCCTTGGTGGGAGGGGAAGCAGTCTAACCGCTCAGCCACCACGGCCCCCAGCTGGAACAGAGCTTAATGTACAGAGTTACGTGGGAGCGGGGGTGTATAGGTAAAGTGTGTGTATGTTTTTAAGATTAATAAAATTGATGTATTACATCATCCTTCTTCCCCTTCCCTTCCTTCTCCTTCCCCCCCCCCACACCTCCTGCTTATATGGAGTAATAGGACTAGTAGTAGCATTAAGCATAATCTGGAAAAAAAAAAATGCTCTGGCTATTATAGCAAAAGTATATTACACCGAGTGTAACAGGTACCGTGAAACACAAAAATGCTGTTGAACACCATTTGGCACCAAAGTTGTGGAGGTGTGCTGGATGACCACTTGGAAAGGGAGGTTTCACTTTCAGGAGTACAACCTTTAAAAACCACTTAAATCCATTTGCAGGTCCATGTGGATACACAAATTACACACCGATATCATCAAGTTCCCAAGTTCCCTTGAAATTCTTGTGACAGGACACATCCCCCAGTTTGTCATCTATTGGTCAACTATTTTCCCAAGCATGTTCATAAAATACAATGGGAAAATGCTACTCTATAATAACTCTAGAAGCTAACCAAATCAAAATAAAAATAAAAGAAAATATGGATTCCATTAGTTTAAAGAGAACTGTTTCTAAAAAATTAATAATTAATTAATATACACTGAAGAGCCAAAAAAAACTGGTATAGGCGTGCGTATGCAAATAACAGAGGTATGGAACCAATCACAGTAACGTGATGCGGTCAGCAACGCCTATATAAGACAACAAGCATCTGGTAAAGTTACTAGATCGGTTACTGCTGCTACAATGGCAGGTTATGAAGATTTAAGTGAGTTTGAACGTGATGTTATAGTCGGCGCACGAGAGATGGGACATAGCATCTCCGAGGTAGCAATAAAATTTGGATTTTCGCGTACGACCATTTCACGAGTGTACCGTGAATATCGGGAATCCGGTAAAAACATCAAATCTTCGACATCGCTGCGGCCGGGAAAAGATTGTGAATGAACGGGACAAACAAACGACTGACGAGAATCATTAAACGTGACAGACGTGAAACCCTTTCTCGAATTGGCGCAGATTTTAATACCTCCTGCATACCTTCAGACATTAGTTGAGCCCATGCCACGTCGTTTTGCGGCACTTCTGCGACCTTCCGGGGGTCCTACACGATATTAGGCAGGTGTACCAGTTTTTTGGCTCTTCAGTATATATTAAATATGTAATTATATGAAATTATTGTGAACAACCATTGCAAGAAAAGAAAAGCCTAGCCTATGCACCCATTACAAGCTGTGCAACCAATCAGGACAGTACTTCACTGCCATTGGCTGAGTTAGGAGGCAGCCCAACTATATGCACCCTTGTTTTTTTTCCAGATGTCACAGTCAATCTGTAGATTGTAAAGTTCCGCCTTTGTTACGTTTACGTTATATTTAAAATATTACAGCCTCACAAGTGGGGGGCCATGTTGTTAACGTTCGGCACTTGTTACACTGCCGAATGTTTACGTTGCTACGGCTTGCCCTCGACTAGATCAGAAGGTAGAAACACGAGATTCAGTAAATTGAACGCTAGTTACTTAAGAAAGAAGTTCCAGATTAGTTTGATATATATATATATTTAACATTCAGCCACACAGTTCACAGACGGAGTTTAGTATGCAGAGTACGAACCTCTCTTGAGATAAATATAAAAGTACCGACACAGCGCCACAGTAGTTTACAGGTTATTGTCTCAAAACTTGCATAAAAATAAATATATGTGGCTACCTCCCACACCGGCAGAGAAATAAAATAATAAAGTATAGTGGCCGATGTGGGGGTTATTCGCACACACGATGCGACCTAGACTATCATTGTACTACGACGACTACTGTTCTGACCTGCCCTCACGGGCGACTGCCCCGAAGTACCTTCTTCCGACCACTGACTTCAAAAAGACTGCTCTTAGGGCGACAGACAGACGCCCTTTTCCTTTTTGTGCTGCCTATCACCCCCCCCCTCTCCGGAGATAAGCGCCTGGCATCTGCCAGCAGCATCATCTAAAATTGCACGTGTCCCGCTCTCAACACGTTATTGACTGCTGCGCCGTCAACATAAATGAACCTCTCGTACAACAAAAACTTGTTGACGTTGCCTGAAAATGTGCTGGAGGAACTAAAACTGTCGACGCATTCAACATCCAGATAAACTAACCTCTCGTTTCGTATAATATTTGTTGACGCATTAAAACTGCGCCGAAGGAACTAAAACTTGTTGACGTTGCCTGATCCACAGAAACGAACTAATCTAATTAATGCTGACGCTTCCCCAAAAAACCAAAGTTCGAAACGAAACACCACCGGACTCCTGATAAAACGTAAACACGGCAAACGTCCTCCCGAGAACCTACAAACGCACACATCTGCCGGATAAACTATCACGGGAAACGAGCCACCACGGCTTTAAACTTTAACCCGATAAAAATATTAAGAAGTTTTCCAAAGCTTCAAACACACGAAAGAATTTTACACCCGTGTCCGAAAAATTATGAATATTGCGTCATTACAAGATGTGTCTCTAACTGCGCCTGAAGACGGGGACATATTTCTGTTCCAGAAACGCTGCATATATCGTCGTCAAAGGAAACTGCTATTTTCGCCAGCACTATCATTGTAGTATCTCATCCATATTTACCTCTGTTCCAGACATTGTGTTTGTTTGTGCTGTCTTTGTTATTCATCCAATTTTTGTAATATTCTTTCCATTCCACACTTTTTTATCTGTTTGGCCACCAATTCTGGTTGTGATGTGTTGTTATTCTGGTGTCATCTGACTATATTCCTGCTAGGTATTATATGGATGTTACATTTTCTTTTTGTGTCTTTCTGTTTTTTGTTTTCTGACATAATTCCTTTCTGGAATTATATGTATGTTACATATTTGTCGACAACAGCTAACTCAGGCTCGTTAATTCCTATTTATTTTATGTTCTTTGATTTATGTTATTTTTAAATCTAAGTTATTAAATTTTACCTAGTAGGCTTTCTGAGACTACAACAAAATGTTTGCAATAGCGTATGCTCATAACTGTTCAATTACCCCCCATTGCAAAGAATCATTCAAACAAGAATTTTGTCACTTAATTGTTCTACTATAAATAGAACTACAGTACAGACACTTCATGGAAGAAGCAAGCAAACTGAAGAGCAAGGTCCTTAATGACTCACTGGGGGAACACACAGTGCAAGTTAAGTCACAGAATGCTGTCTCGCAGACAAAGAGGGTGGCTTATCTCTACTGCCTACATCAGCGATGGCTTATCACTGCTGTCCACATCAATATTCACAAACACACCAGGCGAACAAAAGTAACTCTCCAAGCCATGCGGTGCTACACGACCTGCACTGCTAACATTATGCCTGCTTATACTCAATATTATCTTGAACCTTGATGGAAAAGGAAGAAGATAAATTACGACT
>NQII01000163.1:1059406-1099884 GCA_002778355.1 Clitarchus hookeri
AATGTGTGGGTAGTTTGCACATTGCTCACTCTAAATTATCTATAACCACATTTTCACTTTTCCTCCTCCTGGCTCCACATAACTGCATACATTAAGCTCTGTTCCTGCTACAGAAGCAATGGATATTAAGCCATGCAGGTAGCACACAACGCCTCACTTCAAAAATTAATATAAAAGTTAAAAGGCAAAAATCCAGTATACTGTTGCACATCTTGAATTCATATCATTAGGACATGATTTGATAAAATTTTCAGATTTCTAAAATAATTATTTTTTGAGTATCTCACTCTTTTATAAACAAAATTTGCAATTTCTCAAAAATTTTATAATAAATTTACGTGAAGGGAAAATAACGGCTGAAACTACCATTGGGGAGGTACCAATGAAGCCACTTAATAGCATCGATTATCACCTTTATGAACAAAAAAAAAATTATTTGAAAATACAAAGAAATTTTAATATCATAACATTTGTGGATTTTTAAAACTACTTCTAATGTTAAAGATTTTATTTTGTATTACTTAAAAGATAGCTCAATCCAATAGTGATTGAACAAAAAAAATTTAGCATCCTAGATGTTATATAATTGAAAATTTGATGTTTGGCATAATTCCAAGTAGGGTAAATATTAAACTGATTTTTAAATAGACATACTTAGCGTAAAATAATGTTTTTAGGGAAAAATATTTTTGGTATGTTTTTTACCTTTAGTATTAGTAACAAACAAATAAATTTTTTTAAAAATTGCAAGATGGTCAACTGACCCACCCTGCCTGATCTGAGGTGGAAAGGGTCCATGGCATAGTTGGTGGGAATGCCAGTTTAAGGTTTTGGCTTTGAATAAAAATGTGCAGAGGTGTATGCCATTTTGAGTGGGTCAGGTTCCCTGGCATGACATTTGCAACCCAGAAGACAGATGGGTGTGAGTGACGAGAGTGGGGCACATTGACATTAAGGGGATATGGAGTGGGTAAATAAAAGTATTGGTAACACATCCGAAAACAGGTTTGACCTTGAACGCCAGTTGCAAGCAGTGACGTGCCTTTCTGCTCCCGGAAGTTGTTATCAGCTTGAGCGGATATACATCCGCTGATTATTTAACACTGCGCTTATGGCTGAGGTTCCGTCGCGGCAGCGCCTATACTTACCGAGCGCTGCCGCGGAATCGGTTAGTAGTAGTTAAAAGTTGTTCGGGGGCAGTTCTATAAATTTTTCTGTGAACTCAATCAGTTTTCACAGTGCCATGAGGCGGGCACGTTGGCATAAGAAGACATTTTTCAAGACCTGTTTTCAGGAATATTGGTTCTCTTGATTGTGACGGTGGTGGTGTTAAAAGAAATTCAGTGCGTGCAAGCTACTGACTTCAACTGCCAAAAGTTAGTGTATAGACCTCCTAGCACTAATTTTTTTAGTGGGAAGCCCTGGAAGTGGATTGTGAAACTGTCACCTCTGTCAATAACAATGCAAATCCCCAAGGCATCTACTCATTCATCCCGTAACCATGTACCCTAGCACCAAACCTGGCTGAGGCAGGGATTCATTACGTCAGATGACATTACACCCAGTTAATGGATACCTGTTAGGATACCCGTAGTGAATGAGCACACATCATAAAGCTACTAATTCCACACACGAATAACTGTTTGATGTTGGTACACAAAAATAAAATGTGCTCACAACTTACTGCACTCTGTCATGTAATTTTACTCCATCTTGAACTAACAAAAACCTTGTTTTCAAATTGCAGTGGGAGTCACTGCTGCCAAAATAAACATTCTCAACATTTTCTACAAAACGTTGAAACTATTACAAGGGAAAGTTCAGAGGACTGGGATGAAGAAACAGCAGATTCTCAGATCGCGGTATTGAACCTAGGAGCCATGCAGGAATACCTGTGTTTGGGTAATGAGCCAGAGTCCCATATTCCAGGTAAACTGCGTCCTTGTAGGCATCTTCATAAATGCCTTGAGGAAATTGCCATAGCAGTGATGAAGAGGGAGTCGTGAAATCACTAGCACGCCAGCCGACTGACCACACATAAGAGGGGAATGCCAAGCGAGCACGCCCAAGTCATGTATGTATGGACTTGGGAGACATGTCATTCCAACTGGTTAATTCATTCTGAAACACCTGCCCTCAAACTTGCACTCCATGGCCCTGCTAGCTGAGTCAGTTGTTACAGTACTGAGGACTCCTTGTCTAAGGTAAGCAGGAACCAAATTCATTCTCCAAGAATGAAGAGTGGGTGGGGGAGGGGATAGAAGCTAGCTAAACAAGAACACGATTCTGCCTATCCCTCAATAAAGTCTTTCTGCAGTTTATGTCTCTTAAGCCTGCCTTCAGCTGGAAACACTGTATGGTGGGGCCAGTCTGTGGAACTCGTTCACTGTCCCTGGTACCAGCTCTTGAAACCAATGGCTACTGTTTGTGGTCTGCAAAACAGCTTACTCACAATTTCATAAAAACTTTCAGAGTATCGTGCAAGTCATGGGATACTTAATTATGGGGTCTTTTAACATTTTTAAGCAGGCAGCTGGCAATATGCACTGAGGCGACAAAAGTCATGGGATACCTCCTAATATCGTGTCGGACCTCCTTTTGCCCGACGAAGTGCAGCAACTCGACGTGGCATGGACTCAACAAGTCGTTGGAAGTCCCCGGCAGAAATATTGAGCCATTCTGCCTTTACAGACGTCCATAATTGCGAAAGTGTTGCCAGTGCAGGAGTTTGTGCACGAACTGACTTCTCGATTATGTCCCATAAATGTTTGATGGGATTTAGGTCGGGCGATCTTGGAGGCCAAATCATTCGCTGGAATTGTCCAGAATGTTCTTCAAACCAATCGCGAACAGTTGTGGCCCGGTGACATGGCGCATTGTAATCCATTAAAATTCCATCGTTGTTTGGATACATGAAGTCCATGAATGGCTGCAAGTGGTCTCCGAATAGCTGAACATAACCCTTTCCAGTCAATGATCGGTCATTTGGACCAGACGACCCAGTCCATTCCATGTAAAAACCGCCCACACCAATATGGAGCCACCACCACCAGCTTGCACAGTTCCTTGTTGACAACTTGGGTCCATGGATTCGTCGGATCTGCGCCAAGCTCGAACCCTACCATCAGCTCTTACCAACTGAAATCAGGAGTCATCTGACCAAGCCACGGTTTTCCAGTCGTCTAGGGTCCAACCCATATGGTCACGAGCCCAGGAGAGGCGCTGCAGGCGATGTCATGCTGTTAGTAAAGGCCCTCGAGTCGGTCTTCTGCTGGCATAGCCCAGTACAACCAAAGTTCGCCGCACTGTCCTGACAGACACGTCCGTTGTATGTCCCACATTGATTCCTGCGGTTATTTCATGCAGTGTTGCTTGTCTGTTAACACTTACCATTCTGCGCACACATCGTTTGTCTCCGTCATTAAGTGCAGGCGGTCAACCACTGCGTTGTCCATAGTGGGAGGTTATGCCTGAAATTAGGTATTCTTGGCACACTCTTGACACTGTGGATCTCGTAATGTTGAATTCCCTAACCATTTCCAAAATGGAATGTCCCATGCGTCTAGCTCGAACTACCATTCCGTGTTCAAAGTCTATTAATTCCAGTCGTGCTGCCATAATCATGTCAGAAACATTTTCACATAAATCACTTGACTACAAACGAAAGCCCAACCAATGCACTGCCCATTTATACATTTTGTACGCGATACTACTGCCATCTGTATATGTGCATATTGCTATCACATGACTTTTGTCACCTCTGTACAAGTTATATTTGTTTCTTGCTGCAATTGCCTACCAGCACAAGAGGCATTAGTATGCTACATCAATAAAAATTCTGTCGCCATAAAAATACTTTATGAAATAAATAATAAAAACAAAAATAAAAGTACCTTTAGACTGGCAGTTCCGATCTCTGGCAGTCAGTTGCCCAATTAACTGACTTATGATTGGTATTACATTGCCGAAAGAGTCCATGGTGCTGCAACATACACAAATGTGTTAGCAAACAACAGAATTCTTTTAGTATAAGAAAGGAAGAATTTCTATGAAGTACAGTAACAGCAGGCAGTTAAATATTCTATGTAAAATATTTAATATTGTATCTGTATACAATCTGTGGAAACGTGACGTATGTGGCGTTAAATGATACGAGTATGACGTCAAGAAGCATACATCATCAAAACCCACAAAACTGAGAAAAACAAACATTTAAAACATTTATTACAAAAACACAAGGAAATACTAGAGAGAAACAAACTTATGCTGCCCTAACGAAGTTAAATAATATTAATCCACCTTGTACAGCACGTAATTACTGGGGAAGGTTCTTTTTGTTAAAATAAACTAATTGAAACTGGGCACCAAAATTTTTTTTAAATATGCTTGAGTCCAAGATGGGAAGACCAGAACAAAATTTATGATTAAAAGTTTTATTGAAAATTTGGCTAGCAAAGACATAATAGTTATCTCTGTTTCTGCTGGGTAGCGGTTACGATAGTAAATATGTCAATTTTCGTTTAAATTTGAAAGAATCTCAAAAGTTAAATTTTAGAATCACAAGTTCACATGTTAGAGATTATGAGATTTGGGCCGATGTACCTCTCACGTGTCAAGTCGTACCACGGAGATGGATGGCCATCATCATGCTGCTGCCGCTGCCACTAAAGTTTGCCGTAGAAACACTAATCTATGTAATTTTGCATTTGAGGGCCTCTTCCATACATACCCACACTTTCACAAGCCTAAATAACATTTCTTTTGGCATTGCTTATCTAAAATTTTTGACAGCATTTCCAAATCTCAACTCTCGGAACCCTAAAATTCCACCGCGCTGCGATTAAAGAATAGCCGAAAGTCATTCGAAATTGTCAAAGACATAAAATATTCTATATGTACACTGGGAATGAAATATACTGCAAATATTCTCATATCGGAAGGTTTATCAGCTATAAAATTTTGCTATGTAAAATAAATTAAATTAAATTTAACATCTCTATGCAACAAACAAATGTTCTTACTTTTAAAAATGAAAATACAGTAACGTAATCTAATTAGCATAGCTTAAAAATTCATTAATATTTCTCTCAAAAAAATGTGAATGAGAAAACTTGAAATATAAATTAGCTGACGCTCAATTTAAAGAGTCTTTCCAGTTCAAATAATACCACTTATATAAATTAAAATCACAATTGAATAAAGAATAATTACTTTCTATGTTAATGATATAATATCATGGATTATGATACAGTTTTCAATTAGAAGTAATTAAGTAATTGGAATAGGCACAGAAAAAGTTGTCTAGTTGGTGAATTTTATAAAAACCTATTAAAAAATCAGTAAATGTATAAGATAATAAAATATTTTGTAACTGAAAGATAACACTTTGAAACCACCACTAATTACTATTAGTTACACAAACTGAAATAATTATTCTGGTCTTTCTGACCAAGATGCTGGAAGTTCTGTCATCACATATGAAGTAGACCTACATGGAGAATCTTAATTAAAAAATAATTAGCCCTTTTATTTAGCGAAGCTGCAATGTGAATCAACATGATGATAGTGAAGTGAACAAATTTGTGACGAGCTGGTTTACATTTTCCAGATTTGGCACATTTTGCTTCTATCCTTACACAATTTTACAGGACAGTAATTTTATTAAAATGCATATTTATGGGTTGGGGTAAAGTCGTCCAAAGCTGGGACGACAAGCAATATGGGGACGTTTCATTTTTCACACTAGTTTTCAGTTATATTTTGACACGTCACTTGGTAACATGTCTTACATAAAAGTGAAAATAGAATATGTTATTGGCCTGCATCGTGGTCTAGTAAAATGGGGATGCTTAGGGTAGTTAAAATTGGGGACATTCATGTTTTAAACAACACAAAGCATTGTTAAAATATTTTTTAAATTTATTTATTATTAGGTGAGTCTGTGATATTATATTTTTTAAGTTTTTCAGAAGATTTTTAGAGTTTTTTTTATATAGTTTGTTAGCATAGATTCTAAAAATAATTAGTTAAAAATAAAAATAATGATGACAAAATTGAAGTAATAATTGTGTTTATTGTTATTTAAAGTATTGTTTTATTTTCAGATGTCACAATGGGATGCTATCAAACAAAGTCTGAAAAGCACAGCTGATTCTATAAAAGCATGACTGGAGTGAATGAGTGAAGTAAGAGATTTTGGGCGGCTTTTAACAACGAGGTCTTGAGAGCCGGTGAGGGTGATTGAGGTAAGTATGTATGGAGCAGCGCTGGAATGAAGGGACGGAGGAAACGGGAGGTCCCCGAGAAAACCAGCCGACCAGCTGCATTGACCAGCACAATTCCCACATGCGAAAATCTAGTGACCCGGTCGGGATTGATCCCGGTTCACCTTGAGCATGACTGGAGCAATCCAAGAAATTTTAGAGGGGAAAATGGACTACAGGAAAGCATCTAGGGCCTGCAGCATTCCACAAATTATTTTTGACATAAAGGCAAAAGAGACCCGACAAAAGCGGTTATCTTCCAAAGCAGCTGCTGAAAAAAGGTTTGGCAGGTACAAAACAGTTTTCTCATGAGACTCAAGAAAAGGAATTAGTGGATCATTAGAACAATGGTGGAGACCCAACCATCTACTCCCATGCCTACAACAATGGTGGAGCCCCGGCCATATACTCCCAGGCCTACAACCGCAATGGCGAAACCCTAATTTTTTGACATTCTTTTGTGGAACGTTGCCAACTACAAAACCCCAGCTTTTAAAACTTCACCCAAAACACGAATGCCTCCTACCTAAGAACTAAAACATTTAAAAAAGTAAAGAATGACAAGTGGAGAGGTAAAACTGCCACACTTACTTACATTACAAAGCATAATTGGAAGCATAAGAATGGGAGAGGAACAAAAACTTTGTGGGAAATAAAGAAAAGCTCTTTCTAAAAGAGCCAGTGAATCTGCAAATACTAAGGGCAAAAAGGGTCGTCTGAGGAAGAAGAATCGGATGAGGCTTGCACCTTCTGTTATGAGCTGTACATCCACTCAAGAATAATGTTGGATTCAGTGCAGCAGTTGTCGAGGGTCGGCGCATGAAGCCTGTTCAAGTGCCGAAGAAGGGGATGACAACTTCATTTGTGACTTATGTGCTTGGTACATTAAGCTACTACGGGCCTACCTACACTACTAATAACATTCTTTCTCTCGTGTACGCTTCAGTATATTCCTTTCAGTGTATTTCACGTTTAACTTGAATTTTTACCTTTGCATTAATTAACTCGTTCATTGTGGGTACCGGTAGTCTGTTTTATACAACAGTAGTCTAAAATGGAGTAGATGAGCATTTAGGGAAAAAAAAAAAAAAAAAAAATGGTTTTCTTTCCTTGTCTGGTACGATTAAAGTTCATAACACGAAACTAAGCATAAACTTGAGATGCACTGAATGACCCAAACAAAATGTGATTTTTTTTTTCCAGACTGCAATTGCACATTGAGTATAATGCGCAATGTGAGCAGAGTAAATATATCTGTTTTTATAATATAACACAATCAACATTCTGAACAAAGCTCACTCATGATCAGTTAATCAATAAAATACCATTACTTGCCTTCAAAACTGTATTATTTACTTGCCTTCAAAACCGTATTATTAATGCTGGTGCAGTGATGTTTAGTAAAACACAAAGATAAGCCTAAACCGACAAACTCATCTGCACAGATGGTCTTCTAGGAAACACTAAGCTTATCTTATCATCCCCCCCCCCTTCACCAAACCAAATACAAAGATATGCTGATACTGCCAGAAACTGATACAAAGTTTCATAATTAATACAAGACATACAAACCCATCCCACACTATTATACTGCCTTATTTTCACACAGCTACAATCTACAGTAACTCTCTTTACTTTAACATTGCTGTAGCATTTGAAACCAACATTTTACTGAATATTATAGCTATCAGGCATATTTACTGAAATTAAAACATTGCCTTACAAATACATGTCTCAGTAACTCAGATAATGTAAAGAAAACAGTTCAACAATAACGGTGAGAGTTGAAAACCATAAAGCACAGTTATGAAAAAATTAAACCTGCAATAACGTGTGTGTGTGTGTGTGTCTATATATATATATATATATATATACACACACACACACACTATTATGTTTATCACTATGATAACTTATTAATGCCACTTGTTTAAGTCATACCCAAATCATTGTGAATGTTATAAAGTTGTTTAATAACAGAGCTTGGAAAGAACATGTTCACTTGATTTTGTTCCTTTTTGTTTGGAACAACTGTGGAATGCATTAGTTTTTTTTTTTTTTGTCAAATGAACGTTGTTGCGGACATCGTTCCTTTATTATATATGAACTGGAACAATATTTTGCGTTCCTATTAAAGTTCACAAAGAAAAAATTTAAATAATTAAATCAAACCAACATATTTACAATAGCAAACTTAGCAAGAATACAGCTATGTTCATAATGCGAGAGAAAAAATTCAATTGTGTTAGTTTGGCAGCTGTGACTTGTTTACAGTTTGTGAGGTTGAGTTTTTTTTTAATGTCACACATTTTAAAATATCTTTATTTTGGTTCTGTTGCGTTTGAGTGCCACACGTACATTATGCTGAAATTTTTGTTGTAATGGCGTCATAGCGCGCAAGAGTATCGCTGCAGTACTGCTCCAAGCAACTGGGGTTCAGCTCAGGTTTTGGTGTTTTAAAAGAAAAATTGATAAAAGTTTGCCCATTTATGATATAGACCACGACAGGAATAAATATACTGTGACATGACCGCTGCACATGAAAGGGTATTGTTGTGTACGCTGGTCCAGAGTGTGTGATTGCAACTATTGGACGTGCAAAATTTATACCTTTAACAGTGAACTGTTTTTACGACGAAATTAATTATTTTCAAGTAACGTCTGTTTATTTATCACAACTCTGTACCTTTGGTCTAGGTGTTTGACAAACAATTGTGTAACATGCTTAAGTTTCTATGATTTGATTGTTTGCCACAATCCCACAAATTACTAGGCCCAACTAGAAAATTTTAAATAAATAATTAAATAAACCTAATAAAAAGTGCGTATGTATATAAATATGAGCAGAATAAAGGTTGTAGTAGATCTACTTGTGAGCACGTTCGACGCTATCCTTTAAAATTGTCGCTGCTACGTACAAAAAATAAGCGACATGAGTTGCGTGCTTGAATTAACTGTCTTTTTCATTTGATTTGTTCTTTTGTTTTAATATTTATTACAACTGAGGCAGTTCTTTTTAACAAAATTGTAACAATCTCAAGATTTAAAGCTTTTGTTTGTGTTTTAATTTTCTTCCGGTTGTACGTTCATTTATTTTGGAACCGTAATTATTATTTATTTTAAAGCACCTACCCTCAGGTATATCTAGATTTGTAATATTCACGTTATCACCTCTACATTTTATTTACACTATTTTGGTTTGTTTACTTTTCACGTTTTGATAGTTGTATTTATTTTATTTGTTACGTGAGAACTGAACTCGGATATCCTTGGCAGTGTTGATTTTATTTGTATCGTCGTTTTTCTCTTTGCATTTTTACCTGGTTTAATCCAGCAGTTTTGGCCACAGAGAAAGGTATAAATTACAGGATTGATTATAATGTTAAGTAGTAGGAAGCAACGTCTTTTAGGAATTTCCCATGTAATTAACGTCTTCGTGTGAACCCTGGTGATTAATTACAGTCTCCTCAGACGCCATGACGAGTGGATCATCATAAAATTTTGTCTGCAAGATTTGCTTATAATTTTGAGAGGCACTTGATTATCATAAATATGCCGGGCATGAACGAAGGGGCCCGAGCCTTATAGTAATAAGTTTTTTGAGTGTTTTCAAGAACTTCGAAAGCCGTCTTCACCAGCATATTAAAAGTACGTAGTAAGAGTTCTAAAAGAGCATTTGAACTTCAGCATTACATATTTTACTAACAAAAGTACTGCATAAAAGTTTTTAATCAAGCAACTGTATGACTTATTACATTCCAAGACTAATTATTGTAAGATTGTAAGTATATGTTTTACAGCTTCACACCTTGCCTTGTAAATGCACAATTGTTTTCTTGTTAGTTTGCTAATTATATATGAAATAGGTATTATAAATTATAACATTTATAAAGCATGAATATTATTCAACATATATTTGTATCATAATAGTTAATTTGTTTCAAAGGTAACTTGTCTCGCTGAATAATAAAAAGATCTTGTCTCTCCGGTAAAGTTTGAAACTGGCAGTTACGTGGTTTTACAATTACATCGATGATAGGTTACCCACTGTGGTAATTATTAAGTTTAGGGTTTTTCTGAACGAAACATCCTAGACCAACAAAAGTGGCATTATTGGGTTCTGCACAGCTTACCGTGTTCATATTCAAGAGGGTGTAATGTTAAAATAAGTTAAGTAGAACATATTTTAAAAAATTGCGAAATGTACGAGCAGTTTGCTTGGTGTTTCGTTGAGTGAGGTAGGGTTGAATTGGCCGCAGACAGGGGAATTATATCAGGTGAGTAAATTTATATTCTTTTGGTGTGTTTTACGGTTCCTTTAAATCCTTAAAATCCTAAATTCGTAGTTTAGTTTAAAACCCTACAATCCTAGGTTAGTTTAAAAATGTAAAATAGTGATTCACCCATCGTGGGGTTAGGTTCTGTTAGGTTAGGTGGGCACACATTAAGAAATTAGTTGTACGTTAATGCCATTCGTATATTCGTGTTCTGCATCATTAGTAGAGTGGAAATATACCATTTGCCGGGAAATTTTTTTTTTTACAGAAAAGCCCCTAAACTTAATAACTACCCCTACTGTAAACTATAAACAGTTGTCTTGTATTTTTGGCATCTTTATTTAAATGTACAAATATAAGCGTAACCAATGTGTAAAATTTCTTGTTATTGTTCATCCTTTGTTTTAGGTATGCGTGCGACCGTAAATTAATAAATGTAAAAACAGCATTCACATGTACCGTGGACAATAAGAAGGCATCCAGGGCAGAATCAGTGTCATGGGAGTTAAGTTATATTTTTGAAATAATTTGCAGCACAAGACAGTCAACCCAGGAACTGTAACTTCGACTTCAGTTGTCGCATGACGGAAGGCATCTCTGGGCAAATTAATGTAAATTCTTCAGCCACCAAGGATAGTATTTCCATGTCGCCTTCCTACAAACATACCAAGTACAGGAGACTTGAGCTTCCCAGACAGACAATTACAGAAATAGAAAATGAAAAACTCAAAAGAACTGAAGTATTTGAGAATGGCAGTGGAGAGGTCAAACGCTTTACCGGAAGAGAGAAATAAAATCCTAAAGGAAAAGAATAAACTTCTTGCTACAATAATTGAAGAAACAGGCTCCTATGTTAAATATTTTGTACATACATAGGTATTTTATTTACAATGTTGTAAAATATTTGTGTAATTAATTTTTTTGTCATGTGTTTTACTTGAGAATTTTTGTAAGTTTTCTAACATATTGTTAAATGTATAAATATCAATGGCTGGAAAGTTTTTATTTTTGCGTATACTATTTCCATATTCCTTGATAATTGCTTCTATTTTTTTTAAAATCTGAAGACTAAAGTACCATTTTGTGAAACAGCATGTCCAAACTGCTGTTAAACTGAGCACATCTGAATTCAACCTCTGGAGAATACAATGTTAACTGCGTATTATGATAACACTGTGCCTAACTAGGCATGGGACTTTGAGCAAGAATAGGGTTTTACATGTAAATACATTTTGAACTTCTCAACCTTTCTCGTCAACTACGAGCACGCCACTGCTGACTTTTTACATTCATCTTGTTGCCAGGCACTTTGCGACAAAAGTTTTCCAAAAAAAACATTGCGAAACTTTACAAACTAACCAAATAAAAATTCCAACACTAAAAAACTAACTCTTAAAAAAACTTTTTTCTTGCAGAAAAGTTCTACTATTCAAAGTTGGCTGTTAATTAGTAAAAAATAGTTTCCATGTCTTAATGCTATTCTGCAATCCTAATTGAGATCTTGAGAGCTGTTATAGTGAAGCGAGCTGAGTATGGAGCAATGCTGGAATGCAAGGGTTATTCATAAACCAATATCATTATTCACCTCTTAAGTTATTTCAATTTTTTTGATAGTATGGCCTAAATATGGTAAACTGCTTCAGTCAGGTCTAATACATTTATTTACTTATGTTTTAAGTGCATCTAAACAGCAACAAGGCATTAGTGGATAAACACCATACTGCATTAAGGAATGGCTCCGGAATCAGTCAGGGCCTGTATTTCGCCGATTTCGGAAAACCCTGGAATGCCGAAATTAGGATGGCCAGATCGGGGAATCGGACATTGACTTAAGCAGGAGTCGCATGGTGATGTTTATACTGACATTTTGGAAGACGTTAATGTGAAAGGATGAAAGTAAAAAACCTAACATGGCTTTCAAAAGTGTTTCAACAACATAGAGCCTATAATGGTGTAGCATACTGTCGTACACACCTTCAGGGACTCGTTGCTATGTAATGTTGCTTCACATGGCTAGCATCAACTTAAATGTCACCATCGTCACTGTCCTCTCTTTCTAGTCATTCAGCATCATGTCGTAACATAAACCTCACCTTAACATATACTACCACAATTACTTGAAGTATTTGGTCGGTGTTGGTAATGTCATCACATTTCAGTTTTCTTAATTTTCCCTTTGCCAGGCCAAAAGTATGTTAAATTTTCAGACGGATACACTCAATTTGGCGTTGTACTTTATTTGCTGTTCAGTTAAGTGACCTTTGTTTCTGAGTGTAATATGGGAAGACAGGATAGGGTAAACTGCATCACCAATCAAATAAATAAATGCCCATCTGCACCCAAAAGGGAACCATCACTTTAAGTTCTTGATAGAGGGGACTCGCCCTAAACAAACTAGCATCATGCACTTGCCCTAGCACGTCAACAAAAATAGTGAAGACCTCAATTTTATGATCTCTCACACAACATGCAATACAATACACTGGAACTGCTTTCTATTATAACAATCTGTACAGGTGCCTTTATTGGAATATTACATCCGTCGATTGCCCCAACAACTCCAGGAAATCATTCGACGGTAATTGTATACAACAGCAGCTTTTCTGAAAGAAACATAGTAGACCCACAAAAGTAACATAAATAGGTTCTGCACAGCTTACCTTTTCAATATTCAGGAGGGTGTAATAGTAAAATAAGTAGAACGTACTAAATAAAATAAGAACAGTTTGGCCGCTTTGTTTACGCTGGACGCCATGTTGAATAGCCATGTAATGCTGTCGGCGCAGACGTGAACTGCATTTAGTTGCCTGGTATATAGCAAAGTGTGTGGTTCACAGTGAATGGAGTATTGTGCGCGCGTGGTTTGCGACGTCTGAACCAGACCGTGTGAAGGGTTGTGATTGAAGAATGGAGGCCACGAGTGCTTCTGTGCGTTTGCCATTTTATAGAATTACAGTTGTTTTGGCCATGACCTTTCACATTTTTAGTAGGTCATGTTGAGGTAATGTACCAATCATGCGTGCCGGTAATTGAATTGGGCGAGGATAGTGGAATTGAACCCGCCGCCTACCTAGGCAAGTTAATTCATATACTTCCGGTATGTTTTACTATTACTTTAAAACCCTAAAATCCTAGATTAGATTAAAACCCTACAATCCTAGATTAGATTAAAACCCTACAATCCTAAGTTAGATTAAAACCCTACAATCCTAAGTTAGATTAAAACCCTACAATCCTAAGTTAGTTAAAAACCCTATAATCCTAGGTTAGATAAAAACGCTACAATCCTAGGTTAGATTAAAACCCTACAATCCTAAGTTAGTTTAAAACCCTCCAATCCTAGGTTAGTTTGAAATCCTACAATCGTAGGTTTGATTAAAACCCTACAATCCTTGGTTAGATTAAAAATGTAAAATAGTGATTCACTAATCGTGGAGTTAGGTTAAGTGGGTACATATGAAATTGGGTGGACAAATGATAAATCGAGGTGTTTTTGTATTTTTTGTGGGTGTATTGTTAGTGATTTTACCCCACAATTTCCCTGATCTTCATAGCCCTCCCCACTATCGTATTTGTAGTTTGTATTGGTAATACGTTAATATATATTAATGTATATGTGCTGTAGTATATTCGTGTTCTGTGTAATTAGTAGAGTGGAAATATACCACTTTCCATGATTTTTTCTTTTATTTACGGAAAAGCCGCTACTCTGAATAATTACCACTTAAAAATAACAAACTTATAAAAGAACTTAAAAACAAGTTAGAAAAACTAAATATCACAAAATGGGAGAAGTTTGTTACAGAGATCTCAGACAATATTCAAAACTTTTGGCAAATTTAAAAAAAACTCCGCGGAAAAAAATAAATCCAAACATCTCCCATTCTAACGCCCACAGGCCTAAAGTATAACCCAATCGACAAGGCTGAAGCAATAGCAGACTCGCTAGCAGATCAGTTCACACCAAACAGCATCGGAGACCCTTACTTCACAAGGGACGTAATTACCACGAATAATTTTCTGAACAAAAAAAAAGCCTCAGTATACTACTTTGCAAGAACTGCTTATAACAATTAAATCAGTCAAACCAAACAATGCCCCCGGGATGATAAAATCACATACCAATTGATAAACAACTTACCCTATCCAGCACTTTGTTCCCCAAAACGCGTCGCCCGATATAGCTTCTCCGCTCACTCAGCAAAATATTTGAAAAATTATTACTTGTATGACTTAATACCCATACTCACTTAAAGAAAACAATTCCCAACTTGCAGTTTGGTTTTAAGGCAGAACACTCTACTACACATTCACTCCTTAACCTTACTGACACAGTAGCAGCAGATTATAATATACATAATCACGGATTTTCTGGATATAGCAAAATACTTCGACAAAGTGTGGATTTCCCGGCCTACTGCAAAAACCTATTAAATTTAAATTCCCAGACTGCTACATTCCCCTACTTGAAGATACTTTTCCATAACAGATATTTCTACGTTACAAATGATATAAACACAACTAGTACGCGCACTCTACAAGCAGGGGTACCACTGGATCCGCTTTGTCACCTTTCTTATATAACATTTATACAGCAGATATCCCCAGCAATTATGAAAAAGTTCAAATGTATGCGGATGACACCGTTCATTGCCCATGAAAAATTGGTAAATTATATTCACCTGCACAACCAACTTCAACTAAACTAGCTGAGACAGTGGTACGAATGATGGAAAATTAAAATAAACACGGGAAAACCCCAGACTCTATTCTTTACCACGAGAAGGAAACCAGATAATCTTAAATACAACAACGCAGAAATACCCTACTCTACACACGCAAAATATCAGGGATTAACAATAGATGACAAATTAAGATGCAATTCACAAATAAAAGAAACACGCGAATTAGCACTTGGAAAACAACCACAAATATACCCACTCTAAAAAAATCTCTCACACTCCCCTTGCGACACAAACTATTAATATACACTTCTTTAGTCAGAGCAGCCTTAATGTATGGTAATGAAATCTGGGGAAAAGCCACCAAAGTTTTGATTAATTCTCTTAAAATAGTTCAAAATACATTTTTAAGAGTACTGGGAAATACCTGTATTTACACACAAAGCTTTAATGAAAAAAAAAATATATCTCACAAAAATAATGAAAACAACGATAACAATGTAATCAACAACAATCTAGTAAAAAAACTTTGTAAATAAATCCCCAACACTAACACTCGATTAAAATGTCCTAAAATGCCCTATTTAAATCTTAAAATATAATTATAAAACCGTCCACCGGCGGACAAAAAAGGAGGACGAAAAAAAAACTCTGATCAGCCTGGGACAAAATTCGGCCAGATTAACAAAACTAGTTCGCGTTAGCATCGCAACAGTTAACAAGCCAGCTGCAGTGGGGTGAACATCGTGCTCGTGGCTGCTCCATTTCCGGGATTTTCCAGCCGCCTTGGGACGAGCGAAGGAGTGGACTTGGAATATGGCAACTTGGGTGTGGCGACTACTCCGCAACTCGTCGAGATTGCAAAGCGCGTCGTGCAGAAGGCAGCCAAACGATTAAGGTGGGTAGGGGGATCTCGAGGTGCTGAAATATGCTAAGTTTAGCGAACCTCACTGATGGATTCTGTGGGCTGCCGACAGTGGACGTGTGAGGAATGGAATGGAATGAATCTGACCTTGGAAGCATGCTAGCATCAGACTTCACTCCTGGGCCAGCAGATTCGCCATCATCGCTGGTAGATCCCGGATGACCCACCGAGCTATAGCTCACCCAAGACTAATGGACTATATTGGTGGATGGGGAGGGAATGGCTCCTCAGGCATTTCACCCTGCCGTCACTCACAGTGTGGACTTCTTGATGTCTATGCAGAAGAGCGAAGACAGAGTAGGTGCCATGACTGAGCTGCCCAGTTTTCCGATGCACCCAACGAGAAGCAGGGGGGCTCTGCATTCAATGGTTGCTGTCAATATTATTGTGCTGGTTCGCCTGCGCAGAAATATTGACAGCAGCTCAACATCAAGCGCCCACAAGCCCCACTCCCTCTCTCGAAGATTTTCAACTTCACATTAAAGAGCATGGAATCCACACCAGCTGTCTCCTGTAGAATTAACAATAATACATGAATAATTTAAAACTTCTTTCCTGTCGCGAGGGGTTTTTACGGTGGCTATGCCAGTTTCTCCCCTCCCCCTTCTTAATCATATCCACAGCTATAGGTACACTCCGGGATGCAATTCATGGCCACTATTGTGGCCATTGCTACCTTAATCCCTCTCTGCGAAGATGCATGCCCCCTTGCATGTAATTTTCTCTCCTGTAAGCATATGGGGCCTAGTCCTAAGACGCATTTAGCAACTGGCATGGACTCGGAAGTACACTTAAAACTTAGAAATAGGGTAGGTTAGAAAAAATTGCACACATTTTTCTGCCTGCAGCTCTCGCTGCGAACAACCCCCAACCCCCTTCGCCCTAAATCGCCTTGAGATAACAACAACAATATTTAGCAAGCTGTGCGTCCCCAAAGATCTTAGCTTTCATAAACACATCGACTGATTTCTGAAATAACTAATTATGTCCACCACTTGGTTTACATTGTTTAACTAAAGTATATTCTGACTAACCATTGATTAAGGGATTGTCATGAATATTATTTTCACCCTTGGCAACATTTCATGCATGGTCTGCAACTGCAGATGGTTATATTGCAGTGGGCGGAAAAGGGCTAGACTTCCCTAACCCACTTTATTCAAATGACATCACCATTGGTTGGTCAAGAGCCCTTCACGTGGCCTGAACTACTCCCACTCTGAGCTCTGACAATGATGAAAAGGTCATGTACCCATGTTCGAGGTTGGTTAGATGTCTCTGTAAGGCTATTAATGGAAATTAAATGTGGTGGTGTTGCTTTATTATTATTGCTGTATTGCCTGTGTACATTTGGATATTAGCATTAGTGCGTGCATCTGTTATTGGGATGTCAACTGTGGAAATACTGTACAGAAAAGGGGAAAGTGCTGACCTCTGTAGTACTACTGCTGTTGCTATTTTAGTTTTATGGTCTGCTCTATCTAATGTTATGTAAAAACGTCTATTATTTAAATAACGCGCTAATAAATTAACATAAGTTGCTGGAAAGTTGTAGATTATTAATTTATATATAAGTTAAGGGAGCCAGACTTTATCAAAGGATATTTCTGCATCTAAGAAAGTAATTATTGCATATTGTTGTTCTTTATTATTAAATCCATCTGTTTTATCTTCAAATATTTTAATTAGGGGGTGTATGGTACAGTGCTGGGTTCTGAAACCATATTGGTTGTCTGGAATTATGTTATTTAGTTCTGCATGATTTTGTAGTCTGTATATTAGGGCTTTTTCAAATATTTTACTCATATTGTTAAATAAGTTTATTGGTCGTCTGTTTTCTGGGTTAGAAGGATATTTTCCAGGTTTCGGTAAGGTTATTACTTTAGCTTATTTCAGGCCTGTGGGATTTGAATACTTTGAACATTGAATTACATATTTTTAAAATATGTTCTAGAGCGTTTACTGGTATTTTCCTTAGGGCTTCATATTTTATCCCGTCTTGTCCTCCAGATTTATTATTAGGGTGTATTTTGATTATTTTTAATAATTCTTTTAATGTAATTGGGTCATATTCCGATGTTTCTTTTAGTTTTAAGTATTTGATTATGTTATTATATACTGATTGAGTGAATTGTCTATCTTGCACATCTTTATTAGAAAAATTGTTTCTCAAGGCTGTCGGCTTCTGTTTTAGCTTTCCCTCTTCCAGTATATACATAACCGGTGGCGGTGGTGGGTTGATGTGTAAGGATTGGAGGGGGGGGNGTTTTACATTTTCCTGTTAATGTTTAAGTTAATCGTCACATTTCTTTTGGATTTTGTGCAGCGTTTTTTGTTGCTTCGCTTAAGTTATTAATACTTAGTTCTTCATGTTTACTTTTTACCTGTTTTTTAAGCATGTTGTATTTTGTTTTATTTACGGGATTTCGTGTTCTCTGAAAGTTATTTCTTGTTTGCGTTTTAGGTTATTAAATAATTTACTTCTGGGTAATTTACTAGTGTGTATTGCCTGTCATCCATATATTTGGTGTTTTGCTTTAACATTTCCATTACTGTGTCTGTCAAAGTTTTAATCTGCACATTTAGTTATTATTCATCGTTTATTTCTGGTGGGGTTTCAAATTTTACTATTAAGTATTTTTGAAAACCGTTCCAGTTTGTTGTTGGTCGCTTTATTTGTGTCTATAATTGGATCTGTGCGCGTTGAAAGTTAACTTCGTAAAGACTGGGAGGTTATCTGAGTCTGACGTGAACCACACGTCCACGAGTTCTTTGTGCCCACTGTGACTTCCGCAGTCACAACTACACCACTTACACTGGGCCCCACCCACTACATCAGGCCAACAATGCATTGTGCAGGTTGACAAGAACGGAACTTGCACCTTTGGCCGCCCTACTCAATTATTACAAGAGGCGACTCTTTTAATAAGTGGGTAGGCGATCCAAAACGGTGTTTACCCGAAAGCCACAACCGTTGGGTGCACTGGCTATTGCTCGTTGCGTCCTAGCAGCTCGCATGGCTGAATACGACGCAATGCACCGCCGGGTGATGTTAACTGGCTGGTAGGCCAGAGTTGAAGAGATAGGTGCCCCAAAGTGTCATCCAGTAGAGTACAGAATTGTTATAAATATATTGAACAGAGTCGCCATATTCATGGCTACAGTCAGGGGTGTTTTTAATTGTATAAATGGCAATCAAGCATGGCATTCAACACCCCTTTGACCAGGTGGACTCGTCCTTTCCTTCAGGAGACAGCCATCTGGCAATGCTGTAGCCAGTGTAATTAAATGTGTCATCGGAAGTGAAATTCAAACTCTTTAATGAGAAAATGTAGTAACTTATTTAATGTGTATTTAGATAAGCATAATTATGGTTTTCTAAAAGAGAGATTGCCTATAAAGGCCTCAAGCATTGTAAGAAATCATTTAGTGTGGTGACATTCCCCGTCCATTTCACAACTTTAACATTAACGGACATTTGTTAATAAACGAGGATGTCACCAATGTATTAAATTTAATTTGTAAAAATTTTCATCATCATAATCACATCACAGAGTGTACATATAATGTTTCATCGTTCTGTGTTTGATGTCGGTTGTCCTCACTTGTGGCGACAGCGGACATTACTCGCCCCAGTTCATCTCAGCACCTGAACAAGACCAGCGGCATCGGTCGTCAACTCCGTGAGCCCCCTTCAGTACCAGCATGTAGGCTGCAACCATTTTCACTACAATAGTTATATATTAGTCAACCAGAACATTTGTGTTATTTTAATGTACTGAGGGGAGAGACAACCACCCTCTCACTGGACAGTTTAACGCAATGCGTCTCTATCTAAGACCACGTGGTTTTCACCGTTTAAGTGGTCAGTCAATTACCATGCATCATACACTCATTATTCAACTGTAGCAAGGACAGTGAATAAACCGTTCAACCAAGTGAAATCAGTGTCAATTCATTGTAGGGCATCCTTCGTAGCATCACCTGCATTTCTGTAGCATATTTCAGGCATACGAGATGGCCTACAGTCTCGTCATCAGTTATAAAAGTACAACAGTAAGTAAGTGACAACTCATCTGCCAACTGACGGAGGATTATCAGGGTCCCCATGGACCGTCGACCGGACGACCCTCTAATTATTTCACAACTGAGTTATGGCGTCGGGCAATATAACATCAAACCAGCCCTGGATAACCTCGCGACCACGTCAAGTCTAATTCATCTAAAACTTCTGATTCTATGTTATAATTAGGGATTTTTGTAAGAATGATGTATAATTAATCTGGTCGGTCATTGTAAGGTAAGTGGGTGGGTTTAGGTAGTGGCAAATTACAAAATTATTGTTATCTGCATGTCTACTTAGTTTCCTTACATTTGCATTGCTATATAAGCAGCCCTATTCTTTATATTTATTGTTTAGATCTCCTGCTATTAAAAAAGTGTTATGTATTGGCCATAATGCTATTTTAATCTTGTTCATTTAATTTATATTTATGGGGACAATATGCAGCCGCCATTTGGATGTGGGTATGGACACTTTTAATTTTTATTAATGTGGTGCCAATGTGGATTAATTTATTTATATTTTCTGGATGGTGATGAATGTTATTTTTAATTATTATAGCTGTTCCTCCTCCTCCTTTGTGATTCCTGTCTAATATGTATATATTATATCCTGGAAAATTAATTTTGTCCCAGCTATTGGGTCCTTTTTCTGTTACAAAAGCTATTTCAATTCCATATATTATTAAATGTTGTAGTTCATATATCTGCGATTTGATCCCGCAGGCATTCCAGTTTAGAGGCTAAGTGTGTTATCTGTTTGATGGTTAGCCATTAGTGCGGGAGAGCAGCTAGTGCCTGTAGCAATAGTAATTGCTTGTCAGAAAGTGTTTGTACTGCCCTGATGGAACTGAAATATGGCAGCATGTGTGTTATTAATTCTGCGAAATGCATGTCGCGAAGTAGTTGTGTAATTTCCCGAATGTCATGTAATGTGGCACCTAGATCTCCATCCAGTAGGGGTGGCTGTTTTGGGGTAACCATGAGGGGCGGACGTCTGATTGGCTGCTGTGCTGGCAGACATTGACACCATCCAGTAGGACCACTGTTACCTACCAGACATCTTCAAGACCTTCACCAGCAACACCCGAAGAAGTCTTCACCCCTTGAATGCCCACTACCCTTCTGGTAGTGCCACCCAAGGCCATTCTGGACTACAGTATCAAGTTAGTTAGGGTCAGTAACAACTACCTAGCCGCATCTACTGTTGTCTAGTTTAGACCCAGGTTTCCTTCAGCTGGTTTACCGTAGTCTACTTCTGTTACAGACCTTGTTAGTTAGTAGTTAGTATGGGCCACTGTGTTGACATGAACCACGCATTCACAAACTCCTTTGAGCCCACTCTGACTGCCACAATCGTTTCCATTACACCAGACACACCACACCGACGGGCTTGTGGGCACGAGTGAGAGTGTTCATAATTGCATCAGTGTTCATAATTGCATCGGGGTGTTTATTCAGAGAATCAGGGTATTCAATCAGAGTATCTAATTGCATCAGGGTATCTATTCAGTGTTATTAATTGTAAGTGTATATAATTAATATCTTAATTGTCGTCATGAAAGACAGTCGACACAGCCACAACTAGGGAGATTTGACATCGTACACTTGGCAATACTGTGGCTGGTACAATGGAAACGTTTAGGATTAATATAATCATTTTTATTGTGTATTTGTATAAGGAAAAATTATGTTGTCTTAGGTTAATTTAATTCATGTCACTTCCATCTCATACTCATTCTTTTAGTGTATATTGTGCTTCATCGTTTCGCCGCTTGGCGTCGGCTGCTCTCAGGTAGCGGAAGACGGCCCAGGCTTCCGCCCAGTTCTCTTCAGCACTTGAACGCATCAAGATGTGGAAGTCTCTCGCTCTGCAATGGCCCTTGGTGCCGACATCTTAAGCTGAACTCATATTCAATCCAATAGACTTCACTTCATGAACCGGATCATTAATTTTATTTGTAATAGCGCCGAGGGGAGAGCTACATTACCCACATCGGAGAGTTTTAACGCAATGGCGTTTCACATTATAAAGCCACGTGTTCGCCATTTCCGGGCCATTAAGGCCACATTTTGTACTAAAGTTGTGTGTGTTCATTAAGGAGTCGCAAGGAATAAATAACTCCACAAGCATCGTAAGTGTTTCAATTGTAATTTAATTAAGGTGTGCGAGGCGGCCTACAGCCTCGACATCGTATGTGACGGAATGTTAACCAGAGTCCCCTAGGCTGTCGATCGAAATGCTCTTCATTTCATCAGCTCACCGCAGAGCTGTGGCGCCGGGCACATATTTCCTACATCATCAGCTCTGGTAACACCACACGCCAAGTTGGCTTTCCCAACTCGGGACGAGTATTTCTCCGAGCCATTGCTTGACCATGTCAGTGTATATTTCATCATGTGCCTAAACATGTTTTCTATTGAACCTCAGCATACTGACTATGACTTGTATCCCCCGTAGACGTTCGTCAATAGGGAAAAGCAGGAGACTGTGTCATTACAACCCAATTGCTGAACCTAGAGTAGGACTGCGGGCTCCCTTAACCGGACGCACTTACGTCGCGAACACACCCAATAGACGGACACCCATACTGTGCACCTGGTGTACAGTACAGTAGAGCTCCATCACTATGCGGTTAGTCAATCAGCTCAGCCAATTCACACCATCCACTGTGCTGAACTGTCGCTGGAAGGAGTGATAGACTGGTTCTGGAGGTCTGCCCACCTTTAGACGACACCCACATCGCTGTCGACATCAAAGTTAAACCTACCGCCCCAACAATCGCGCTGAACTGACACCGGCTGGAGTAATCCGATACTACTCTTGGTGGCTCGGCTCTGGCCAGCTTTACACCTAACTAGGGATCTTTGACGCCTACTCTTCCTTAATGTGGCAGACTTTAGTTTCTACCTCTATGCCATACACCCATATAATTGGTGCGACGTGGCAAGCTAGGAAGGCAGCTACTGCCTCCGAATCAAACGTGAGATGCAACCCAACCCCAACTTCTCTCTGCAGCATACCCCCTGGGAACGAGCTCAAGCTGTCCGACAACTGGTGAGGCCTCACCTCCCAGTCCCCCCTCCCACACTCCCTATTTCAGCGACCCTACAAGACCGCCGGCGAGATTCACCAAGATGTCATCGACTTACGTCAGGGACTCCACATCCTACTGGCTACATCGAACCAGTGGTTCCAGCACCACAGCACCAGCAGTCCATCATGGGCTACCATCATCTCTGCCAGCCGCAGCACCACCTCCACCCAATGACTGGGCACGAGTTCCAACCAGTTCCAGCAGCAACAGCGGCCATGTCAGGAGCTATCCCGGGCCACGACCAATACAAGTAAACTCGTGCAAACTCGTAGTACGAAAGACAGTTAAGCCCACAGCAGCCTTTGTTCCATACCATAAAGCCGCATGGCCTAGCTTATACCAGCCAGGATCCGGCGAGCAGCCAATAAAGTCAGCCCAGTCATATCGCCCTTGTGTCTGACCGACATACAAAACCTTGCCCGACCATGACATCTATGTAAATCAGCCGATGTCACGCATCGCGAGTTTTCGTGGCAATCAACGTGGAGACACAGCACTTAATTAACTAGTGTAATTAAGATTAACTGGGCCAGCACAAACTCGAGAACAAGTTATTTTAGCCGGAAGTCAAACCGAATCCGAAAACACCCCATGGTGCTCAATGGTAATTAGCTGAGATGTCAAATACGGAAGCTAGCATATGCAATTAAGGAGACGCAACAAACACCATGGCTGCAGCAACTACCGCACATCCCGACAGGTGCCATATAGCCACTTGCCCTGTCACGGGGGTAAATATTATCCTATGCGCACACTGCCAAAACAGCTTCAAATGCCTCTGTTTTGGATGGACAGACGAGCCCAGGTACATAGGCAGACTAGAGTTCAGACTACATATTGCAGCTGGCTTGCTAGTGCAGGTGAAGGAATTAATATGGTACGATGCATTGTCTGTGCGATGATTTAACATCACGTGCATAGGCTGGCCACGAAACCAGGCCTCAATTATAGGTGTGAGGTTTGCCAACGTGCGGAGGAATACCGACCTGAAAATCCTGGCATTTGCCATAGCGATGTGACCACCCTGGGTAGCGATGTGCCTCCACGTGCTGAATCCGCACCACACAAAGACCCGATACTGTTTACCCTATACTGCAAAAAGGTACTACATGATAACACAGTTCCAATTCAGCAATGGGTTGGGATGACCCAGGTGCAATTAAGGGGTAAAGCCCTCAAACGATGGAATAAATGTTGTGAGTTTTTCACCGAGTGTGGGACGCTGTGTTCACGCCTTACCACTCAGTTTTCAGGCTAAGAGGTAGTAGCCCAATTATCCACAGAATTTCTTAGCCGAACCTTGGCCATTGAGGAAGAGGTCGACATTTTAGTCAGGCGAAAAGTGCAGATGTATAAAAGAATTTTTCGCGAAGGAAACGAGAAAAGCTGCGTGCATCTCTTTACACACATGCTACTTCCTCTAAATGTGGAAATTACTACAAATTTCGAAACCGCAAACAGTTGATGAGCTAGTGGAAAAGGCGCATGAAACAGAAAGAAATTAGAAGGCACAAGCCGTGCTACATAAGACATGCACCAGTAAAAGCCAGGAGACCAAAATGAGCCTGAGCAAAAGGAGAATCCTCTAACTTCCCCTTGCCTCACCGAGACGCTCACCAAGTGCTGGTTCTGTCCAAAACAGCACTTTAACTGAGATTGCCCAGTCAAGCAGGTAGACTGGTATCGGGCGTGGGAAGGGGAAAGAGGGCGCCTGATCCCCCGCAGAGACGAACAGAGGTCGCAGGACCCTCTTAGGCAGGAAACACCGCAGCCGGAGTTTAAGTGGGCCACCACCACCGGGAACCAAGGGCTCATCTTCCTCCAAAGACTAGCTGAAGAAAGCGACCGACCAGAAGCCCCGCACGTGGATGTGGAAATAAATGGGCATAAGACACTCGCCTTACTAGATTCCGCTGCTACAGGGAATTTTATAGGAAGTGATTTGTTCACCCCTGCACGAGCTTCACTACGGCCACAAAACCAGTTGGTGCATATAGCACAACACGACCAAACCCTTAAGGTTGATGGCCGGACTACTCTGACAGCAGGGGTATACTGTCAAGAACACTCAACCGAATTCGTAGTTTCGCTGAATATAACTGAGTCAGTGATATTAGGTCAGCCATGGCTACGTCAACAACAGCGTGTTATGGATCATGGCCAGCAACGGATCTATATTGCCCATAAAAACAGGGCAGCTGTCAACACTGGGAACACAGCCCGGACGCGGCAATCACCCCCCCCCCCCNGTGAACACGAAGAAATTAACCATCAACTCACAGAACCAGAAGTGGCCAAACTTCGTCGAATATTGGACGATCATGCTGCAGCTTTCGGCCAAGGGGGTTCGCTACACCAGATGTATAGCATCCAGCATTAAATTTGGCCCACAACACAGATATACCCATCTAGAACCGACCATACAGCGTGTCCACCCGAAGGCGACACCTGATTATGGAACAGATGAAAGCTATGAAAGGACAGGTGATTGTGTAACTGTCTGACACACCCTACAATTCCCGGGTCGTTTTGGTCCCTACAAAATCCTGGCAACTCAGATTTTGTGTCAACTACAAAGACTTGAATGATGTGACATGCCCTATAGCACCACCAGCAATCAACCTTATGCACACTCTCTGCGATGTAGAAAGGAGGAAAAAAATCTTCAGCACCCTAGAAACATAATTAGGGTAATGGCAGATTTCAGTGCACCCAGAGAGTCAAAATTATACAGCTTTCTCCACCCCAGAAGGCGAAATCTTACAGTTCCTGGTTATGCCCTTTGGATTAAAGAATACCCCCGCCACATTCCAGATACTAATGTCAGTAGAGGTCCTCACAGGCTTCATCGGCCAATTTTGTTTCGTCTACTTTGACGACATAATTGAGTACTCAAAGTCCTAGGAGGAACACTGTGGGCTACTCCAGAGGGTACTTGAAAGGCTAGAATTGCATGGCTTAACATGCAAATTGTCTAAGAGCCATTTCGTGAAAATCACCATAGATCACCTGGGCAATGTAATCACCCATGAAGGGAACTACCCCCAGGAAACTTATGGAATATAGAGGTGACAGAAGAGCCCACTAATAAGAAACAACTTCATCGCTTATTGGACCTATGGTTGCGAGACTACATACCAGATATTGACTGCCAAATGGCATCCCTCAGCGCCTTACTAGAGAAGGAAACGTATTGGAGAAGAACACCGCAACACATTTTGCACCCTGAAGAGAAGTTTCCTACACCTGGGAAAACTCCACAGACTCCAAGGGGGCAGCCCCCAAATATTACAAACAGACACCTGCCAGAATGGACTGGGGTCGATCCTATACCAGGAGGACCCTGCCGTACGATCCCAGGTCATCATCGCATATGCCAGCACCCATTTGAATGCCAAGGAACAGATATATCATATTAACAAACAAGAGTGCAGAGTGGAAGTACAAATATCACCTAGAGGGGAAGCACTTCATACTCCGCACAGACAGCAAGGCCCTCAAATGGCTGCGCGAGTCAAGAAACACCAAGACCAAGTTAGGAAGTTCGGAAATGTTCCTAACGGAGTTTGGCTTTGAGGTTCAGCACTACCCGAGCAAGTCAAATGATCTGCTGGATGCCTTATCATGCAAGCCAGACCTCGACGGGAGGGAAAGGAGGAGGCAAAATATGAAGAATGTGAGAGAATGACCCCTCCTTCTGCCCCTACGAGAAGTCCTGAGGAACATATCCGACTAATCCAGCTACAACTCATCCAGTATCAAATCAGCTGCCACCAACAGAAAGACCCGCACACCCAACGTCTCCTCCAGAACATCCCCTAGCAATTTTAACTTCGAGACGTCGTCGTCTGATCTCAAAGGGGACAACCTGGGGCCCCATGAAAGATCTTGATACCACGATACCTGAGGGCGGACTTGTGCGGGATCCACTACGACCACCCACAAGCTGGTCATCCCTGCATTAAGGAATGCTTCAGGACATAGGAGAATGCTACTTATGGGACGGGATAAGATGGGATGTGCGACAGTACATCAACAACTGTGAGGTGTGCTGTCGTGGCAAAACCTACCCCATGCCCCAACCTGCAGGAAAGCCCTGTTGGTCTCATATTACCTCCACCAACTTGGCGGCCATACACCAGAAGTATGAAAGGAAACTGACACCTACTGGTAGTCACATATAAGTTTTCCCGCAGGGTGGAAGCATTTCCCCTACCCAGCCAGGAGACTCAGAACATTATCAGAAAATTTGAAACTCAAATTTTTCCCTGCTGGGGTCACCCACAGGTCATACTGATTGATAATGGTACTCAATTTAACAGTCACAAGTGACAAATGGCCTGCAATACATGGGGGGTAAAACCACCCCCAAGCTAACTCCACTGAGCGAAGAAACCAGGAGCTGAAGAAGAACCTCCGCCTCAGTGTGGGTGAAGAACTCCGTAACTGGGATAAGCATCTGCCCAACATTCTCTTCACTCCCAGGAGAAGAAACAACGAAACAGTAAATACCAGCCCCAGCTAGCTACTCCTGGGACGAAATCTCTGCCGCCCAGGCTCCCACAGAGATGTTGCATCTGGAGGACATCAGGTTGGCAGCCCTAGTCTGGACCATGAGGGTGCATGCTGCCAAAACCATTACATAGCCCACAATTACCCTCAACTGAGCACCCGGGTGAGAAGCTTCCAAATCGGCTAGGCTGTGCTTCTCTGCAGCAACCCACTTGGTAATATCAAATGTCAATTCAGTGCGGGCCTCAGTTACAAGTGGGGAGGGTGTTACACGATTATGGGACGCAAGACAATGTGTACTGGGCAGAGGATGCCAGGAAACGAATCCACAAAGTAACCCCAGGGAAGATGCGCCCTTGCCCCATTAGGAACCAAAGACCGAGAGGCCGAAGCACCGGAATCAGAGGGAGAAGGAGAGGAATGTCCATCCGGACACTACCCTCGACTCCAACGGACTTCGTCCGCACGACGACAGCCAGAAGCGGCCGTATGACCCCAACAGGTCTGAACTGTTGTGGCTGAACTCCTTATACCGGGGGCCCCGCCAGCGACCCCATCAGAGCTGACAAGGCAGAGATGCCCAAAGAGCCCCTGCCTCAGATGGCAACCCAAGTTACGTACAAACAGGAGGACGTGGCCACCCACCAGGTCTCCACGCCACACATCAGTGCATCAACTTCCGTGCGGGAGGATAAGCCCAGCAGCGTCGACGAGGCAGGGGTGCCATAAGAGCTCCTACCTCAGATGGCAACCCAGGCCACGTCCACTCAAGAGGGTCACAACACCTTATGGCACCGAGACTACCACGTCACTTTCTGTATGGGAGGATGAGTTTAGCAGTGCTGAGGGGTCAGGGAAAGCAGATTTCCCCGTCTCCGACAACAAACCAGGTCTTGCCCCCCCCTCCCCCGAAGGATGCGGCCGCCCACCAGGTCTCGACGCCAGCCGGCAATGTGACCAACACTGATGCACAGTCTTCCGTATGGATGGATGAGCCCAGCAGTGCCGACGAGGAAGGGGTGCCCGAAGAGCACCTGCCTCAGATGGCAACCCAGGCCACATCCACACAGGAGAGTTTGGTCACCCACCGGGTCACGACTCTGGACGGAGCCGAGACCACTGCCACATCATCTTCCTTACGGGAGGATGAGCCCAGGGATGAGCCCAGCAGAGCCCAGGGGGCACGAGGAGTAGAGGAATCCCTGTCCCTGGCAGCTACCCCACCATTGCCCCTCCAGGAGGAGAGGACGCCTAATCGTCCTCCGGTACCTGGTGGTCCCGAACTGGCCACTGCCGGGGACGCGAATCCAGAGACCAGCAGCAAGCCCACAAGATAGATGATTTCCTGCGCCTGCCGCAATGCCTCTCAGCCAGAACGTTACCGTAAGTCACCATGGCGACCCACTTCCAAGTTCACATGGCTGTACCCTCAGTATGCGGCCTTGAGGAAGCGAGGTCGTCTATGAAAATCCAAGGCTCCAAGCAGAGACAGCCAGTAACAGGAGACTGTGAGTTTACAAATACTCAACAGAGACCAGTATTAAAAAATCTGCTAAATTTGCTGTAATCAATAATTGACGTCAGTCAAAGATAGTAAGGGTTAATGTAACAGAGTCTATACCGTGTTACAGAGTATTATAAAGCCATAGCTTATTAGCACAGCACTACGACAAATTGACGTGTAATGACATTTATTTAAACACGACTCCGTTACATCTTCACGTGTCATCACGTCACCCCAGACGGGGTCTGAACCCAGACGACTTGCTACCAGAGCCTACCAGCACACCCCTAGACGCGGAGGCACCCACGTACACGTCAGCCAAGTTCGTTTCGCCTTTATGTCAGATGTCACGCCAAGCCCTACATGTGACAGAAGCCAGCCAAGTGCCTAAGCTCACACCTCTGATGCAACACCGCATGACAGAGACGCCTGCTTTCGCCATGGACTGAGAGATGGCATCAGAAAATGCCGCTCTGCCCATGGAAGGAGGAGCTCACCCCACCACAACTAAGAGCCCGTGAGCAGGTGGAATATATGTCCACGCACAGCCGCAGAACAGCAGTACTTTCTCCGCAGCTCACTCCACCACCTCGTGTGTTGGAGCTATCTGCAGACATTGACGCTTTCCAGTAGGACAACGGCTACCTACCAGACATCTTCAAGAACCTTCTCCAGCAACACCCGAAGAAGTCTTCACCCCTTGAACACCCACTACCCTTCTGGTAGTGCCACCCAAGTCCCTTCTGGACTACAGCATTAAGTTAGTTAGGGTCAGTTAGTATCACAGCTACCTAGCCGCATCTATTCTTGTCTAGTTTAGACCCAGGTCCCCTTCACCTGGTTTATCGTAGTCTACTTCCATTATAGTCCGTGTTAGTTAGGAGATAGTATGGTCCAGCGTGTCTATTTCCTCACAGGAATAAACACGTTTTATATTGAGCCTCCAAGCATTGATTCTAGGGTGACTGTTACTTTTATAATCCGTAGACGTCCACCTGCCAGAGAAAAGCAGGAGACTGCATCATTACAACCCAATTGCCGAACCTAGTGTAGGACTGCAGACTTCCTTAACAGAGCGCATGTACATCGTGAACACGCCCATTAGACGGCCACACATACTGTGCACCTGGTGTACAGTATGGTAGAGCCCCAACCACCAAGAACTCAATCCACAAGGCAGCTAGTCAACCAGCCCAGCCAATTCACTCCATCCACCACGCTGAACTCTCGGCGGAAGAAGTGACAGACTGGTTCTGGAGGTCTGCCCATATTTGGACCACACCCACATAGCTGTTGAATATCAAGGGTAAACACACCGCTCTAACCACCACGCTGAACTGTCGCCGGCTGGAGTAATTGGGTACAACTCTGGGTGGCTCGGCCTCGGCTGGCTTTACACCTAGCTAGGGACCTTCATCGCCCGCTCTTCCTTGGCATGGTAGACCTTAGTTCTTACCCCTCTGCCATACACCCAAAGGAGTGGTGCAAAGTGGCAAGCTAGGAAGGCAGCTACTGCTTTAGAATCCAACATGAGTTCTAAACCAGCCACAACTGCTCTCAGCAGCATTACGCTCCGGGAACAAGCTCAAGCCACATGTCAACTGGCAAGGTTTCACCTCCCAGTCCCCGTACACTCCCTATTTCAGTCACCCTACAAGACTGCCAGCAAGCCGCACCAAGTTGTAGTCGACTTCCGTCATGGGCTCCATGTCTCACTGGGTACAGCGAATCCGTGTTTCTAGTACCGCAGGACCAGCTGCCCTCCGCAGGCTACCATCAGCACCACCTCCGCCCAAGGACTGGTCACGCATTCCGATCGGCTCCAGCAACAACAGCGGCCGAGTCAGGAGCTACCCTTGGCCACGCCCAACACAGGTAAACCAGTGACTGTGTGCAAACTCATAGTACGAAGCACAGTTAAGCCCACAGCAGACTTTGTGCTGTGACATCAAGCTATGCACTCTAGCTTATATACAGGCCGGGATCCGTCGAGTAGCCAATAAAGTCGGCCCAGTTATATTGCCCTTGTCTCTGACTGACACACAAAACATTGTCAGACCATGATGACCTCGTCAGTCACCCGATGTCACGCGTCAAACTTACTTTTCGCCGAGTAAAAATTATATCTTTAATGGTTTTTTTTTTGCAAAAATAAAATAATATTTTGTTATGAATATTAATAAACAGACATCTTCAGAATATAATGGTACTACAGAATGTATCTGCTGAGCGAGAGCACAATGGCAGGACAAAGACATGATGTGACTAATCGGTTGCACAGAAACATTCGGCTGCCTGAGGGATGGAGGGTGCGGAGTCAATAGGTATTGGTTAGCTCTGGTTGCCTATGGCAGGTGGTATCTATCTTTAGATATGTGCTATATCCAGTACAGTGGTAGTCAAGAGAAACTCAACACGTAGCAACCAAAAAAAGTGCAACAAATTAATTTTTGGGTAGAGTTCCCTTAAATATTTACCTTTTTTTTTTTCACAGTTCCGCAAAAACCAGTCATTATACAAATACGGGCACAATAATTGGGATATATATAGAGAGGTGTTACACTACTGTAGTTGAAATTAACATGTTTGACGGCTTAAAAAATTATCACATAGTGTGTCTTCCTAAATATTTTTTATCCAACAAGAAGGCTATCTTTCTCAGCAGGAAACGTTTTTGTACAGTAATACATTACAGCTTGGAACAGGCATCATGTCATCCGAGATATACTCAGTACATGATGTGTTTCTATGTAAACAACTTCAATGGTCCTAAAATAAAGCCTTACATTTTTAATAAAGCAATAAGAAATGTAATTATTTTTCTCAGTTTACTATAAATATTTATGTTAAAATAAATGCATTTACAGTCATGGATTATTCAGAAGGTTGTTTCAGAAGTGCTCAGTTAATTTTAAAACAGTAATTTTTTTTTTGGGTGAAAAATACAGCTACTGAAAACGTTACACTATAACTCTGCACACACTTGGATAGCATTTTCAGTGCCTTCATTCCAATAGTTAACTGTCAGTTGTTTTTTTTAAGCAACATGAACAAAATAATTACACTTGAAATAATACAATGGCACAAGAATTTTTATTGAGTAGAGTATATACAGTACAAATATATTGACTAGAAATGTTATTTACAACACAAGTAACTATAATTGTAAAAATGTGTCTGTGAATTACAGGCAAGTATTCTGCACGCACAATTTAACTGCACTTAACAATTAGTCTTATAGTTATAAAAATATGTATGTACCTTGTTACAAAACACAACAGCTAAATTTTCACGAGCATCTGTTCACAAACTGTTGTAGCCCAGAGCAGAGGTTCTTTTTAGGAGCAGTAAAGTGCTCTTTCCCAAAAATTACTTGGGAATGTATTTTCAAGGAGTTTATATCCACTTATTAAAAAATATTTTGTAAAATCCTTTCTCAATTGTAAGGCACAATGTCCTTATATTTTTAAGATTAACTGAAAAATTTTTTTTAATGGAACCATCTAGTTTTTTTTTCTTTTTTTTTTTTTCCCCAGTACCTTGCAATGTGCTGCTGCATAACAACTCTCTCAAGTCACAAAAACTATACTTGAGATGCTGAAATAAGTTTCATCAGTAGGAACTGGAAGATTTCGCAAACTTATTTTAGGACAGGCGAGACCTTGAACACATGTACATTTCTGTCACGTTTGCGATCGGATCAAAGTTTAATGGACACGTCCAGGTGAACACTGAGCCAATAAGAGAACTGTAAGAAAACAAGGACAGAATTCTGTGCTACCTGGTTTGAGATAAAACTGGCTACTCGATGGGGCAGCAGCCTATGAACAGAAAGCCGAGGCTCGGAAATACGTAGGACAGTGGAGTCTAGTCTTTAGGTCGCTTAAAATACGAAATTTTCCTGTCCATATTCATTAGTCATTCTACCTACCTCACAATTTGTACATAAACAGTTGACATCACACTCTCGCAAACACTTATACTCACTATGGACATGCAAGTTTACTCATGAAATGATTGAGTTATACAACACATACATAGTGACAAATATAAATTTTCCTGACTATAAAAACAGTGATTTAATGGTACTATTTAACAATGGACTTCAAAAATGTCATTAACCAATAAAAAAATATAACTTAAGTACTTTATTAGGTTTATCATTTACATAAATATTTTGAATGTTTATAAAGTTCTGTTAACATTCAAATTCTTTTTAAAATGTACAAATGGCACAAACTTAAAGTTTCATCACATTAAAAGTTATACAATTGTTTTTTACAATATATAAATATATCTCCTCAGCATGATTTATCATTAACCACTTAAATTAAAACAAAAAGTAATTATGCATTTTTTATTTTCATATTCATTTAGTTTTATACCACTACTACTTAAAAAAAAAATACTACTGCTAATTTTGATATCATATTCTATTCCATTTAAATGTCTGTAAATACTTGTTATATGTATATTGTCTTCAAAATGAATTTGTTTATCATCAAAAACCTTTAAACAAGTATTTATGTATTTCAACGCAGCAGATCAACAGATGTGATCATAAATCAAAAAAATATATTCTCTTGTTTACGGAGTGGAAGTGAAGAGAGAAGGTTGAGTATAACTGTAGAATAATAATAAGATGTTTGTATTTAGGTGGTCGTGAATACGGAAATCTAGTCCAACGCGTGGCCGCAGTTACCCGTAACATACTGTACGTGGAAAAGTAGATGCTGCAGATGAAATATAATTTCCAACAAATGGTGTTCGTAAGATTGCAAACAACCCTTTCAGGGTCAAGCACTGGCGTATGATGATGGCAGTAGGAACCACTGTCCCTTGTAAAATACCGAATACTAAGAAAGGAAGAACTGATCTTGAGGAATAATGCACATAACGAAGCTTACTCGTAGCTCGTAGGTTTATGACTGGATATAGGCGTAGCGTTCAAGCCAGCTGCACGTTTTTCTGCAGAAAAAAACGTGCTAGCCGTGTACACTATATCCGTGAGTGAAGTATACATAGCTTTATCCTACACCTTCAAATTTCAAATCTCTTTAAACATTACAATAATACCTTCAAGCAGTTATATCCTCAAGTTACAGAAACAGGATTCATCTCTGACCACCCCAATCTGTGCCTGAGCAGAGTTGCTTGGTTCTCAGTGCATCTAAGACTACGGTAGCTTAAAAGCTTATATAAAAGGACAGGAATTCAAGTACTTACAGTGTAGTACTTGAATTCCTGTCCTTTCATATATTTTTTGGTAGCCTAGCTGTCTACTTGCTTCCTTGGCTTGAAAGCTTGTAAAAGTCGCTGTGTTTAACTGTGAACTAACAGGCAAGTCGCTGTGTTTAACTGTGAACTAACAGGCAAGTCGCTGTGTTTAACTGTGAACTAACAGGCATGACAGTTGAGTACTCACAGCAACGACCAAAATAAAGAAACAAGTTGGATAAGAGACAGTTTTAAAATTACGGAGAAGAACTAAACAAGGAACAGTAACACTTGCTTATCCTCCATTTAATCAAAGATGATAACCAGTAAAATAACGGCAAGGAAATATATTTATTTAAGATTTGGGAATACCAACTTTAGGGTATATACATATGTATACGGGAGTAAATTGTTTTGTACTGTAATTATTTTTGTGTTGGCAAATCTTACTACAAGCTGTTATTTTGAAAGGAATTTTATAAAATTATAATTATAATTAATTTTAATTCACAACATTAACTTTCTCCTGGTGTTTATTTTTCATGAAAATGGGTTGAATATGGACAGGATCGAAACAATACGAAACTACTTTTTTGTCAGGAACATAAAGACTTTTTATGAATTATAAATTATAAAAAACAACTTGGTGATGAAGATAAACGCTCTAGTGAAGTGTAAAATGGGGATGATGGTGTTATGAATTAGAAGGAAGGTTACTGGGTACAGGTACTGTTGTTCAAACCAAACTCATTTAAGATGATTGATTTGGTTAACTTCTCAACTAACCTGTGTATTTATTTATATGGTCATTGTTAAATTATAATTTTTAGTAAAGTTTAAACTTATTTTTTGGTCTTTAAAAAAAAAAAATGAATGATCTGAAATAATTGTTATTTTTGTCACAGACATTGTGCTTAGTTGGATGGGAAAATTACCCAGCAATATTCAACAAAGTTTGTGGCGGCTGGGCAACCATCGATAGTTCGCACGCTATTTTTAAACTACACCTTGGTGCATGTCAACAAACACAACACACATGATACTAAATACATTGACATTCCTTTTTTTTTCTTCTTTTAATGTTAATTTATGTAATTACTGGTTCTAAGTGTGGGTGGATAGGGAAAACAATAAACATCTGTCACTTTTCACCTTGATGATGGGAATAATAGGGACACCAAGAAAACTAATTATAAGTACTCAAGGAAGACTGGAGCAAATCTATATTATTTGGTGTGGTTAACCTTTGTGTAGCAACAAAATGCAGAATACTACTGACAAGGAAATAAGTGCAGGTGCTGATCAGAAAAAAAATGACAACTGTACTGTGTCTATTGGCTCCAGTTTAGAGTAACATAACGAAAATGTTACTTTTTGTTTTTCATATATTCTATACGTTATGGAAACGATTAATTAAATACACATCAAATTGCGAACCGAGGAATGATGAGAGAAACTGAAAACTTAGAATGCATTGAAATATGTGCACCAGCAGGGAGTGAGACGAGACAACCTCTGAACTTGCATACTTCAGCTTCGCTCTACGAGAGCGTCGGCAGTCATCAAGAATGACATTTTCAATACTTATTTGTACAGATTATACAGAAACTTTAACAAATGAGTTCTTGTAATTTATTTTTTTAGACAAACTTGCTTTGTACGTAGTGGCTGAGTTTTGACATACTTGTGAATCCAAAACTGAAAATAAATGTGGCTGATAACAGCAACATTCCTGTAGACACCGGTTACTATGATTAGAAACATGAGGCCATTCACACAAAGGTTGTATTTGATATGAAAATCCATATATATAAGAATGAAAAATTCCTACTACAGTATATAATCATGCATCTTGTGAGATTCCTTATGATGTACTTCAAAGCACTGTTAATTTTTTCTTTTTTACACATTTGTCAAGAGCTCTAGAAAAAACTGTGCAAAATGACAGAAGGTGTAAAAACAAGAAAAAATGTACAGTGTTAAGTACTTATTAAAAGATACTACAAAAAAAATTGCAAAACAGAGAAATAAATACAATTACAGCATGTAAAAAAAAAATACTTTTTGTATGAGAAATCTGCTATGTAAGTGTTATCCTGTGGTCCATTTTCTTTCTTATCATAATCACAATAAAGTTTGTTTTTATTCACATCACCAGTTACGATCATTTTTGCCATTATGCTGGTTACAGACCTGAATATTAAATTTGCTCAATTTATAAAAGGCACTGTATTAATATGGTTGTAACTAAAAAGGTAAATGGGGATCACCTATCATGCTGGCGAGATCTATTTATCACATTTTAAGTACCTAATTCATATTGATGTAGTTTTGTATAAATATTATTTACTACCTACTTTTAAAAAATGCTCAACTATAATAATTATGCAATAGTAAAATGTTGATTGTACAAATAATATAATGTAAAATATAATAATTTTACATCAGACCTCTACAATACCATGTATACATATGCATTAACTTACAATGATAATCATTACTAATCAGTAGAGATGATATCTTTGGAGATCAGGTCACACAAACCAAACTAGTCACACATGTTACTGCATCAGTGCAGGTGCAGCTTTTCACTGAATTGCAACACAACTGATTACCAACAATCCACCAGAAGTACTCATCGAAGGAAGAGAACTTGGCTTGACAAACAGTCCGGAGGACAGCGCCCTGCCCTCCAGACCGTTTGTCGCACCACGCGTCCACCGCATCAGCTGCACTAGTGTAGCTGCGAGTGCCGACACGAGTGCAGTGCGCGTGTGTGAAAGTGCAGAGCAGTGCAGCGCATATAATTGGTACGGCAATTTCAAAGCAAGTACTCAAAAGTAAAGAAAGAGACACTAAGAGTGTAAATATTCAGAGACGCCTCTACTAGCATTTCAGGGTTTTTATTTTGTAATTCTCAAATTCACATATTTTTCACCTCGGTTGTTTCACCCTCATTTCATGCCATCCAAGCGTAGATTGTAACTGTTTATATTCAGGGAATAATTATGTATTTATTTCCTTAATTTATCATGCAAGCAGAAAGTAGTGCAAGGCAAGCCGTGTGTCGCCATAGTTCGCGCTGCACGTACTCACCAGAAGTTGCTGTTGAATGTCCGAAGGAGTCGGCATGCACCACTTCGCGCTCCGGGTGCCTTCACGTTTTTCCGCCAATCACCTTTAGCTGCAATAGTCTAATGTAACGTACTGGAACCTGTTCTTTCTGCACCCGGAGAAACCACCTATTTTCCTCCGGGAATAGCATCGCCCGGGGAACCTTAATGAACTAATAATTTACTCATGCACAAATGTGTATTTTTCGTAGTCTTACCTATCTGGAGGGCCACAGGCCAGAGTCCATATAAAGTGTTCACCTAGAGTGATGTAAGTGTTTCTGTGTAAGAGTAATTACATGCAAGTTTTCAGACTTAGTGTCTATTATTAAGAGCACTGCCTTTGGGCGTTTCGGGGTAATCTGTTGTGCTCAAGTGTTCCTAGTTTTGTTTGGTGGTGCTGTGCGACATTATTTTTGTGTGTAAGTGTTGGGATTGTGCGCATGAAACAAAAATGAAAAATATGTTTAATCAAATTTAATGAAACTAAAACAAAAATTAAAAATAATTTCATAATAGCTTAGTTTTAATGAAAGTTTAATGAATTTTGTAACATTTTAAGCAAGTTACTCATTATAAGAAATTTGTTGCAAAATAAAACAAAAAAAATGCAAAGTCGGAGTATTTACCACAGGGGGGTTCTTGCCTATATTTTAAATTCGATCTTATGTAATTATATTAGTTATAAAATAATGAAAATAAAATGATTTACTTACAAAAATTTGCTTTGCTGGTGCACTAAATGAACATTCATAAGACACCCGCAAATTCATCGAATTTGAGGATCTTCGGTTTGTTACAACTTTTGGCAACAAAATTTCTTACAGAGACAAAAATTAAATTTGTCTTTTTTTGTTTTTGTTTTGGTAAGTATTAAAGAGAGCAGTTATGAGGCAGCATGTACACCATTGCTTTGAAGAGAGTGGCCTTGCCTTCAGATCAATTGTTAGCAATCAGATGCAAAACTTAATGAATTTATGTGCACTGAGCAGATTAATTTTGTACTTGCATAATAAACCCTTCACTATGGTTCTTAAAAGCTTGCAATCTTCCGTTTTACAATATTAATTCTATGATCTTTTCCTTATATTTTGTTATCTATTACTACTAATTACAGTCATAAAAGAGTTCCTGACAGTAAAAAAATGTTATATCAAATAAAAAACTTCTAAAAATCTACAAAAACATGCTGTTTGCACTTTAATCCTTGTACAGTTACTTCACTAACTGTACGTACCTTTCTTTCCCTGCCACGCCATTACTTACGTAACTAGGATTGGAAAATGACTTTGGCGCATCTCCATCGTTGACACCACTATTTTTTCCCATGAACAAATAGTTCTGACTCTGGGGTTCGTCTACAGTCACACCAACTTTATCTTTGCCGAGCTGGGCATCTTTCTTCTCTTGCGAGATGTTGATGTAATTGTCACTGAGAGGCTTTATGGGCCCCACATAGTTGGGGTTGGAGAAACACGGAGACTGTCCTTCCGGCGCACTCGGCAGCTTCAGGTCGTTGGTGATCTTCATTTCCTTCATCGGCGCCAAACTACGTTCAATGTCTTTGTTCAGGTTGTTCACTGGCGTCCCCGGGTCTGTGCTGGTCAGCATTGGCTTCACTTCGCTCCCCTGGGCCTCACCAGACGTTTTCCTCTTCTGAACTGGTGGCGTTGCAAATGTGAAGATGTTTCCCTTGACGGAGTCGGCGCGGGGGCTGAATATGACTGCATCACTGGAAGGTGCGCCCTTCATTTTCAGGTACCCACTGCCATCTTCAATCTCTTGAGCCATCTGGTTGGCTGCTGCAGGACTGTACACAAACAAACATGCGTGTATTTCTTTACATACTGAAGCTAGTACTAAATCTATCACGGACACCTACTAAAGTACAAGCTAGTCTGACTGTCTGGTTCAGTGTTCAGCAGGCCTCCAAGGTAGATTTCTTTTTCTAGCCAGGTAGGAGAGTTTTAAAAGTGTGCAATATTTCCTTCCTGTGTTCAGGATAGGCTGTTGTGTTGTCACTTCATCCCAATACTGCCACCACAAAGTATCCCTGATAGCGTTGCTGTAAAAACTTGATGCCTCGCTCACTGGATCTCCAAAACATGTGACATTGCAATACAAAATATCTTAAATCATTAATTGCTTAACAGTGAGAGATCACGTTCACCTGTTTACATATATAGTTATAGCTCGGGACGGGAAAATTTTGTTTTGAAATGGCAGGATGTGGTATTATGAAACCTGAAATGAGATATTTTCATTTCAGTATTTTCATCTGATTAATGTTTTCAACCTGGTATTTTCTGAAAATATTTGTAAAAGAATCCATAGAAATAAAATAATTACGAGATGCCACCAACAATAACACACATAAAAAGGAATAATAGTTATAAGCCCTTAGTGATATAAAACAATAGACATTGTAGTAAAAATGGTGTATAAAACATGGTAGTCATCTGTGTTCCTCAATAATACAGTAAAATGTTCAAGTATTTTTTGGCTGAGTCTCTACCATTTAATGTAATGTGTGTGGATCTGAGAACATTCAGACATTTTAAAAATATTTCTAACATTTCCTGATGTAGTCAGGAGTGCTGACATCTGATTGCAACTTTCCTCGTATTTCTTCCTTAAAAGCCGTGTCTGGCATACCTAGTTAAGACTAGATGACAATGTTATGTATTGAAAATATCAAATTTTTATTAACATGCCTAAATAAAATAGCTTGAAAAAATACATATACATATGTGCAATGTCTGTGCACAACTGTACACATTTTTAAAAATTAATTTTTCCATAGTAAAATTGTGGTGTCGGCTTAT
>NQII01000163.1:1104584-1119239 GCA_002778355.1 Clitarchus hookeri
CGGGAGGAGGAGCTCACCCCGCCATTCCCGCACCTCAGAGAGCCCGCGGGTAGGTGGAATATATGTCCGCGTACTGCCGCAGAACTGAGTTCATTCTCAGCAGCTCGCTCCACCACCTGGTGTGCTGGAGCTATCTGTCACCCATACTGTCCACCTGGTGTGCAGTACAGTAGAGTCACAACCACTCGAGAGACTATCCACAAGGCAGCTAGTCAACCAGCCCAGCCAATTCACTCCATCCACTGCGCTGAACAGTTGCCCGAAGGAGTGATAGACTGGTTCTGGAGGTCTGCTCCCCTTTGGACCACACCCATGTCATTGTCGGACATCCACGTTAAACCCACTGCTCTAACCACCACGCTGAATTGTCGCCGGTTGGAGTAATCGGGTACGACTCTGGTTGGCTCGGCCTCGGCTTGGCTACACACCTAGCTAGGGTTCATCATCGAAGTGGCAAGCTATGAAGGCAGCTACTGCCTTCGAATCCAACAGGAGCAACCCAGCCCCAACTGCATTTTGCAGCATAACCCCCGAAAATGAGCTCAAGCTGCCAGACAGTTGGAGAGGTCTCACCTCTCAGCTCCCTCAATCTCCTTATTTCAGCCCCCATTCAAGACTACTGGGCAGCTGCATCAGGTTGTCACGTGTCACTGATGATAGCGAACCCGTGGTTCTTGAGCACCAGAAGTAGCAACCCTCTGCAGGCACCCTTCAGCACAACCAGCCGCAGAACCACCTCCACTCAAGGACTGGCCACGAGTTCCGGCCTACCTCAGCAGCAACGGCGGCCGAGTCAGAAGCTTCCCCCCGCCATGTCCAATACAGGTAAACCAGTGGCTGTGTGCCAACCAGTAATTCGAAGACAACGAAGCCCACAGCCGACTTTGTGCCATGCCGTCAAGCCATGCGCCCTAGCCCATACACCGGTCGAGGTCCGGTTAGCAGCCGGTAAAGTTAGCCAAACATACCGCCCGTGTCTCTGACCGACACACAAAATCTTGCTTGACCGTGATGTCGTCGCCAATCACCTGATGTCACATGTCACATTAACAGAATAAAATAGAAACAATGAGACCGAGATGGTATGGACATGTGAAGAGAATGGAAGAAGATAGGGGATACATGAAATGTGTCTGCGGGGCAAAAGGCCATGGGGAAGACCTAAGGATGGATGTTGGAAGGGAGTGGAGGAGTGTGTAAGGATAGGAATTGAAGACTGGAGCAGAATGAGAATGGAGAGGAGGTGGGAAGACAGAAGAAGATGGAGAGGCCTGTGCTGTAAACAGATCTGACCAGTGGCTGGAACCTGTTTATGATGATGAATGATGAATTTCCTGTGATCATTCTGTACAAAATGTATTATAACCAAACTTTTAAGTTTTTGTTCAGCAAGTGCTGCTATTCTATTACTTTACAACTTACATTTCTCGCGTTGCATACTGAGGGCACTCCATCCTGTACCCCTTCAGCAAGTTGTTGTACAGCTTCTCATCTGCTTCCATTCCTACAACATAACCAGCAACAACAAACATGAGTAAAAGAAACTTGCTGTGAAACTTCGGATGAATATTTATATGGGTAAATAAATGAATATATTATAAATATATGAACTGCATTATAAACGAGTACAATATTTACTCAAATCTCAACTGCTAAAGATTTCAAGCTGCAATTTAATTTGTAAGGAAATCTTTTAGAAAATGTTTTTTTTTGTTGAAATAGAAAGCAATGAGATAAAATTTACTTATTTTTGTGTACTTTTGCCTTATAACCACGGACTGGAAAATTACACGATAACAAAATCTTTGCGAATTTTTAGAAAATTCAGAGGGGAAAGAAAAAAAAGAATATGAAACATTTTTCCTATAATATGGGACTTTTGCCCCTTAAATATGAGACTTTTCATGCCTCAAATATATAACACTTTTTTCCTCGAACATGAGACATTTTTCTTAGAATATAAGATTGTTTACTTAGAATATGGAACTTTTCCCCTTGAATATTGGGGTTTTTTTTTTAAATATAGCATCAGAAATTTTGCCTCGAATATAGGACATTTTTTTTCAAACATCTGCCTTTTTCCTCNGAACTTTTCCCCTTGAATATTGGGGTTTTTTTTTTTTAAATATAGCATCAGAAATTTTGCCTCGAATATAGGACATTTTTTTTCAAACATCTGCCTTTTTCCTCTCAAACATATTCCTTTTCCCTCTCGAACATCTGCCCTTTTCCTCTCAGACATCTGCCTTTTTTCTTTCCAACATCTGCCTTTTTTCTTTCCAACGTCTGCCTTTTCCCTTTCCAACATCTGCCTTTTCCCTTTCCAACATCTGCCTTTTCCCTTTCCAACATCTGCCTTTTGTCTTTCCAACATCTGCCTTTTTCCTCTTGAACATCTGCCTTTTCCCCTTCGAACATCTGCCTTCCCCCCCTCGAACATCTGCCCTTTTCCCCTCGAACATCGGCCTTTTTCTCCTTTGAACATCTGCCTTTTTCCCTTGAGCATTGGACATTTTTCCTCGAACATCTTGACTTTTTTCTTTGGACATCGGACTTTTTTCCTAGACAACTTGGAATACAGTACTCTAAAATAANGTTTTCCCTTGAGCATTGGACATTTTCCCTCGAACATCTTGACTTTTTTCTTTGGACATCGGACTTTTTTCCTAGACAACTTGGAATACAGTACTCTGAAATAAGTCAACCACACATGTTTACAGAAAAAATAATTTTCCAAAAATTTAATTTTACATGTATTTTTGCAAGCTATTTTATGTACACATGTAAACATAAATTTNGAAATAAGTCAACCACACATGTTTACAGAAAAAAATAATTTTCCAAAAATTTAATTTTACATGTATTTTTGCAAGCTATTTTATGTACACATGTAAACATAAATTTGTCTGTTCGCTGATGCCAAAAATTTTTTTGATAAAACATATTTTTAAAGTGACATTGTGTTATATAATTTTATTATCAGCTAGATAGACCAGACTGTGCTGTTGAGGAAGCACTGTAAGAAAAGCTACAGCCAGGTGCGAGAGCATCCCTGACTACAATACGTGCACAGTTGGAAATATTTTTAAAAATTCTGCATTTTATCAGAAACAAACACAATTAATTAAAGGGAAAGACTAAGCCAAAAATACTTGAGTATCCCACTATATTATTCAGGAAGGCAGATTATGGTATGTTTTGAATACCATTTTTACTACACTGAAGAGAAAAAAAAAACTGGTATAGGCATGCGTATGCAAATAACAGAGGTGTGGAATCAATCAGAGTAACGCGATGCGGTCGGCAGCTAGATTAGTTACTGCTGCTACAATGGCAGGTTATCAAGATTTAAGTGAGTTTGAACGTGGTGTTATAGTCGGCGCACGAGAGATGAGACATAGCATCTCCGAGGTAGCGATAACATTTGGATGTTCGCGTACGACCATTTCACGAGTGTACCGTGAATATCGGGAAGCCGGTAAAACATCGCTGCGGCTGGAAAATGATTGTGAAAAAACGGGACAAACGACGACTGATGAGAATCATCAAACATGACAGACGTGCAACCCTTTCTCAAATTGGCGCAAATTGGATTTGTGGACTGCCCTGCAGGATTCATGGTGTGCATTGCTTCCTGCATACCTTCAGACATTAATCGAGTCCATGCCATGTCGTCTTGNCATTGCTTCCTGCATACCTTCAGACATTAATCGAGTCCATGCCATGTCGTCTTGCGGCACTTCTGCGTGCTCGGGGGGCCCCTACACGATATTAGGCAGGTGTACCAATTTTTTTTGGCTCTTCAGTGTATGACGTCCACTGTTTGTAAACTTCGCTTGTATCAATAATAACATTTTTGGTCTGTTAAAACTACTGTTTTATGACACTTCTTCATTTATTTGTATGAATGCTTACAAATATTTTCAGAAGATATAAATACGAAAACATTAGTTAAATGAAAACACCACTTTTCAGGTTTCAAAATACCGCCTTCTGCCATTTCAAAACAACAAAATTTTCCTGTCACTTTCGGTGGAAAATAAAAATAAACAGATAAAAATGTCATGATACTGAAGTAAGAGCAGCTCAACCTGAGGCAAACGGTGCAGTTAAAGAGAGAGATGGTTTGCTAAGTGATGCAGAGTGGCCAATGCCATTTGTATGTAATAGCAATGACAAGCCGTATTATATACCGTGAAGACCTGTCAAAACAGACAGCAAGTGGCAATATGGAAATGTAAACAAAAATTGTTACCTGTTTTTTCTAACTGCATCAATCAGACAACCTCAGTCATTGCACCCANAGCATCTCCGAGGTAGCGATAACATTTGGATGTTCGCGTATGACCATTTCACGAGTGTACCGTGAATATCGGGAAGCCGGTAAAACATCGCTGCGGCTGGAAAAAGATTGTGAAGAAACGGGACAAACGACGACTGATGAGAATCATCAAACATGACAGACGTGCAACCCTTTCTCAAATTGGCGCAAATTGGATTTGTGGACCGCCCTGCAGGATTCATGGCGTGCATTGCTTCCTGCATACCTTCAGACATTAATCGAGTCCATGCCATATCGTCTTGCGGCACTTCTGCGTGCTCGGGGGGCCCCTACACGATATTAGGCAGGTGTACCAATTTTTTTGGCTCTTCAGTGTATGATGTCTACTGTTTGTAAACTTCGCTTGTATCAATAATAACATTTTTGGTCTGTTAAAACTACTGTTTTATGACACTTCTTACTTTATTTGTATGAATGCTTACAAATATTTTCAGAAGATATAAATACGAAAACATTAGTTAAATGAAAACACCACTTTTCAGGTTTCAAAATACCGCCTTCTGCCATTTCAAAACAACAAAATCTTCCTGTCACTTTCGGTGGAAAATACAAATAAACAGATAAAAATGTCATGATACTGAAGAAAGAGCAGCTCAACCTGAGGCAAACGATGCAGTTAAAGAGAGAGATGGTTTGCTAAGTGATGCAGAGTGGCCAATGCCATTTATATGTAATAGCAATGACAAGCCGTATTACATACCGTGAAGACCTGTCAAAACAGACATCAAGTGGCGATATGGAAATGTAAACAAAAATTGTTACCTGTTTTTTCTAACTGCATCAATCAGACAACCTCAGTCATTGCACCCAAAGCTAGTCGTGATTGGAAATCTGCGTGAACTAACAGCAAGGTTGAACAGCTCAGACAGATACGTATGTACAATTGTGGCAGGGTTCAACAATTACACAAGCAGTTATTTTGAAAAATACCTCTCCTATACTATGATAAAAAATGAATGTTTTGCTACCATTCTTGAAGACTGATATTTTAAAGTTTTGTTTAAATACATTAAAACCACCATTATATACAGCAAATAAATAAATTTTGTCAGGCAGAAAAGCTATGGTACTTGATTCTAAGCTGATATCTTGTTTTTTTTAAAAATATTCTTGGAAAAAATGTGTAGTTTCAAAAGAAGTTTATTTAGTACACTAACACACTACTAATAACAATTAATCCACTCCTCAATTAGTTTTCTACAAAATTAAGGGCTGTAGAAGTCTCATTCCCAAGTGGTACTTCTAACAAGTGCCACTCTCTGACCACGTTTATCTTGAATCTGCCATTAAAAATATTTGCAGATTTCAAGCATATGTTGTTATGCAATTTTCATGCTAGATCGTTCATAAATGTCTCAGATAGACCAATGGGTTTATTACCTGAATCAAACAAGAATGAATACCTACTTTGAAAATGAAAATGCAAAGAATTTTTTTGACAGAAGTAAAAATAAGATTTTTTTAAATGTTGAGTTGTGATCATGTTCCAAGGAATCACAACTTAACAGAACAATTCTGTAGATAGTTATTAAGAAAAAAATAAGTTAAATTTAGTAATAAGGTCTTCACATATCCCAAAATATCAAGAACTTGTTTGTATCACATTTCTTAATGCGTGCATTTTCAAGAAAACTCGAGGTGCATTACAAATATTGAACTAAACAAGGAATTATGTAACAGTGTTAATGATATAGTGCAAGTTATTTAAGCAGAAAAATGTTATGAAAATTATTGCAACCTTCATTGATTCAGTGCAAATTAATGGTATAAAGTCATTAACATCACCACACTAATTTAAACATATTTCATGTTTGCATATATTTTCTTCTTATTTCACAAATTCTGAAATTCTATATTATATTATAAAAAACAGTGTATAAAATTTACGGATATCGTAATTAACATAACACACAGATGGTGACATGGCCGTACCATATCTTAGGTACTTGTGAAGTAAAAACAGTTTTACACACCACAAATATTGTGCTGCTTTGTGCATGTTCTACTTAGGTCATGTTCAAATTGGCAGACTATAGAAAAAGGTCATGTGTGTATCTAAAATAGTATGAAAAATAGTAACACATTATTGTAATTAGATATTTTGTAACCTCCATTTCACTNCAAAATGATCATGTGTGTATCTAAAATAGTATGAAAAATAGTAACACATTATTGTAATTAGATATTTTGTAACCTCCATTTCACTTACACCATATTCAAATTGGCAGACTTAAGTAAAATTGTTGTGTCTCTTGATTTAGTATGTAACTAGTATGAAACAATTGTTAGACATACTGTAATTTGATAGTTGTATCCAGAGAAACTTGGAAAATTATCAAATTCATTCNGTATGAAACAATTGTTAGACATACTGTAATTTGATAGTTGTATCCAGAGAAACTTGGAAAATTATCAAATTCATTTATAATATTGATTAAACCTTCACACGCAAATATTACAGTATTATGCAAAAACCACTTTTAAAATAATCAAGTCACACATTTTAAATAATGTCAACATTGAACTATTTTATTGAAAACTGTTAGTGTTGTAGTAATAATTTTCAAACATTCATATCACTTTTGGAAAGAGTATGCTCAAAACTATTTTTCATTTCTTAAGTCCGCATTTATTACATTTATATTTCATTTATTAATGAAATGATTGCATATGGGAATTGTTACAAGTTCTACATATGTATGGTCCATACAGTATAAGAAGGCCACTTTCTGACAGGTCTGCGAAATTCAGAACCACCAACTCCGTTGACTGAACTGAAATGCAACAAACTGCAAAAGATGACCATTTTTAAAACAGCATCAGGTCTAGAATGAAACAATGTGGCTTAAAAACAATGACATGCTCACTGCTTAAGGTAGGGTCTTGTATTAAAGTAAGTGGACTCTGAATGTACCGAAAATGCATGTACCTATAAACCATATCCTCAGTTTATTTTCAGTGGTCCTGGCAAAACTCCTACATGAATAATGATAAAGCTACCTGCTTTTATCGTTCATCGGATATTGCATCGATCAAAATATATTTCGGTCCTGTAACATAAGATTTCCCACAACTAATGTTTTTAAGCTGGTTGTTTATGCAAACGTCTCGTAACTGGATGTGAAATACGTCACGTGCACCACCGTTTATCACACTGCACTGCGGCGGCGCGGTGCGAATCTAGCTTGTTCCCTCCCCTTACACACCTGACGAGAGGGGAAGCAGTTACCTAGCAACCAGCATGGTGACCTTGTGGTTTGTGTCCTCTCTTTCTCTCTCTCTCTCTCTTTCTTCGCTTTCTTGTCTCTCTCAGCAGCGCACCTTTCTTCCTCCCCTTACATGATTTCGAGAGGAAAAACTGTTGTCTAGCATTTTTATGGCCACACGCCGCTGCCTTCACCCCTTACATACCTGGCCGCAGAGCAAATAAAGTGCGCCTGGCGATCTAGAAATTTTATCAAGATTATCCATTGCTCAAAATTGTTGCATCTATAATCCCTGGTATTTCAAAGCAAATTGAATGTTATGCAATATATTTTTAACGATGAATTATTATTGGCAGAGACGTTTTCTTTTGTGATTAAACGTTCTTTTCCGTAATGTTGGTGTTTAATTGTATCTGGCATAAAAACAACAATTTTAAAACAAAATATTAATTTTCTCAATGGACAGCATCTTTGTGAATAAAATGGTATGCCCAGAAGTGTANAACAATTTTAAAACAAAATATTAATTTTCTCAATGGACAGCATCTTTGTGAATAAAATGGTATGCCCAGAAGTGTATACTTCACCTCCCCTTGTCGCCAAAAATTGTTTGAACATCGAGCGACTTGTATTACCAGGCGTAAAATTCACTTTCAGTTACTTCCTGCGGGGAAATCTCAGGATTTATATTAATTTATTTCAATAGACAAGCGTCTTTTGAATAAAATGATATCCTATAAGGGCCTACTCAATACCTTTTGTCATCTAATAATGGGTAAGCACTGAGCCCGAGTGCAGCGTAACTCGTGACAGGTGTTAAGTGTGCTGGAAAATCAGAGCATGTGGTTTTGATTGATTCATTATAATTATTAAAGACAGCGTAAAAATAAATTTTAATTGCCTTATTTATTCATTTCTGTCTCAAAATTACAAGTATTTTTGCAGTGAAATATAATTAATTACTTTAAAAGACAGACATTTTCCACGCGCTCTCAGCTGATCGAATGTGCATGGGACATTAAAAATTTGACTTGCATTCAGCATCATATTATTTTCATTTTCAGAGGGTTTGAAAGTTTTAGGTTGACTTGCATTTAATGTCGGATTACGATCAATTATAAATGGTATTCTAAGATGTTATATTCTTTATACAAACGAGTTGAGGTGAAATGTTTTTTAATGTATTATTTACATTAATACTAATGAAGTAATAGTTATTTTAAAAAGTTACCATTTTTATTGTGTTTACTAATTAAACTTCTTTCAGAGATAATGAACCGCTCTTGTTATCTCAACATTAAGTCTAATAAGGTTAGAAGTTGTATTGATGTACATGTCAGAACAATCATCTACTGAAATCCCGGATGTATGAAGATTCTTTGATAGTCCCCTGAAAACAGTAGATAGGGAGTCCACTGTAGTCAGGAATACACTGGTAAAACATCAGAACTTCTGTAGGAAAAATGATACAAACCAGCAAAATGAAATAACTGCATAACTGTCTATGCAACGTGCATTGTCATATTTGTTGAAAACCGTCGACATGGAAGTTTTTTAATAGGCTTGATATTTTGTCATTCAGTTGCAATGAAGTGACACTGGATTTTTTTTTTTGNCGACATGGAAGTTTTTTAATAGGCTTGATATTTTGTCATTCAGTTGCAATGAAGTGACACTGGATTTTTTTTTTTTGTTTTACGAAAGACAAATCACGCAGTGAAAACTACAGAACTGCATTTAAAGTCCAAGATAACTTCTTAACACTAATTATTTGTACACACATACAGTATTAAATAATTAAACCAGGCTAGCCTTTGTTCGACAAAATAACAGCTAACACACGTAAATTCAAAGAAAATTTGTAAAGACCAGCGCAAAACTTACCTGGATACGGTGTCCTTGCAAGTGAAAAAAATTCCCAGAGAACGATACCAAAAGACCAGACATCAGACTGCGTGGAGAATATTCTGTCTCGTATGGCTTCAATAGCCATCCACTTGACCGGCAAAGGACTCTGTAAGAACACAAATTTTAGAGGAATGCGCACTGAAATAAAGTTGAGTCTGACAAATGTTAAAGAATCTTTCCTTACGTAGAATACAGGAAGGCATGCACATTTGTTCATCCGTAGTTTTGTTTTCAGTTCAACCTGATGGATGAGGCTCTGGTAAATCATGACTGATCAGATTCCATAATTTTGAAATACCTATTTTTTGTGATATTGCTTATTCTCTGAAGACTGAAACCATTACTCTACTGTTTGGAGTGGAATACCACATATAATATACACTTTCCCTATTACNTTTTTTTTTTTGTTTTACGAAAGACAAATCACGCAGTGAAAACTACAGAACTGCATTTCAAGTCCAAGATAACTTCTTAACACTAATTATTTGTACACACATACAGTATTAAATAATTAAACCAGGCTAGCCTTTTTTCGACAAAATAACGACTAACACACAACGTAAATTCAAAGAAAATTTGTAAAGACCAGCGCAAAGCNAATAACAGCTAACACACGTAAATTCAAAGAAAATTTGTAAAGACCAGCGCAAAACTTACCTGGATACGGTGTCCTTGCAAGTGAAAAAAATTCCCAGAGAACGATACCAAAAGACCAGACATCAGACTGCGTGGAGAATATTCTGTCTCGTATGGCTTCAATAGCCATCCACTTGACCGGCAAAGGACTCTGTAAGAACACAAATTTTAAAGGAATGCGCACTGAAATAAAGTTGAGTCTGACAAATGTTAAAGAATCTTTCCTTACGTAGAATACAGGAAGGCATGCACATTTGTTCATCCGTAGTTTTGTTTTCAGTTCAACCAGATGGATGAGGCTCTGGTAAATCATGATTGATCAGATTCCATAATTTTGAAATACCTATTTTTTGTGATATTGCATATTCTCTGAAGACTGAAACCATTACTCTACTGTTTGGAGTGGAATACCACATATAATATACACTTTCCCTATTACAAACTACAGCATTTATGTGTGACTGGAAATAATGTCACCATTACTATGTTTAGAGTAAAACTTTGGATTTGAGTCAAAACGCACCGAACATGAAGCGAACATGGACCGAAAGTCACATTTAAGGTAAAAATTTTTAATCAGGATTGAAGTGTAAACAAGAGCGAAGATGAAGTGAACATGGTCTGAAAGCTGTGTAGTGACATATTTCAACATTGGCGGAAACTAAACAACAAACGATAATAAAGGGAAAAAACACAATAGTTTATCTATTGTGTTTGTTCCACAGTTCTTTTAAAGCCAGCTTTTTCCATTTATACTCTTACCAAGTAAAATATCTCTCCCTTCCTATATTTTTTTGCCATCCAATAATTGTAATATTTGTTTTTCCAAAATTATGCTTAAAAAAACCTTTCATCCATTTCTGTTTAAACATTTGGATTTCTTTTTTTTTTTTTTTTTTTTTTTTTGGTGTGGAGGGGGATTTATTATCCTGCTTACAGTTTTTTTAAAACTCTGTACGTCCAACATGTGAATGATATGCTTCCAAAACTGTAGCATTTGTTTTGCTCTCACTCCCAGTGCTCTCCTGTCTGCAGTATTTAGAGTAAACTTTGAATTCGGATTCTACACTCCAGTTCACCTTGCAGACGGGAGTGGATTACTCACTCCAATCCTACTTCAGTCCAGTTCAAATGCGTTTAAGGTAAAGTTGCAATCTGTATTCATCAGTCCACTCCGTGTTCAACGCGGATTGAAATGTTACTCTAAACGTAGTATACGAAATACTGTAATGTGATATACAAATTCATTTTTGTATACTGCGAAGTCAAGACCATCAGCACAAATTTATGAATCTTGAAAAAACAATACCGACAAAAAAATGCAGTTGAAAAAAAAAATAACATGATAGTAGTTTGTAGACATGCAATAACTACAACGGGTTATGGAATGCATGTGCATTCCAAGGGCTGGAGTAAGAGTAGTGTTGCAACACTTTCAAAACAAGTGTCTTAACCTTTCCAAATATTTAATGCCTGAACTTGGTAGGTATGGGGATTTCTACTTTATATAACACAATGTAATTATGCATTAAAATAAGAAAATTATTCAAGTCCCAAAAGTAATTCACATGCAAATGATAAAAAAAAACTGATATTCAAAAACTTTTACAAACAGTAAAATCACATGAATTAACACATGCAAAACACTAGTTGCAAGGGTGATATTTAAAAAAATACATTTCAGTAAAAATAATTGAGGTATATTATTGCTTTGACTAGCTAAGTGTGTATAACTGTGGATATGAGTGAATGTACTGCCCGAGTAGGCAAATCATTTTTCTTTCTGCACAAACCACACCGTTGCATTTACGAATGATTTTACGCAAACCAGAAACCTGCTGTCCTGAATAATTCCACATTAGCAAAGTTTCAACTTACATCCCCCTTCTTCTTGTAGTTGTCAGACTTGTACATGCTTTTGGCAAGTCCAAAATCACAGATCTTGACAATGTTGTCATCTGCTAGCAAGATGTTGCGTGCAGCGAGGTCTCCATGCATCACCTGGAATGAATACAAATTCCAGATACTGCCTAAAAGGCATGGACAAAAAAAAAGGCCAATTAAAGTATTAGATTTTTTTTTTCAAGTTAGGTACCTAAATCAGTGTGAAAGGCATATCAAAACTGTATCTACAGTACTGCATGTCTTGTGGTTAGGTAACTTCGAAATAAAACAGTATGTTACATTGCATTTCCTTCACGCAACTAGGATTTGTAAACATATTATAGATTTTTTTGTTTTATCCTACTTCTGGACTGTCTTAACAGTAATGAAATAATGCTCTAAACTGTTTTATTTTGAAGCCTCAGATAGAGGAACCAGCTCATATCTGTCCCACTACTGTGAAGTCCTACAATTACTTCACCTAAAATACCTAATGATTCAACCAATTCCTCCCCAGTAAACTAGACCCTTTTCTACTTGCCACTAACAATGGTAGTGCTACTACAGGGCTGCCCTTCACTTTCACCAATACTGCTTTGGCACCCTTCATCTGTAACTGTTCTTGAGACCAGGTTCACAAGGCAATGTTACAGTTGTTCAGTGGCAGTTTTTCTGGCCACAGACTCGTGGGTTTACCAACTAATCACTGAAAAACTTGCACCATTACCAACCTCCATGCGGTGCTTGTTGCCATCTAACCAGAGATCAATAACAAATGGTGCCTTGCTCAACAGAGCCTGTCAGCTCTATAACCCATACAATCCTTCTACATCATCATCTTCTTGTTTCTGTGCTGCGTCTGAACTGTTTCTAGAAGTACACGAGTCCTTCCTGTATGTGTGGTTTCTCTCTCACATCCCTGGGGTACTTTAACAATTGCTTCTTTTTCTTGATGCACACTCTTTCTAAATGTCCTCTTTTAGAACAATAGTGGCAGATGGTTAGGAACTTGCCTGCATATTTCTGGTGTACGATTCCCAGAACACCGCCAATACTGTNAGCGGTAGACAGTAAACACATACCTGCATATTCCAGGTGCATGATTCCCAGAACACCGCCAACATTGTTTAGGCGACCTCTGCCGCTCCTCTACCTTTTGTCTGGCATTATCCATGCATCTGCCGACCGTCACGGCATCTACTGTGGACCTTTCATTGCCAAGGGGATTTTATTCCACGGCTGTACTGCTTAAGTTGGCCATATTTTTGCCCGTCACCTGGGCTGCTGTTGCGATGTCCACCACGTCTTTGAAAGTGAGTTTGTCTTTGGACAATAATGCATGCTGCACCACATGATCCTGTACCCCACACACCAGCTGATCCCTCAACATTCAATCCGAATCCGGAAAATTACAGTGGGTACTTAGGTGCAGTAATTCTGCCAAGTATGCTGTAATGGTTTCACCCTCCTGCTGGTCGTGATNGAATCCGGAAAATTACAGTGGGTCCTTAGGTGCAGTAATTCTGCCAAGTATGCTGTAATGGTTTCACCCTCCTGCTGGTGACGATTCAAAAGTTTATATGTTTTCACAATTTCACCGGGTGTCGACTTGAAATGTTGCATGAGCTTGGTAAAAACTTTGGAGATGGTTACTTCATCTGTCTGCTTCGGCACCACTAACGATGAAACCAGGTTATACAATTTAGTGCTGCAGACCGTGTGGAACACAGCACGTTTTCCTTCCTCTGTTTAGACTTTGTTAGCAATAAAATAAAACTGAATTCTTAAGCAGCATGTCTTCCACGAATCCCGATCCGACACGAGTTCCCCCATCATGCCAATAGTAGCCATATCTGAAAATTTTAGCAGTTATACGCTAACGAACAACTCTGCGATCTTTGTCGCTACTCTGATATGCTCACCGTTATATTACGATCCCGGAGTCGCATGAAAGTTGTTTTTGTACGTGTCTGCCATGTCGCCCGAGCTCGCACTGACTGGTCAAGTGCACCACACAATCATACCTGTCCCCTGTCAGAGCTGCCAACTCGGACACTACACAACTAGGATGTCCTTACACTACTCGGCATATAATAGTCCCACATGGGAATTTTTTTTTAAATGTTATAGCTTGGGAAACAATCACTCTATTCCCGCCAAACTTGGCGAAGAAGTTGTATTGTGGTAGGTCATATCAATTTATATGTTTTAAGAGTGCCAGACACTTATTTTCAGAACGATAGCTATAACAAAACTTTAGCTTAGAGTGCTATATCTACGAAACTATGTGACCGATTTTAACTTAACTTTGTATACTGTATCTATGACCATAATCGAATGTGCTAATAATACACAACATTTTTTTCCTCCATTTATGACGATCGTTAAATGAAAATAATGGAAGTTTTATGGCATGTCTTGAGGACCAATTAACAGATTCACACCAAATTTTACAAGCAAGTAGTGCTACCGTAGGTTATGTAAACTAACATGTTTTAGGTGTGGTAGGTTTTTCTAATCGTGTTAATATAAATAGTTTAGGTTAATATGTACTATTTATAAAACAATTCAACAAAATTTAATCAAACTTTGTAGACTAACAGTATTCATTAGAAGCATGGATTATGCATGCAGAGTACAAAAATCCTCTTTTGTCTGATTTTTTTTTTTTTTTTTTTT
>NQII01000163.1:1119274-1133285 GCA_002778355.1 Clitarchus hookeri
TAATTTCCACCTACTTTTGCATACCATTAGTGCTACAGAACAACATGTGAACTTACATAATTCAAGTGGTGTCAGACAATGATTTTCAAAATGGCAGTGATATAAATATTTTGATATCCTTCAAGTTCTTGACCCAAAGTGAATTATGTCAGCAGAGACAGGCCCCAACACAGTGTCAAAGTTACAGCGTTTGAAGAACCTTCACAGTGCAAGTACTGAAGACCTGTGTAATAGTTTCAGAGATTTGCAGAATACCCTGAATCAACAAGTGTCGGAAAGTGGCGAATGTGACATTGTAAAGGCACTGACCATTGTAAAAATTTCACATCCCAATTTTGCTGCCAGGCGCAGTGAAACCATTTGGCTTCATCATTCAAATGTTGATTCTGAGAGGTTTCTCTCAGTTTACAATAGTGATCTGTCAGACAAAAGGCGAAACCTGAGCGAATCTAATGTGAACAAAATGTCCACTTTCTATTTTGAACATCACTAAATGAACATAAACTATACATAGCAACATTAAACATTTTTTTTTTTAAATTATGGTTAATTTAAAACTTATAAATGTTACTGCACCACACTGAATCTGTAAATTGTAGAGGAATTTTTTTTTCTGGCACTGTGGTATTAAGGTAGCGGTGCACAATTTTTAAATTGAAGAATTGTCTAAACGCATTTATGTACTTGCATTACAGTATGTTGCTATGATGTCGATTCTCACACATTTTTATAGTTTTCATATTGATTTATTTCTATGACTGGATTGTATAAATAGGTTTAAACAATTAAAACCAATAATTTTTTTAAATTTTGGTAATGTAACATATTTAATNGCGGAATATAACACCACTTTTCACTGAAAATAACATATCCCCCTCGGCTAAAAATAACACCATTATGTGAGTGACACAAAATAAAAACAAAAGCATGTCTCTACTGAAGACAGTCGCATGCAACGAAGACCACTGTGTAGGCTCTAGTTGTTATGCAGCTCGGTATGAGTCAAGCTTTCTTGGGTACTGGAACTATGGCAGCACAGCATGGCAAGGCATCTGTAGGGGCAGTTTCTGTGGAGCCTGGGCTAGGAATTTGAAGACTTGTGGGAACCTTAATTGTACCATCCTTGATGTAGAAAAATGCCTGGCTTAAAACGTTTCTNTAGGAATTTGAAGACTTGTGGGAACCTTAATTGTACCATCCTTGATGTAGAAAAATGCCTGGCTTAAAACGTTTCTGCTTCCTTGAAGAAGTGGAGGTTCATTAAGCCCTGTAGAATGGTATCTCAAGGCTATGCTCAAATTACACTTAGCATTTCTGCAGGTTTTTGCTGTTTTCATATAGAGATATTGAAATTATAGCCATAAAAAATACAACCAGGGACCATGAAAAGCGATGACTAGTGAAATTTGCAAAATACCATGAAATGTATGTTTTCTACAAACTTTCTACATTTTTCTCGAAATGCAAAGTTTTGCATGAAATAATTTTTTTTTTTTTGCATTTGCATTGCGACACCATATTTGACTATTCACAATTTGAAATTATGGCAGACAATCAATTTTTACTGTAATTTTANATTTGCATTGCGACACCATATTTGACTATTCACAATTTGAAATTATGGCAGACAATCAATTTTTACTGTAATTTTAGGTAGTTTTGAAAGAGGGCATTAAATTCAATGTATAATCTCTCTACAGATATCAATAAAAAGATTTATAGCAATGATCATTAATGTGAAATTCGTAAAGATCCAAAAGAGATCAATAAATAGTATACATTTTTTATTCATTTCTTTGCAAGCACAAAATATTAACATGCACAATATTTCAACTTCGAAACACCCAACATGAATTCATCTTTGTTTTGGTATAAAGCATGCGGGCAGTAAATTTTGTTGGTTGTTTTTTTATTTCTCTCAATAGTTTAAATAAATTGTTGTGCATTCAAGGTCATCAAAATGCCAAAGATTTGGTCAATAATGAACAGTGAGAGGAAGTTTAAGGGTGAGGTGTTTTCCCTATTTTACGTCAAAAACCGTGCAAATTTTGCAATGTTCGTGTGGATTGGGCCCATTTTGCACCATCTAGTCCCTTGAAAAGTCAATGAAATGCAGAAAAACAAACAAGAATTTGTGTTGGATATTGTGGGAATGATGGTGGAGGCAAATAATCCCCTAGAAAAAGCAGATGGTCCTAGCACGAAGAACAAGCTGCATAAACACGTCTCTAACGTGAGGTTAAGGTAAAATTCCTAGCATGTTACCTAGCTAAGGCTAGGAATGTTTTACCTAACCTCAGAAAGGGGAAGATAGTAAGGTAGTGATAACTGAACAACTCATAATTTGTTTAGTAANGAATGTTTTACCTAACCTCAGAAAGGGGAAGATAGTAAGGTAGTGATAACTGAACAACTCATAATTTGTTTAGTAGTAATGGGGTTTGTAAACCTGAGTCTATTTGGCCCTGTTTTTGCCAGAAATTAGGGTTGGGTTGGTTGCAATTANAGTAATGGGGTTTGTAAACCTGAGTCTATTTGGCCCTGTTTTTGCCAGAAATTAGGGTTGGGTTGGTTGCAATTATTATTTGTATTCTGCCTCTATATAATAGTGAGGCAAATAATAAAAATTGGAGTAAAAAAAAAAACTGTATGGACATTTTATGGGCTCAAGGAAAAGCAATTTGAATTGCAAGGTAGCTTAAAATTCAGAATTGTAACATGGGGCTCTATTGTATTTATGTTAAATTATTGCAGTTTGAAAGGAGTCTGATGCAGACAACATGAATGACCTCTTGTAGATGTAGTCCTACCAGTCTCAAACGTTAAAATTAATAAAAACAAAATAAAACTTTTTGAATAATTTCTGTTATTTAAACATTTTTTTTTTGCACAGAAATTTTACACTGCTGCTACATTTTTACACCAAAATTTTGCACCACTTTGGTTTTACTTATACACAGAAATTCACCAGTTTCATTTACCATTTCTTGGGGTCCTTACTTATAGCCAATAGTCCAAGTCCAATACTTCAACAAATGCACACGTGTTAGCATAAAACAAAATGATACAAAGCACACAAATTATTAATTTGAACAGCACGTACAGCACTTATCGTTAAAACATTTGGTACACTTACGAGTATTCACTGTATTACTTTCGGTGCACACGGCTCATTTTCAAAATCTCAATGATGGATACAGGATACTAAAGCTCCCACTTTTGTATTTTTCAGGCTGATAAAATAGCAAATCTCCAGTTTTAAAGTAAACGCAAACTTACATACTAACTGGATACACACAGCCACAGCTTATTCAGGATTCAAACCTGGAACCTTAGAGTCGAAAGCTAATGTGTAAGTGTCTGCAACTATGGCAATCACAGACACTGTTCACATCCCAGTTGTACCAACGTAGTTTGCCCATTACACAGAATTAAATTTTTGAAGCTGTTATAGATGTACTTCATAAATAAATATTTTGCAATAAAAATTTAAATGATGAATTCAACTTTAGGATGTGTTACAATGAAATTCAAACTACGTACTGTATTTNTTTTGCAATAAAAATTTAAATGATGAATTCAACTTTAGGATGTGTTACAATGAAATTCAAACTACGTACTGTATTTCTACACACTTTTTCAAACTAGACACAGCTAATGAATGGATGATGCCATGAAGCTAGGTGTAGCGTTACCTTACGGCCTGCGAGGTACTCCATGCCTCGCGCGACCTGGAAGGACCAGCACAGCAGGTCCCTGGTGAAGATGGCGCGGATGTTGCCTAGCTTGTAGTCGCCGTGGAAGTTTGACCTCCAGCCAGGCTGCATGCTGCTGTTGTTGCTCAGCATTGGGCTCTCCTCGTNGCGCGGATGTTGCCTAGCTTGTAGTCGCCGTGGAAGTTTGACCTCCAGCCAGGCTGCATGCTGCTGTTGTTGCTCAGCATTGGGCTCTCCTCGTCACCTGGTAACAACCCCACCCATCCAGCTACAGGTGCTCGCAATCTCAAATAAACATCAGTCACTTACAAGAGGAACTCCATGGTCGTGCAGTCAGCATGCCAACCTCCTGCCACTACGACCTGAGTTCCATCCCCGACAGATCCGAGTTCACATTTTCATTTGTTGCATTGCAGTGGACTGCTGGGTTTCTTTGGGGTACTTCCGTTTAACAAAATAAAAATTACTTCTAAATAAAAGTAACAACAAAAATTAAGGCTTTTTGTCTCTTTAAGGTCTCATTTTATGTTGTGTCATGGACTATTGCCTTTTTAGAACAGTCTTCTAAGTGAAATGAAATATACATGTCTGCCATTTCGTACAAGGGTTGCTTGTGCGCTTTGGTACACCATTTTCCTTAAACATTATGAAGCGCGAGCGACAATGTATTTACATTCTAAGTTTAAATTGTTTATTTAAAGAAACAGCCCAAGTGATTTGTTAACTGAATAAGTTAGCAAATAAATTATTTTGCATAAGTGGCTGACAAAAGTGATCTTAGTGAAGTCATCGTTCAAGGCTCGCCATGTGTTTAGGAATCACGAAGTAAACACTATGTTTGTGTGTTTCATAAATAATGTTTTTTGAAACTGTTGTCAGAATATTTTAAATGTACATGGCATTAAAAAGTTTTTTTTTGACCCTAGTTCATTTAATTAAAAATCAAATGATTTTTATGGATGAAGTAAAATTTTCTGAAAATGTTTACATTGTGCATTTCTCACACTGGTATCAACAGCGATGTATTTATTGCATTTTCTTCTTGCAGGAGGTTTTGAGATGCACGTGGCTTAATAAACACCCTATTTAGTGTAATCCATTGTATTAAAAAAATCCAACAATTTTTATGTGCAAGTTTAACTTCACTGAAAAATGTGTAGTGTATATTTCTCACATCTGTACAAACAGCAACACATTTGTCACATTTTGTTCTTTCAATGAAGTTACAACTTTCGAGTAATAGTAACTTGAATGTAATTTCTGTATCAGCAAAATTTTCCACTGCATCTTCAAAACAATGGGCAGTTAAAATTGCTACTAATAAGAAGAGCTGCAAAACAATCCCCATTTCTCGAAAAGACGATAAACTAAAGTTCCCTGCCCCACCAATAAAGTAAAGAGAACCCCAACTAGTATATAACTTGGTCATAACAAAAATAAAACTGGTGGGAATGGCAACCAGCTATAGCAGCCTTAGTACTGGACTGAAGTTGTCAGTCATACAATGCATGCCATTGTATTGTATTGTAGGCTACAGTTTGTATTAAGGATGCCAAAATTGATTCCACGATTCCTCGATACCCGCGATTCTTAAAGAATCGTACAATCGAGAATCAGAAGACCAAGAATCGAAGCATTAAAAACCAATTACTACAAATACATAACCTATCATCTTTCAAAAACGGTTTAAAATTACTTGATTTGTGCCAGTTATTGAATCGCTCTTGGAAAATTATTTTGTGCGTGAAAATATGAGATGCGGAAATAATCTGAAAATAAAACTGTACTGGCCGCGTCCAAATTCATTATTTAGTATATTAGTATTTAATAACTTCAGTTCGGTCGCGATTTGGTAGTTTTGTATTTAGCAAGTTTTGTTACATACTAAAATACCAAGTACGTCATCATGTTTTCTAATTCAGGTGATGCAACCTTTTAGTAAACTATAAGTGCCAATTCGAACATGGCCTCATTTTTTGCGTGACCTATACTTTTCTCACTCGAATAAAAAAGATTGTTTAAAAAAACCTACCACACAGCGAATGATTTCAACGTTACCACGGCAAAGGACTTATATACAGAACGTAGCACTTTATTAATTTGCACATGACAGAAACTAACTTTTTATTCCACTCATGGAATTATCACTTATGCACTTTTTGTGCCTTCTTGTGGCTTTGATATGACGTTTCTTCGTTCACAATATCGTAAATTACGTGCGCATACTTCACTGTTTGCGTTATGACTCGGTAAGGGGCGAGAAGAAATTATATTTGTACCGTTGTAATATTTTCGAGAAATAAGTAAAAAAAATAGCGTTATCGTAAAAGTAAACTAAGTTTCTCAACATCTTATGGCTTTGGAACGACCGTCTGCAATGGTAGTTTACTAGACTACTAACGTAGTTGGTTTAATTCCGCGGCAGCGCTGACAGTACTCAAGCAAATAAGCCATGCCATTTAAAAAAAAAACACGTTTGATTATAACAAGAAAAACATTTCCATGCTATCGTTAAAAAAATGAGCAATGTAAGTAACTGTCTTACAAACAAAATGCCAAATAAAGTGTGTACGAAATGCCTTAATTAGTAGAGGCAATAATTTAGTTTTTCTTTATTTACTAATGATGCATTCCCAATCTCGTCTTTTTCTAGTGAAAAAATTTATTTTCAGCCCCGCCCAAAATTTTCTTGGCTCAAAATCTCCAATCCCACCCAGCTATGTTTTGTTTATGGTAAACACCAGTATATTGCCCTGTTATAGTTTATCAATCTACAGTGTCTATCAGTTGCGTGTGACAAAAAGATTCCTTTTGTTGTAAAACATAATGGGTTTTCACTGTGCTATTCTAGCAAACTTTCTAATATTTTCATGTGTTGGTGAACATTTATCACGGCAAGTGAGGTTTGGAAATATTTTGGAATAAACTATGTGGACAAAATATATATTTATTTATTTATTTTCAATATTATCTCATATGCCTCTTTTGAAATTTTTGGAATTTCATATGAATATGCTCCGACTGTTCATGTTATATTATTTATGTTAGTAATAGACCTACTACTAATGTAAGTCTAGTTTAAATAAATAAAATTTCACACCCTCCTATACAGTATTTAGTTCAGTCTATGACTGAAAGAATTGCAATTTTTGGAATCGAGAGTGGTATCGACATTGAGATCGAGAATCGAGGAAAAGTGGAATAGTTACACATCCCCAGTTTGCATACAAACACTGTTTCCTTCACGGACAGAACAGCTGTGGCAGAGGATGCATCGTGATTGCACTACTTTTCAAGAAATATCAAAATTTACTCAAGTTATATGAAACAAAGAATAATAAAAATTTCTTTAATTCTTTAATACACAGTTGTCATTATTCCCCTTGGCGTAAGGAATTTTATGTTAATTTTTTTCCTTAATAAAAAACATTTGTTAATTTGTACAAACAATGGAATATCAAATCCACTGGTACAAGGAAGTCATGCTTGTGATATGAATGTCTCATTTTCCAGTATGCAAAATCACAGTCAACATTTTAACTTTTTGAAATTATTTATAACTATTGCAGATACCTGCTACACATCTCATTATTATAAAAATTGCAAAATTCAGGTTCATTGAAGTTTGCATAGTATTAAAGAAGTTTTTGACTGTACTGTACTCTACTGTACTGCATACAAATTGAATCAAGTTGACTGGAGACAAATCATTAAAAATCCAGCCTCCTCGCCATACAAACTTGTCAGCGCGCACAACCGGCAAGGTTTTGGGGAAACGTTCGGAAGCCAGGAGAAGGTGGACGCACCGGTGGGTGTCATGCAGACAGTTACGTCGGAGTCTGCTCCCGGGCTCCTTGGGCCGGGACTGGAGGGCTCCACGCTGTAGCTGACGCCTTCTCCCAAGCTGGGGCCTCCGCTGTGATTAGAGAATGATAAGGCTGCGTACTTCACCCTGAGCACACCGGGGTTAGTGATGCCATGCGTTAGTACCAACACTACTAGACATGCTCCCACCTCACACCATATGCATGTGCAGAATGTTAGAGAGTGCACGAGACAAAAACTAGATACAAATACATATGTCAATTGAAGTCCACTGGGTTTTTGGAAACCAACATACAAAAATTAAGAAAGAGAAATCCTAAATAACAGTTTTTGTTAATTTTGATACTTTCTTTACCATACATGCATTCATTTTTGCGTGATATCTTCCACTCAAATAACACAGACGTGAAAATGTAAGGTGCCATGAACTATCTAGACAGAGAAACATTCTTCTGGTAACATATTTGCTAACAAAGTCAGTAAGAACATCTAAGTGGGATTGCACTTTCTTAGTTTTTCTATATAGGATGTTTCTGAAGTGATGGTCAAAAATGTAGGGATGAGACGTACAAATGAAGAGAAGCAAAAAAGGTCCAGTAAACATCTGTCCGGAAATGGACCGTTTACGAGATAATGTCACCTGAGAGCTGGTTGGGCCGCCAGTGAACTCCGAGCGCCTGGATAATGTAATGCTGCAATGTTTTGTTTCCAGTGGCAATGGACATGCCCCATACTATACCACCCTCTCCCCCATTCACTGTCCGGCCCCTTTCGCATTGCGTGAGCCATAGTACTACACAACACACAAGCAGTGTGTCGTGAACGTAGTGGCTATGTACATTGCGTATGGAAGGTCTGTGCAACGGTATGCACAGCAGCATGGTTTACTCGTGCAAAGGCGTTGCAAACATGGACCACAATTACAGCAACGTAGAGCACGCAGACATTCACTTCATGTACGGCAAAGTCAATGGCAATGCACTGGAGTCTGCGCAGCTTGAAGAGTTTCCTCACAGAAGGCATCGCGACAGGCAAACATTCATCAGGATCCATCAATGCCTTAGAGAAAAAGGGTCCTTCGCACACCACCAACGACCAGGTAGACTGACTACCATAGCTCCTGATGTAGAAGAACGTGTGTTAGAATGTGTACATGGAAACCCAGGACTTTGGTCTAGGAGGGTGGTTATGCAAGAGGTAATAAGTGCAAGCAGTGTATGGTGAATCTTACATCGCCAGTTACTGTACCCATACCATGTCCAATGTGTGCAAGGTCTCAAGAACACAGACTTCCTTCCCATATTTAATTTTTGCCAGCAGATACAACACCAGCGAGCCCTAAGACCTCCAGTTTTTAAAGAATGTGTTGTTTACAGACGAAGCTGGGTTTACTCGTGACAGCATTTTTAATTTCTACAACCGTCACGTGTGGGCCGCAGTCAATCCTAATGCAGTGAAACAGGCACAACATCAACAAACGTTGTCGTTCAATGTCTGGGTAGGAAGACTCTGCGACCGTTTAATTGGACCACATTTTCTACCACAGAGGCTAAACGGAAAACAGTACCTGCGCATTCTGTGAGACGATCTTCCAACGTTGCTCGACGATGTGCCATTGCAGCAACGCCAGCAGATGTGTTTATAGACGATGGTGCACCAGAGCACATTTCCTTCTACATGTAAGATGATATCTAAACAGACGCTATGGTGACATGTAGATAGGCAAAGGAGGACCTGTACTGTGGCATCCTAGATCACAGAATTTAAATCTATTGGATTTTTGTGTATAGGGTCATGCCAAAAGCCTAGTTTACAATACAGCAGAAATTGCCACACCTGAAGAATTGCAACAAATGAAGAATAATCTCGAATGGCTAGAACGCATTCGCAGGTCTTTGCGAAGACTACTATAGACAGATGCATTCAAGTGCATGTTCAGCATTTTGAGTACCTATTGTAAACGTCTTCAGATAACATGTTCATACTGTACTGTACCTTGTGTATCCACAGACGTCACTGCTGTTCAACCCAAACCATTGCTTTTGTGTATGTTCAATCACATTTCTGTGGTGCTGAAGGCACAATTATGACTTGTACTATCTCGTGACTGATACATTAAATCAAAGTGTCGCTGATTTTATTAGCATTCGTACTTAATATTCAGTAGACCCAAACCAGCACACAACAGACATCTCCTAAACGGTTAATTTCCGGACTCATGTTTACTGAACCTTTTTGCTTCTCTTCAGTTGTACGTCTCATCCCCACATTTTTGACCATCACTTCTGAAACATCTGTGTTGGCTTCCATAAATTTGTAGAATGCAATTAACATCTAGAGTGTTACTTACGTATGTCCCACGTCCTCTACATTCCCAATTTCTCTACATTCCCAGTTTCTCTACATTCCCAAATGACAGTTCCTGGAAAACTAAAGCAACAGTGTCGCTGAGCTGCATAAAATTAAAAGTACAATGAATTCATGGTTCACTGAGCAAATTTGAAAGGCCCACTTGGTTTCTTCTATCTACTCATCGTATATCCTACTGCCACATACAAAAAAAAAAACACTGCAGTATTGCTCTCACAACCAGAATACTTACACAAACTGAAATTGTCAGAAACATAAATACATTAGCATATGATAATTATTATTCATGTGTGTTCAAAAACACATTACATTTTCAAAAAAAAAAAAAATTAAAACATTTTAACAGGTATTTTTTTTATATTTTCAATTCACTGCTAACATCACTTTATCAATCAATGAGTGGGCAAATAATTGTTTAGAAGTTGATTTTTAAAAGTGTGTATTCAGTTAACCATGAACCAGCTACAGGTGCTAAATAAGAATCAGAATCATATGTGCAGCAAATACATCTTGGAATATGTAATCAGAGATTGGCAAAAGAAACAGTTGCTGTATAAACACTAAACTATGCATGCATTTTTAATATGCATGCATTTAATATGCATGCATAGACACAAGAATTTGGAGACCTGGTGAATAACACTACAGGATTTTTTTTAGACACATGCATGTACAACCGTGCAAACAGAAAAATGGCTACGTTTACACCACTTTCAAGAGCAAACAAATATTTCATAGGGAAATATATTGTTCCAAGATAGCTGTTGACAGTGGAACCTCTATGAATCATTATTTTGAGAGACCAATAAAAGAATCTAAAGGCCTTTCCACACAATCAATGTTCACTTCAAATTTTCTTAAAATTTATTGAATTCAAATTTTTGAATGCTGTGCGACATCACTCAGATCGGATGTCATCATTGTGGCCATTTTGTTTTTAAAGCAATTGAATGTCTCAAATTCCTTCAAAGATTTTCATTAATAATATGTTCTATATTATCTTGAATCAAATTTTTTAACCAGCACTCCAAATTATTAAAGCAGTGTAAATATAACTAATATGTAGTTTCTTAATTCAGTAATTTATATAGGCTATGTTTAAGATACAAAAAAAAATTTCATACATATTTGTTTAATGCAAAGTCAATGTCTCATCTAAAAAAATATTTGTTTTGATTTTTACAAATTATTTTATGTAGTGCATGGTTTGCAGAGGTTTAAAAAAATTTACTGAACATAATAATAATTTTTTAAACTAAAATATTAGCAGAAAATTTTTAAGTTGCCCCTTTAGTATTTATTGAAAACAGCTGCATGTGTAAAAAGCCTTTCAAAACTTTTGATTACCGTAATAATTTAATTTCTATTTAATTCATACCATTGAAGTGTATGTGAACACTCAGTATTCAGTAAGTTTAACTCACTTGGTTGAATTCAATAAAACATTTGATCATTTGAAATGGCCTTAAGCATGTGAAGTAGAATGTAGGAAAAGCATTTTTGGTTAAAAGCATAAATTAATAAAGTTTCCACCAGAAATTTTCATAGTTTGAAACCTGCACATCTGAAATTTTGACTGTTAAATAAAGTAAGGAGTGTGTAGTTTCTGGGACTAGGAAATACTTACTTAGGCTTGTTACTATTTAAAGACAAGGACCTCGCTATGAGCTCACTTCCTATGGAGTAGTCAATCCTGCCTGTTTTTGGGTCAATCTGGTCGATGAATCTATCACGATGTCTCATCAAATAGTTGTGCAGGTTACCATAGCGACAGAACTCCACAATAACCAAGAACTCCTCTGCAAGTAAGCACACAAGAAAAGAGAAGTTATGGTATGCAGAAAGAAAGAGCAACTAAAAACAAGTATTTTTTTTTCCAAATAAGTGCTGTCACTACATTTTAAAATGGCATTCTAGGCAGAAACTATGCTTGAATTAATTGCCATGTACCCTTGTTCACTTACCCTTGATTCATACCCACAATTTCCCCATCCACTTCCCTTGTGATGAAGTGAATGCTCTTGAATTATAATGTGCTGATTGTTTGGCTCTTGTAAGAATTTCTAATGTAAATGTGAAAAAAATGTATTATTTGTACCATTTAATACCAATTAAACAAGTTTTTCTCAAATTCCCAGTGTTTGTTTACAAAACGGAGAGCCAAGAATGTGGTGGGAAGAAGTGATTGTGATTGGGGTGTAATAAAAGTCCTGTAAGCCATGTAAAGCATTTTTAGAAAAATGTAAATGTACTGNAAAAAAAAAAAAAAAAAAAAAAAAAAAAAAAAAAAAAAAAAAAGCAAATTATGTTTACGAGGTTGTAAAAGAGGCCTCAGCTAGCGTAGCAGTGTATCCACTGGAGGTATGTGCCCAACCTTCCCCAGGGAGAAAACAGGTTGGAGCCCGACAGTGTGATGAATACAGTTACACTCGTGCTGTTGGCAGCACGTTGGCTTCAATACAGTGGCGGATGGATTTGCCAGCAGGCTGAGTAGGCTGGAGCCTAGGGCGGCAGATTTTAGGGGCGGCAAATTTGGGGCCAAATTTTTTTTTTATGTCTTACAGAAACTAAAAAGATTCATATTTATATACCTAAATGTTATTAGGTCCACACAAACAATTCAACATGTAATATGTTTCACCACTTAGATAAATTTTTCTACAATTTGCGTAGTCGCGTTTGGTTGCGGCGCGGGAACGAGTGACATGACCGTTCGCTAAGTGTGTCTGGCCGAACTGACTGCACGAGCGCGGCGCAGCCGCCGCGGGAGCCGAAGCGNTAAATGTTATTAGGTCCACACAAACAATTCAACATGTAATATGTTTCACCACTTAGATAATTTTTCTACAATTTGCGTAGTCGCGTTTGGTTGCGGCGCGGGAACGAGTGACATGACCGTTCGCTAAGTGTGTCTGGCCGAACTGACTGCACGAGCGCAGCGCGGCGCGGCCACCGCGGGAGCCGAAGCGGGGTCGTGCTGTTGTAGGCACACGCCGCGTGGTGGCTACGAGCTCCAGAGAGATAGATATAGAGCGGCGGCCCGCGATACAAACGGGCAAGTCCCGTCCCGTATTTACTTTTTCTGGTTGTGTGCTGTAATTTTTTAAAGTGTTTCGTGGATTGTATGAATAATTTAATAGCATAATATCACCGGTGCGTAGAAACTTATATTAGGTAAGTAATCATAATATATTACAATAAATCATCCGTAATGAATCAGTAAGATGTAATTTAACTTGATAAATAGCNAGAAACTTATATTAGGTAAGTAATCATAATATATTACAATAAATCATCCGTAACGAATCAGTAAGACGTAATTTAATTTGATAAATAACTGTTTCGGAAGTTATGCAAATAAATTTAGATTTTTTTGTTATATCATACTTAAATAAATTTCTTGTACTTATGTTAGGTAATTATTCAATGTCTGAAGTCTGAACAAAGGATGTACGAGAAATAAAACTCCCAATGTAATATTTTTTATTTCAGTTCTTGGAATCCAAGAAATTGTTAGAATGAGTGATGGGAGAAAGCGACTTAGTGGAGCTGAGTATAAAAAGAAGGCCAAAATGAACAAAGAAAAAAAAGAACAGATTATTCGTAAAACGATAAAAATTGACAGTTTTTTTTAAAAATGGAAGTGGAAGTAGTGTTGAAAGGCCAGGAACTTCAACAACATGCACTGACACAATACAATATGGAAAAGATGAAACGGATTTGAACTCTGCGGCCCAACAACAACAATCATCTGTTGAACCATCTAAAAACGGATATTTATGTTTTTGACGTAGAGGCGGTAGAGGAATCATCAATAAGTATAACAATTGAAGATGCGTATCAGAATCAGACGTTAAGTAATGACCAAGTGCAAACAACAGTAAATCTAAACAAAGATCCAGCTTTATGGGAAATCAACAATACCTTAAGGCAGATTATCGCAAGGTACGGCTTCGATCAAAGCAAGTCTTGTGATTTCTCTAAAAGTGAAAAAATGTATTCTGATCAGCATCGTTTCTTGCCTGTGAGTATCTTCCAAAGAAAAATGAAAAATATTGAAGTGAATGACCGAAATTGGCTGGTTTATTCTGAAAGTAAAA
>NQII01000163.1:1133390-1204276 GCA_002778355.1 Clitarchus hookeri
ACAGGCGAACCGTGTGAAATATTTCTCAAGTTTTTACCCTCAGTGGGACATAAAGCTGAAGAAATGTTTTCTGCCATTATTTCGGAACTCAAAACACTGGGTATGAATATTGAAGACTGTCGTGGACAATCATATGATAATGCCACGAACATGTCTGGTGTGTACAATGGCGTACAGGCTCAAATTCAAAGCCAAGCACCTTTTGCTTTTGTCGTTCCTTGCTCTGCCCACTCTTTAAATTTAGTGGCAACTGCGGCTGCTGAATCTTGCACAGAAGCTCGTCGCTTCTTCATGTTGCTTCAAGAAATCTAGGTTTTTTTTTTGTAAGTTTGACACAGCGCTGGCAAAAATTAATGACTGAAATCGGGAAAGGGAAAACGCTAAAGAGAGTAAATCTGATACGTTGGTCAGTTAGAGAGGACGCATCTAAAAACTGACACATCGATCCCCTAGTTTACAATCATACTAATTATGGGGGAAAGGTGGTGTAATTAGGACTATAGTGCAGAAATCATAAAGTTACAATTTCATTGACAAAAAAATTGTAATTAATATGTTTGTGAACTAGGGTATCCAAGTGTAGAGGTCGGTAGGGGCGGCAAAATTTGAATAGCCTACTGGCGGCAAATGTGTAAATCCGCCACTGCTTCAATACAGATTCTGCCACCGGTGGCCATCCACACTGCTGCCAGCCCTTGAGGCAGTTTACCCTGAGAAGATAGGCTACCAAACTAACTCCCTACCCATACTAGCAACTGACACAGTGCGGAGTGACATAGAGGTGAGTTACAGGATGTGCCAAAGTACAAATCTGCTCAGCTCTACTTTCCAGTCTCCTGCCTGACCACAGTCATTCTATTTCACTTGGCAACATCACAAAGAGCATTCCTGTACCTGAGAGAGAGAGAGAGAGAGAGAGNCACAGTCATTCTATTTCACTTGGCAACATCACAAAGAGCATTCCTGTACCTGAGAGAGAGAGAGAGAGAGAGAGAGAGAGATATAGAGAGAGAGAAACAGACAGAAAGAGAGAGAGACAGAGAGAGAGAGAGAGAGGCAGAGATGGACAGACAGAGAGAGAGACAGACACAGACAGACACACACAGTCTCTACCTCTTTCTCTATACTTCTATCTCCCCCCCCCATCCCTTTCACTCCCATCCCTCACACACTCCCTCACCCTCTCTCCATATCCTTTCCTGTCCCTCAACCCTCTACGTCTCCTCTTCACTCCTACCACTCCTTTCACTTCTCTCCCCCTCTTTTTCTACATCAGAATCTAAGAGAAGATTATGCACAAAGGGCAAATGGATGCATTTAGTCCATCCCCAGTTAAGTCTCTGGGTGTCATATCGTGGAACATGCAGCGAGTCTGCAATTATATATACTACTTACCACCAATTATGTGCATTATTCCTTGGTACTCATTGGTAGGTACACAAGTTTGTTGATAGAGTACTTATGGTAGGATCTGGGATCACACATCAACTGCCCCAGACGCCTATCAGAGAGCGTATTCAGCTAGCCCGCCTTGCGGTGCAACCAGTTGGACAACTGGTTACATCTTGCAGCCTCACAAGTCTCCATTGGCAGTCAGAACCTAGCAAACTTCAATAATCTGATAGTCTGCTGTAGACTAAGTGCAGTTTACTGATGTATCTGTACCGGGAATTCACACTGTACTACACAGAATGCCACGAAGATGGCAAAAAAATACAATATAAATTAATACTCCACAGAGAAGTACTACAAGTGATGCTGCTCACATTATCACCCGATCTAGAGTCGCCACAGTTGCAGTTGCCTCCTAAGAAGAGTCGTTATGCCGCACATGCCACAGCAAGCCTTGAAGACCAGGGATACCTCCTGCTGCGCCGCAACCCACTTCACATCACGTCGCCACTCTCTTACTCCTCCAATCTTCGGGCGTGTGGGGGGAAGTAGCTGCCAGCTTTGGTCAACTCTGCCGGCTCACCACTGTGCTCTCTCTGCATCTCTCTTTAAACTCTCTCTACCGCTACTTCCACACCCGCTTTAAATAAGGCTCACAATCCTCAGTTCGAGGCTGTCTCATGTCAGTCTAGTTGCGGAAAGTCACGTTGACCCAGCACCTACTGACACCGCGACATCCTTCACAAAACGTCACTCTGCCGAGAGTCAACCGACTTNACAAAACGTCACTCTGCCGAGAGTCAACCGACTTAAAGTCGTAACTGCCATTCGCAGCACAATCGAGAGTCTTACTCTGCACGACACCGCCTTGCTGCCCGCCAGCACGCAGAATCCTGCTGTGCTTCTAGCTACTTCGTAGCTAACCTGCAAATGACTCGAGTTTGAGTACCGCTGACTTGGGGTCGTGCTCAGTCCCGCGCTGCCGCGTCTTCAGAGACTATGTCACATACTGGTTGGCNTGAGTACCGCTGACTTGGGGTCGTGCTCAGTCCCGCGCTGCCGCGTCTTCAGAGACTATGTCACATACTGGTTGGCAACCTAGGATCGGCCCTTCAGGCTCTACTCAGGGTACAGGCTGGTTTATGTGTGTTTAATGAGCAGTCAATAAACAGGCATAAATAAACTTTGATGCGTTGTCACTCCCAGCACTCTATCTCTTCTTCACCTTGCTCACGCTATCTTCTGTTTCATCATCAATTCTAGTAACANCCGCTATCTTCTGTTTCATCACCAATTCTAGTAACACTCTTACAGGGATAGTCACGAACCGGAATGCCGTTCCCTACCTCAACCTTTGGGAACTGTCTCGACGTGGAGCTTGGGAAGCCCATCTTCCTGAGCAACACACCAGAGCAGTTGTCACTTTGGACTATTGCCCCTCCAGTACGTGCCTGGGTCCATCAGCGATGTCTCGCTCGCCAGGGCACTTGCTGGAGAACGATAAGCCAACCCCCGACAAGGAGCCCTGTTTCTACACGATGCTTGGGTCCCCCAGTGATGTCCCACTCACCCAAGTAGCCACGAGAACGGACTGCTCCTAAACCTAATACTGTAACCCTCAGTTTGGTACTTGGGTCTGCCAGCAATGTCCTACTCACCAAGCCTCTAGACTGAAGGCCAGTAGTCCAGGCTACCTGCCCTATCCAACAGCCAGCACCTTACTCTCCATCAGGCCATGCTTACCCCTTTTTGGACAACCACTACCTGGCTATCTGTTCTGTCCCCCCTTATGCCTCACCATATGGCTGGGCAGGGTAAAACAGCCAAGCAGGTGTTAGCTCTGGCTGGAGTCCTGGAGAGTAGATATTCAGGTACCGGCCAGATACACCTGGAAGGAGGAGGCTGCTCGCCAGAGAGGGTCAGCTGCCAGTTCGTCCAAGCCATCGCAGAGTCTCCTTTGGCATGTGCCCCACGCCGTGTGACCGCTCCCGCTTACACCATAGAAGAAGACGACTTCTTTCAAACGGTCAGCCAGCGCCGATAAAGTAGTAAAGCGAATGAGCATCACACCAGAGTACACCCCTACGCGTGTGCTAACCTGACCAGCTCTAACCAGCGCACCTCCCAAGGCCCAGCGCCAGGTTATTGAATTGACCAAACCCTACACCACTGGCCTCAAGAACAACACCATAAGAGCAGTAACCACTGCTTCTAAATCACTCTGGAGGGTGTAGGAGCCTTGGCGCCTCCAACCAGCAGCCGGACCCAGTAAGGGTGCACTTCAACCCGCTAGGGCCAACACAGTGGTACAAGGGCACTTGCAGATGGACACCAAGCCAACAGGCAAAGAACATACTTCTTCAATCACAGTGCTCTGTGCAGCATTCTCTAGCCATGTGCTTCGGTGTCACTTGTGCACGGCGAACAGTGTACATACATAATTATTACTGTAAATATAATACAATTGGAAAAGTGTCAGATATATAAACTTTAGAGATGTTGCTCATTCATTATTTTATAACTTACGTAGAGACAAAGCACACTCATGCCACAAAATCAACCTTTAAACACAGCCCACTTAAGTAAAACCATAATGATAACATACAAATTAGTTTAAGAAGTATGCAGCATATGCTTTTACTTTTGTTGAGATCTTTAGTGCAGGCTCCCAGGAGGTTGACAACATTCAAATGTTTCCCAAGGTGCAACATTATCTTCAGCTCTGAAGCCAGGGCCTTTATGTAAGCAAAGTCTGAACTTTTCACCATCTTGACTGCGACAGTAGTAATATATTCCCCCTCCATGATGCCCGAGGCCTCAGCTTTCCTCACCACTCCAAAGGCTCCGGCCCCAAGCTGTCTACCTATATCACAAACACACACACACAAACTCAAAAGCTTTGCACAAGTATATAAAATATAAAAGTGTTACACTTACTTTAAGCGCAAATAGTGAACAAGGCAATATTCTGGTCAGATCATGAATTCATTTACAAAATTATTGATTTTCATACTATGAAGTTACTACAAAATTATTGATTTACATAAAATAAAGTTACTACAGAGATAGTGATATATATTATTAAATCACTACAAAATTATTGATTTAATACTATGAAATTACTAAAAAATGATTTATGGTAAATACATATATAATTTTACACATATAATGAAATAATTTAACATGAAGAAAACCATTAGCCAAAGAATACAGAAATGGATAAGAAAAGCCCTACAGTTACTAATAACTAAAATTAAGCACAAGAATTTTCAGATCATGTGTTGCATGGAGAAAATAATTTCCTAACAAAATTTTTAAACGTGACAGTTGACAGTTGATGTTGCAGTTTGGATTTTGTCTGGCAACTCATTCCATGCTCTCGATGAGGACACACGACTGAGCAAAACTTTGTGTTTTAATAAGCAGTATGGATATCATTTTAGTCGGAGAACCTCTGATATGATGGTTGCTTTATTTTATTTATTAACTGAAAGTACAAATGTAAATATTTTGGCAGGGAAAAAGAAAGGATTCTTCGAGGTAATAACAGTAACTTGAAAGTACGTCTCCCCTTTAAGAATGGCCAATATAAGTATGAAAATTGCTTGGCAGGGCACTCTTATAGCTGAAAGTTTCAGAAGTTGTATAGAGCCACTGTTTACATGAATTGTGCAAATTAAAAGCATATGCGATGAGAGTGTACTGTAGGGCAAACTGCGTGTAAGTATTTTCTGTTGTCTAAATAAATACTACAAAATAATAGATAATTTCTACAACATACTGAATCACATACCTCATCTGCTTTCTATAATAAATTTATATATTGCATTCATTTGACACTGGAAAAATATTGTAAATCAAGAAACTTAATTTATTATAACTAAAGCTCATGCATATAAATATAAGACACTCACTGACAGAAGATTAAAAATAATTTAAAACAGCAGAATAATGCAATTATATACTGTAATACGAGCCTGAAATTTTCTACATAAATAGTTACAGTATAGATGAAGAAGATGTGCAAACACTTACCCAACTTCAGTTTGTCACGAGGGAACTCCCACTTCTTGTCATATGGCAACAGTTCTGCCTGCTCGTCGATGGGAAGTTCAGGGTTGAAGTTATCCATGGCACCCTCCTCAAAGTGATTCAACCCAGCTGCTATCAGTTCTCTTTTGAACCTCTACAAATGCAACAACAATTGTCCAATTTACTGTGCAGTTCAGATTAACCATCAGTGTTATATAGCACTATCATAGTAAATTTGAAATTTCCTACAGTTGTTAACATTGTTTAGTGCCTACAACTCAAAAATACTTTTATATATAATTCTAACGAATTTTCCACCAATACTTGATGTTAAATTTTAGACCATCACATTCACCTTTTTGTTCAATCACTTCTTTTATGTGAACCTGAATATTCACAATAATATATTGAGATTACAAGAATCAGACTCTACGTTGCATCTAAAACTATATATTGAAGTATACTATTTTCTGCACTAAAATGTGTTGTTAATCAGCTTGCATGAACAAGAACACATCAACCAAATTATCAGATTTTAACTTGTATAAATGGCTTGAAATAACTGGCACTTTATCAGGTTATGTTAGATATTTTTATCATAATAATAAATCCAGCTCACAAAACAGCAAAATACAGTATATTAAGTTATCCAGTGTTACCACTAAAAGTGGAGCAGTTGAAGCATTATTTGTTCTAGTGACATTCTCCAATGTAAACATTTTTGACATGTCTGAAATTATTTAACAAATGCAAGTTTTATGTATTTATACTTGTTATACTTTACATGTTGTATTATACCTAAGTTAACATCGTGTAACTGATCTACAGATTGTATCACACACAGGTATTATCGAAATATACAGCACCCATTACCAGCTATTTTATTTTCTTACCTGTGCNTAGTCGGGGCCTGGGGGACATTAACTTTGACCATATAAGCCGCCTTGTCTTTTACAGTGGGGCTTACATACGTCAGGGTGCACTTCAACCCGCTAGGGCCAACACAGTGGTACAAAGGCACTTGCAGATGGACACCAAGCCAACAGGCAAAGAACATACTTCTTCAATCACAGTGCTCTGTGCAGCATTCTCNGGCACTTGCAGATGGACACCAAGCCAACAGGCAAAGAACATACTTCTTCAATCACAGTGCTCTGTGCAGCATTCTCTAGCCATGTGCTTCGGTGTCACTTGTGCACGGCGAACAGTGTACATACATAATTATTACTGTAAATATAATACAATTGGAAAAGTGTCGGATATATAAACTTTAGAGATGTTGCTCATTCATTATTTTATAACTTACGTAGAGACAAAGCACACTCATGCCACAAAATCAACCTTTAAACACAGCCCACTTAAGTAAAACCATAATGATAACATACAAATTAGTTTAAGAAGTATGCAGCATATGCTTTTACTTTTGTTGAGATCTTTAGTGCAGGCTCCCAGGAGGTTGACAACATTCAAATGTTTCCCAAGGTGCAACATTATCTTCAGCTCTGAAGCCAGGGCCTTTATGTAAGCAAAGTCTGAACTTTTCACCATCTTGACTGCGACAGTAGTAATATATTCCCCCTCCATGATGCCCGANTTATGTAAGCAAAGTCTGAACTTTTCACCATCTTGACTGCGACAGTAGTAATATATTCCCCCTCCATGATGCCCGAAGCCTCAGCTTTCCTCACCACTCCGAAGGCTCCGGCCCCAAGCTGTCTACCTATATCACAAACACACACACACAAACTCAAAAGCTTTGCACACGTATTTAAATATAAAAGTATTACACTTACTCTAAGTGCAAATAGATGAAGCACAAGAATTTTTAGATCATGTGTTGCATGGATAAAATAATTTCCTAACAATTTTTACACGGGAATGTTGATGTTGCAGTTTGGACTTTGTCTGGCAACTCATTCCATGCTCTCGATGAGGACAAACGACTGACCAAAACTTTGTGTTTTAATAAGCAGTATGGATATCATTTCAGTCGGAGAACCTCAGATATGATGGCTGTGTTTGTTTTTTTATTAACTGAAAGCACAAATGTAAATATTCTGGTAGGGAAAAAGAAAGGATTCTTCGAGGCAATAACAGTAACTTGAAAGTACGTCTCCCCTTTAAGCATGGCCAATATAAGTATGAAAATTGCTTGGCAGGGCACTCTTATAGCTGAAAGTTTCAGAAGTTGTACAGAGCCACTGTTCACATGAATTGTGCAAATTAAAAGCATATGTGATGAGAGCGTACTGTACGACAAACTGCATGTAGGTATTTTCTGTTGTCTTTAAATAAATACTACAAAATAATAGATAATTTCTACAAAATACTGAATCACATACCTCATCTGCTTTCTATAATAAATTTATATATTGTATTTGTTAGACACTGGAAAAATATTATAAATCAAGAAACTTAATTTATTATAACTAAAGGTCATGCATATAAATGTACAGATTCACTGACAGGAGATTAAAAATAATTTAAAAAAGCAGAATAATGCAATTATGTACTGTAATACGAGCCTGAAATTTTCTACTTCAATAGTTACAGTATCGATGAAGAAGATGTGCAAACACTTACCCAACTTCAGTTTGTCACGAGGGAACTCCCACTTCTTGTCATATGGCAACAGCTCTGCCTGCTCGTCGATGGGAAGTTCAGGGTTGAAGTTATCCATGGCACCCTCCTCAAAGTGATTCAGCCCAGCTGCTATCAGTTCTCTTTTGAACCTCTACAAATGCAACAACAAACAATTGTCCAATTTACTGTGCAATTCAGATTAACCATCAGTGCTATATAGCACTATCATAGTAAGTTTGCAGTAAATTTGAAATTTCCTACAGTTGTTAACATTGTTTAGTGCCTACAACTCAAAAATAATTTTGTATATAATTCTGACAAATTTTCCACCAATACTTGATGTTCAATTTTAGACCATCACATTCACCTTTTTATTCACTCACTTCTTTTATGTGAACCTGAATATTCACAATAATAAATTGAGATTACAAGAAACAGACTCTACGTTGCATCTAAAACTATATATTGAAGTATACTATTTTCTGCACTAAAATGTGTTGTTAATCAGCTTGCATGAACAAGAACACATCAACCAAATTATCAGATTTTAACTTGTATAAATGGCTTGAAATAACTGACACTTTATCAGGTTATGTTAGATATTTTTATCATAATAATAAATATAGATCACAAAACAGCAAAGTACAGTATATTAAGTTATCCAGTGTTACCACGAAAAGTGGAGGAGTTGAAGCATTATTTGTTCTAGTGACATTCTCCAATGTAAACATTTTTGACATGTCTGAAATTATTTAACAAATGCAAGTTTTATGTATTTATACTTGTTATACTTTACATGTTATATTATACCTAAGTTAACATCGTGTAACTGATGTACAGATTGTATCACACACAGGTATTATCGAAATATACAGCACCCATTACCAGCTATTTTATTTTCTTACCTGTGCNTACAGATTGTATCACACACAGGTATTATCGAAATATACAGCACCCATTACCAGCTATTTTATTTTCTTACCTGTGCCTCTCGGACTTTGTATACAAATATTGCCACAGCTACTATGAAAATTATTGCCATTATAACTATCCCAACAATCAGGCCTGTAGTATTGGTCTCGTCTGCAAACAAAATAGTTTGGATGTCAACATAACCATGACAGCAGCATGTAAGAGTACAAATGGGAAAACATTTATGAAATAATAAAAAAACACTCTTTTTCATCATACCTTTTATCTTCAGTGCGACTTCCTTGGCCACAACACCAGCAGTGTTGGTGGCCTCGCACTTGTACACTCCCTCGTCAGATTTTCGAGCATAGGTGATTTTCAGGGTATAGTTGTCTTTGTCCAGCGTTATACGCTCTGTATCATTTAACGCAATGTGAAACAGTGCATTATCCTGGAAATTAAATAAAACAACAGTTGCCTAGAAAGTGAATACTGTATAACCTTCACACTGTGTACAATCTTAATGAATTAGACAGTATACTGTGTTCCTCAGGTAGGAAATCAGCTCTGTTTGGTAACAACCTCCTCAGGTTTCATCCATGTTGACTGCCTGCGACAGTAATGAAATGCAAGTGATACTTATATATACAAAAATGTTAAACACGTATTTGCTACACTGAGTTTTGCCATACATAACATATTCTCAACTGAGTTATAAATAATAACCAAAATGTGTTTAAAAGGTGAAGCATGACTGGCAATGACAATTATTTAAACACGACTTGGCCTCATCTTCACATGTCATCACGTCACCCCTAGCAGGATTTGAACCCGGAAACAACTTGCTACCAGAGCCTACCAGCACGCCCCTAGACGCGGGGACACCCCACGGACACGTCAGCCAAATTCGTTTCGCCTTTATGTCAGATGTCACGTCAACCCTCCTCCCCCCACAACCCCATGTGTGATAGAAGCTAGCCAAGCGTCCCAGCTAAACGCCTGAGCTCCAACATCTTTGCAACCTACCAGAAGATCTTCAAGAATTTCACCAGCAACTCCTGAAGAAGTCTTCAACCCCCTTCAACATGCACTACCCTTCTGGTAGTGCCACCCAAGTCCCTTCTGGTCAACAACATCGAGTTAGTTAGGGTCAATTAGTACTATAGCTGACTAGCCGCATCTGCTCTTGTCTAGTTTAGACCCAGGTCCTCTTCACCTGGTATTCGTAGTCTACTTCTGTTTCAGTTCCTGGTTAGTTAGGAACTAGTACAGGCCACAGTGTCTAGTCCTCACAGAATAAACATATTTTCTATCGAAACTCTGAGTACTGATTCTAGGGTGACTGCGTCTTTATCATCCATAGACGTCAGCCCACCAGGGAAAGGCAGGAGATTGCGTCATTTACAAACCCAATTGCTGAACCTACAGTAGGACTGCGGGCTCCCTTAACCGGGCACACGTACGTCGCAAACACACTCATTAGACGGCCACCCATACTGTGCACCTGGTGTGCAGTACGGTAGAGCCACAACCTCTAGAGACTCAATCCACATGGCGGCTAGTCAACCAGCACATCCAATTCACTCCATCCCTTGCGCTGAACTGTCGCCGGAAGGAGTGAGACTGGTTCTGGAAGTTTGCCCACCTTTGGACCACACCCACGTCATTGGACATCCAGGGTAAACACACCACTCTAACCACAGCGCTGAACTGTCGCCGGTTGGAGTAATCGGGTACAACTCTGGTTGGCTCAGCCTTGGCTTGGCTATACACCTAGCTAGGGATCATCGTCGCCTGCTCTTCGTTCGTGGAGCCGACTTTAGTACCTACCTTTATGCCGTACTCCCATAGGAGTGGTGCAAAGTGGCAAGTTAGGAAGGCAGCCACAACCTCCGAATCCAATGGGAGCTGTAACCCAGCCCCAACTACACTTTGCAGCATAACCCCCCGGGAACGAGCTCAAGCCACCCGACAGTTGGAGAGGCCTCACCTCCCAGCCCCTCACCCTCCTTATTTCAGCTCCCATTCAACACCACTGGCCAGCCGCATCCGGTCATCACCGACTTCCGTCAGGGACGTCACGTGCCACTGGGGACAGCAAGCCCGTGGTTCTGGAGCACCAGGACCAACAGCCCCTGTGGACACCCTTCAGCACCGCCAACCGCAGCACCACTTCTGCCCAAGGACAGATCACGAGTTCCGACCGACCTCAGCAGCAACAGCGGCCGAATCAGGAGCTACCCCAGGCTACGCACAATACAGGTAAACCAGTGGCTGTGCGCCAACCAGTAATATGAAGAGCAGCCAAGCCCACAGCCGACTTTGTGCCATGCCGTCAAGCCACACGCCCTAGCCCATACACCAGCCGGGGTCCGGTTAGCAACCAGTAAAGTCAGCCAAGCATACCGCCCGTGTCTCTGACCGACCATGATGTCGTTGTCAGTCACCCAACATCATGCATCATAGGTTAGTGTTTCTTTATTTTTATTTTCTAATTATAATTATAGGTACATAATCATTTTGAGATACAAACTTTTAGAAATTATGTTACATATTGGTTGGGCAGCCTTAGCAGTTAACATTAATCAAAAGCCAAATATTTATTTCTTAAAATTGAGACTGTGTTGAACAAATACAAACAGTTTGCTTTACCCCTTCGTACATTTTCTCTTGCCTCACATATACAATTTCTTACCCCTCATGGTACCATGTCATTTCTTCCACTGAAGGACAACAGTTATTCGAGGTACCAGCCATTCTAAGTTTGTAACTGCATATATAAAATTAGAATATAGAGCCAAACATGAAAGAAATAGAAGTTCAATTTTTGACATTATAACAATTAAAAGTTATTATTGCACAGGTATTTAATCACTTGCAGTGATACGTTCATCACATACCAAATAAATAACGAGTGTTTCATTATATTTTGCTAATACTATGTATTAGGCTGTATATAATGTAACCTTTACATTGTTAATATTTCTTTTATGTAATTTTTATGTATTTGTATAATATGTGCTCTAATATAATTACATTAAAGCAATAATTTACAGTGGAACCCTGTTATAACATCCTAATCTTATAAAATTTTTCTGCTTAGTAAACTGTCTTCTCTTGGTCTGCAGACATATTTTTCAATACAAAATTTCCCTCTTACAAAGTTTTCCCGTTATATAAGGCTGACATTTCTTGGGGCTCTTGAGAAATGTTATAACAGGGTTCTACTTTCAAGGTCCAGTATATGTACTAAATACTAAATAACTTTTAACCCTAATTTTATTTGAACCTGTACATTAGATTAACTTTGCTTTATTTTGGTAATATAAATTTTATGGCTAGGTCACACCTTCTATTTTTATATTTTAGCTAGTTAAATTATATATTAACATGTTTATCGATTTGATTGCCTAGAGCACCATATCATAGTATGTGATGTTAAAAGTGCCGTTACACAATAATTAATTTTTTCGTTCTGCCGTTTTTTAAAAATAGTTTTCTCTCTCATGATGGCAAGGTCTGTGACCTTTCCCATGATGCACACATTACAGTTTACTATGTGTAAACTGTAAAAGTGTCATTTTTGGTCTGTCATCTTCACCTACAGACATGTCGAAGGAAGGGTACTGCGCACAGCAAAGCACATTCACCGTAATGGCAGGGTTAGTCTGCAGGGCCAAAATANGCGCACAGCAAAGCACATTCACCGTAATGGCAGGGTTAGTCTGCAGGGCCAAAATAATAAAATTAAAGTCATTAGGGAGCATGGACAATAAAGAGGTCCCACAAAACACTCAACTAGTTTCGTTAGTGCTGCTGGAGCTTCCTACGCCGTCCTGAGTGAGTGAGTGTAGAGATTTAGGTGGCTCTTAACATTGGGGTCTTTGGAGCCAATGAGGGTGAAGAGAGGCGANTGAGTGAGTGAGTGTAGAGATTTAGGTGGCTCTTAACATTGGGGTCTTTGGAGCCAATGAGGGTGAAGAGAGGCGAGCATGGAGCAGCACTGGAATGAAAGGGCGGGGGAAACGGGAGATCCCACAGAAAAACCAGCGACCAGCAACATTGACCAGCAAAATTCCCACATACGAAAACCCAGGAGTAACTCTACCGGGAATTGAACCAGGTTCACCTAGGTGGGAGTTAATTGACTATAACCAAACAGAGACACGAAGAGTTGAATGAGACAATAAATATTGGGCTAACTCAGAAATAAAGAGGAATAATCGAGATAGATAATTTAAATGTTGCTGTGTGAATAAATTAAAAGTCAAATTTAGTTAATTAATTTTATCAAGACCTTTATCTCTTATGAACTCAGATACACCCTTAGGTGTCTTGTAACAATGTTTTACGGTCGGTCGGTCGTGTTATAATCTCTTGGCCTTGGAATCTGTGGTTTAGTTCATGGGCACAAACAGACTTGTCCAGTCACAGGCACTGGGAGGGCCTACTTGGCCTCTTGTTTAATGAGTACAAAGATATTTCTTTGGGACCTAGGGTGACTGGAATGCAGATGTGTTTACTGTTTAGAATGCCTGAACCCTGCCTCCCTACTGTTTGTGTCTCTTTACGTTCTGTGCGGACACAGTTTCTACTTTTGACACTTGTTACTTGCACGGAAATACATGAAGCAGACACAGGCCTCTATCAGAAAGATGTCACTTTATAAGAAATTAAACAAAAATAATTTTTTTTTTACCTTGTACCACTTGATTTTAGGTTTTGGACTACCAGACACTTTACAAGTCCATAAAACTACTTCTCCTTGAATAATACTCTTTCCAGGATTTTCCATGTTCGTATCATATACCTCTGGCGACTGGAGATCTGCAAAAGAACTAAATATATAACACACTAAAGGTAGAAATACAAGATAACTATCAAAGCTGTTAAAACTATGAATGCAACTTGGGAATTTACAATGTTTGCAACAAGGATACACACACACTTTGCTTCATTACCAATGGTACCCTGTACGAAAAGAACGGATATACTCAGCTTTCAGTAATCTTTGCAAAAGAGAAACTGTTCTGTGCAGGTAAACCAATGTCTAATAATTAAGCATGGATTGCTGTTATGATGCAAAAGCTATGTCAGTGCACATTATAAAACACATTACAGTAAAACCTCATTTATTCAAACTTGGTTAATTCAAATTTCTATGTAAACCAAAGTTGTTAGACTCCAAACATAAGAATAGGATTTTACATGTTTTGGAGTTTGGTTAGTTCAAAATTCCACATAACATATAATTCAAAGTAAAATTTCCCCAAAGAGCATGTAACATTCAGATGATTTATCAGTGCAGAAGTAATTAAATTCTTCTAGTGTAACAAAATAACGAGCATCACAAATGGCCGCTTTTTACGTACATGTGCATTAGGCGGTGAGATTTTCTGCTGCACACGGCCGCCTAGTCCATACACGTGTCATCCCTGCAGCTGGCGCCAGGGAACAAGCAACAGAGCTATCAACCCTCAAGTTCACAGACAAAGAACTTCCATCGTATTTCTGCTATTTTCTGCCTTGTTTATAGCTTTATNTCATCCCTGCAGCTGGCGCCAGGGAACAAGCAACAGAGCTATCAACCCTCAAGTTCACAGACAAAGAACTTCCATCATATTTCTGCTATTTTCTGCCTTGTTTATAGCTTTATCTCTCTCTCTCAGTCCCTCTTTTTTTGTAAAACCAACCTTCATGTTTCTGGGAGAAACAAAAGCATAAGAGCTACAGAATTGCCTGTCAAATAATATATTTTCGTGTGGCGCTTCGGTTCTTCTTGTATACAGTACTTGGACCTATAGCGACTTGGGGAGAGGGCCCCCAGATTCCCCTCGGAAGAAGTTGGGTGAGCGGCATGATCAACTACAGACCTCAAATGCCCTTCTGAATTCACAGCGTTCCCCATGGAAGAACCCTAAGGCTCTCAATAAGCGGCATGACCAGCTTGTAGCTTGAGAGTCGTAGTGACCTTATGTTTGTTCTCCTCAAGCCTCGGGAGCCTCAGCAAAAGGTCCTCTCTCCCCTTGCCACAGAGGCGCTAGAGGGCGACGTGACCAGCCAGCACTAGACATCAAACACTGACAAGAGGAGGGAGCACCCTTCAGTGGGGACTTGGTTCGATTCTCTGTTGCAGGGATTGTGCATGCACCTGGAAGTAGTTAGGCAGATATGCACACAGAAGGCAAAGCGGGTGGGGAAGGCTGAAAGCGAAAAGAGAATGACCAGACCAAAAAAGAGGTGATCGGTAGATATATGTTTTATTCAGTCTGAAGGAGTTTACCAGACATGTATCTCCGACTCGTGCCCACTAGTGTCTGATGGGCAAGGGGCCAAGTTTGCCAAGCTGTTTACCGCAGGGCAGCAACGAGATGCGAACCGAAGTTCGGGCCAAGAGCGACCCCGGTACCACAACACCCGGCACGGACAAGGCACATAGGCCAACACTCGAGATGTAGGAGAAGGCTCCGCGACAAGAGCATCTGACTTGTGCGTTGAAAAACACAAGTTCAAACGTTTATGGCAGCAAGATAACTAGTTTCAAGTAGACACTGCTGAAGGTAAGCCTTACTGCTAGCATGGCGAGAGCTGCAGCTAGGGAGCTGACGTGAACTACTCGCGAACTGCCCTGTCTGGAGGGCGTACAAAGGAATAAATACCCTCGTGAAACATGGCGAGCGAGGGGTGGCTGGAGCAGGCTGCATGGAGGGGGAAACCGTCCCTGATGCGCTGTGAGCATGCACGTCCGGTGCCTGCCGGCCAGGGCAAGGCAAGCGAGAGGGTGGGTCCACCCACTGGACTGGCGTGCGCCGTCATGAGGGTTGCCGGCCTCTCAGGCGGTAAGAGGTTGACTCTGTTTGTACATAGGAACGGTACAGAAGCGAAAGAGCGGCGACATTCGGCGCTACAGTACACTAGTGGGAGCACCAGAGGCTGAGGCTAAAGTAATGTTACAGACAGCGCTCGTGGCACGTCAACCATTTAGGTATCCTTATTTTTGGGAAATAACGCAAGTGGTACTGAGTAGATGCCACAGCTTCTAATATTCTTAAACTTCTGCCACGTTAACACCATTTTCAGAGGAAATAGAAGACATGCTCTAAGTACCTAAAAATATATTGACCAAATTTTTTTTCTTCCAATTTTGATAATTTAAAATGATGTAATTCGAAGTCAAAAATTTTGGCCCCAAGCATTTTGAATTATTAAGTTTTTACTACATAAATGTTTATAGTTAGCAGTTTCCTGTTGACAAAATGAGACTGTANCAGAGGAAATAGAAGACATGCTCTAAGTACCTAAAAATATATTGACCAAATTTTTTTTCTTCCAATTTTGATAATTCAAAATGATGTAATTCGAAGTCAAAAATTTTGGCCCCAAGCATTTTGAATTATTAAGTTTTTACTACATAAATGTTTATAGTTAGCAGTTTCCTGTTGACAAAATGAGACTGTACAGTTAGCTCTGGCTAATCAAACATAATACAAAATAATAAAGTTCATATTATTAAAAAAATAAAATAAAAGATTATGTTGGTACAAATTCAAATCACAATTTAAAATCAGGTTCAGTGCGTATTTTTTAAAAAAAATTTAGCCTGAAAATGAAAATTTGTCACGGTCAAACAATACAACATAGATGAAAAACATGGGGCACTACACAAGAACTGTAAATGACTACTGCAGTTATCAATGTTGAACAATGTTCTCAGAAAGTGGATCATAGCCTGGCCTAAATCAAGCTCCACATGCCAAGATATACAGAATTGCCATTCACTTTTACTAAATAAGTTTGATGATAAAACAGTACTCTCTCTTGCAGTTAAAATTTAATTCCGGACGTCCTTATAACTAGTCCAAAACAACAACACAGTTTGCACTTCAACCTGGCTGAAGTTCTTGTTGGTACTTTATAAGATATAACAATGAAGACTATGATAAAAGAAAGGTAGACAACAAATAAATACAAGGCCTTGCAAGTGACACACAGAAAAGGTTGTTTAGAAGCACTAAAATTAGTTTTTAAGGTAATAAAAAAAAACATTTTTACAGTTATTCTGATTACTGTGTCTTCTGTGTGATTAGTCTCTGAGCACAACAGTCCGATACATTACCAGATTACCTAGGACTCTTGCAAATAATACACATTTCAAGAATTTATTTATTACCAACTACAACCATTTCATAACACAATAATAATTCCTTTTACTTACATGACAATTTTAATACTGCCTTCTCTTCCTTGCATTATGTATTTATTTCTGTTACTTTGCAGGTACATTTTTAAGACATTTAAAATCGTAGCTGTGTAGGTATATTTTGATAGACTTTGTCCAGAGTTGGTTCAATGTTAATACTGCAGACCCATAATAATAAAATCTTAAACTGAAGAATTATCTTTGAACAAATGTACAACTCTTCCAAAAAAAAAAAAGTGACTAATAAAATCATATAATTCAAGTTGTTCACTGATGATGCGTGACCGTGCCTCAATTGCAGCATGCACTATCTAGAGTTTATGGGGGAATCAGAGAACAAACTAGTGATGGGTCATTCGTGAATGATTAGTTCAAAGTGAACTAATCACTGAGTGAACGAAAACATGCAATTTGTTCGCAATGAAAAGAATAGATTTTTTGTGAGTTGATGATTCAAAAGCTAAACACGTCAAAGAACAAGAAGGCGAAGACGGAGAACAGAGCCAGCCAGTTGATTTGTTCACAAAATGAGTTGCGAGTCACAAGTCGTTGGATTCACAGCTTGCACACAGCTGGCTAAGGGAAGGGGCGGGCTTGACAATAAGCATCACATTACTACTATTTCTCTTAAAGATACCACCTGCATGCACATAATGTTGTTGTAACTCGACATCTGGCAATGCCAAGTAGAAGTTTAGAATTTCATAGTTCACATACCAGTCCACAAAAACTTCAGAGAAAATAAAATAAAAACGTACTTTAGTAATTGTGCTAGCTAAAAGAATAACAGATAAAGATTACACAGTTGCAGAAAGACCCAAAGACCAGAAGCGGAGATAACGAGTACCCGAAAGGGGGAGAGACAGTGATGACTCTACACATAAGAATGAAAAGAACACTGGACTGATCCAAACAAATCAATTCGCTGGTCTGAATCGTTCTACCCATCACTAGAACAAACACAGGCCCTCACAGATGTGTACAAACTGCACTGAAGAATGCCTTAGCATGCATTTGTCTGCAACACAAGCTTTGCATGATTCTGCTCCTCGGTAATACTCACATGCACTGTGTGGTCACTGTATCCTATGCCTGCGACTGTGGTGAGATGCTTGCTGACAATTCTCAAGTGTCAGAAACTGTATTGGTTCTCTATTATCTACATAACTCGGATGTCACCGAACAAAACTTTATGAATCAGATGTTCTCTGTACACCAACTAAGATTCACTGACAAATCAAAGAAGTTCCTGTTCGAAACAAACATTTCCTAGGAGAAAAATTTAATTACGACCTAGAAGCTCAGATCTGTGGCCCATACCAGACCAGACAGAAATATGATGAAAACATGACAGCTATGTCATTCAAACAAAATCTTGGTCAACAAGCTTAAATGTGCCTCAGGGATTTACAAGCAGTATAGCCACCTGAATTTTGGGGTCAATACCTTACACTTAAATGATGCAATATATCTTGCATCTTGAAGAAGCTAACAATATAAGAATACATGACACAATTTTTCCTTACCTTTCACATCAAAATGAAAATCCAACATGATGACATCATCATCATATTTGGTGACTTGACATATGTAGGCACCATTTTGTTTCTTAGAAATATGTGGGAAGTGTAGGCTTGAGCGATAAGAATATTTTGTGCTTGTGTTAAGTACTGTATATTCTGGAACACACACAAGCAGAAACATTACAGTTTCTACAATCAAACTATGTTTTATACATTCCAGGAATATCAAACAACAGTATATAATAAGGATTACTTAATTTTAATGTATCTGTAACTGCCACAGCTAAAAAAACTTATTAAAACTGCAAAAATATAAAAAAATTTGATATATTGCATTTGTATTCCTAGAACACGGACCTTGGTGGTTGTGTGATTGCCATGTCTCCGACCACAGTGATCCAAGTTCAATCCTCAGCACATCAGTGTCGGGATTTTTTGCATGTGGATAAATTGGATATGGCCACTGGGTTTTCCTGGGGTACTTCCATATTCACCTTATTCACTCCCACTGTTGACCAGGTGTGTTAGGTCTATCCCTCAGTTGGGGAAGTTGGCTCCGTTCACCACTTCCATGTTGACTCAGCCGTGAATATGGGAACAGCATGCCATTGTTATGTTTCTCTGATGGGAATGGCTTTCACACTAATGTGATAATATGCGTAATTTATATACTGCACTGACGTAAACTGACTCAATAAACATTCTCACCCTTTCCTTGCTGTTGAAATATAAAGCTGTGTCACATCATTTGCAATGAAAACTCAGTAACCATACAGCTACTGACAAAATTATCCATATAAACCAAGCATATAGATGCATCTTCCTCTACACAACATATAATTTACTGAACATTAGTATCATGCATAGGATTATTTGTGAAAAGCAGTGCACTTAAAATATTGGTCTTTACCTAGGGATCAAAACAATTACTTAAATTCCTAAGTATTGATACTCATTGGAACAAATGACCTAGAAATTTGAATAATGAATCGTTCCTATGCTGCACAGCCATTATTTCTAAAATATTAATTTTTTATGTGCTAAGATTCCTGGAGAGGCAATTACCATCCTAAGCTGGAATGCAATGACTTACCTTCTCCAACCTTAACCTCTGACCATGCCTGCCAGTGTTGGGCTGGGTACTTGCTACAGTACGGCAGGGCTGGTACTGAAGCTGTGAAGGAGGGCAGTTTACTTGGATCTTGACAACCATGAGCATGAGACTGATGCCACAGCCCTTTTCTACTCTGCCCTTAAAGCAGCAGACAGTAGTAGTGGCTTCAAGTGCCAGGATAAATGGCAGTCCTATCGAGGTTCAGCACTCCTCTGTTCTTGGGAGACACTCATAAATGACCTGTTATCATGCTTCTTCCCCAGCCCAATGGCTAGACGGAATGGAGTCAAGAAACCTTGGATTGGTGATTGTAATGGTTAGGCTGGAGCTATGAAATGGATGAGTGTCCTCCATGCCAAAGAGACAGTTACGTTCTAGTAAGCCATAACAGATCTAGACTCGAGGTGGTGACTTCCTACAGCCCTATAGACCTCACTCGGCAGAACTGTGCTCTCTGGTGCTATGGCTTCCTGTCCTTATGTCACCATACTGATGCGAAGACAAGGAAAAAGGTGTATGAGTAGGGCTTAAAAGTACAAGAACCAAGGGGTCTTCTATATTTCAGCACAGCACCAAATTTTGTTGTGCCAGAACTCAAAAAAAAGTAATCTCTCCAGGATAGAGCCCTTCAGCAGAGGTCTCCACTTCTCAAAAAAAATGTACAAGACAAACAGTAATATTATTTCCCAGAAACAGTTTAAGCCTCTTTTCAGTTTGGTCATCCTAATATAAGTTCAGATGACTCTCTTCTCTCTGTGAAATTGTCCCACCCAGTCTACCAAAAACCCCATTAGGCCTAACGATTGCACTTAAAGTTAAGGTGATCCCCTAACCACTCTTGGCTTAGGATAAGCCTAGAAACACATTTACAGATCTGGCCAAACACTTAAAAAATAATTAAACAGGGGCTATATTTTGGGCCATATATATTCTTCTGGACTTCAGTGGTGAGGTTGGAGCGTGGAGGAAGATGTCATGAGGAATCACCCAATTCCTCTTGGACGGTGGTGCAAACCCTGTACTCCTCGCCTCAACTGAGTGAATATTGGTCATACTGTACAATGTGACTCATTTTCTGTACATGTTCAATTTCATGTTCAGTTTCATCATGGCAGGTTGGACTGGGTATGGTTTCCTGATGTCGTAATTCTGTATCCTTATTAGTTATTCATTCACGAACTGTTAATTGCTACATGACATCGCCTCAACACTAACTCTGTCTTAACTTTCTTCATCAGGGCTTGCTCCCAAACTTATCCTACTGCTCAACTCACAATGACAACAACCCTTTCACTCAACTCTCATTAACAAACACCGTTACACACACTACACTGTGTTACAAATTAATCTTATAGCCATGGTTCCCGTGCCCCTTGTTCTTCTTCCAAGCCTTCTTTAACAACTTTGGTATCCATCTCTGTGCTTCGCTGACACACTCACATCATGACCTGACCTAGTAAACTTTGGATGATTTACTTAAATGTGTTCCTCAGCTTTCTTCTTCACTCCCTCCACCTTCTCCATTCCTTGCAGCGCCGTGTCCCTGCTTGTTTGATCTTCCCAACCACTAGGTTCCTCGTCTTACACCTCAATTGAATGATCACCCATTTCTACTGCAGACCAACCTTGAAACTCAGGTTCCAGGTTAGATCTTCTTCCAAGAACCTCTGGATGCAAGTCAGATCTTCTAAGGTGAATTAAATTCCTGTGAAGGAGACTGTTATTCTCATCTCGTGCCCAATATGACCTGGGAGTGAATGCTGGCTCCACCACTTCTGCTGGTGTCCACCGACCATCCTTCCGCAGCATCACTCTATCCTGGGAATGGAACTCCTTTATCTTTTGTACGGCTGTCATGCTGCTGTTTATTTTTTAGCTGTCTTTCTGTCAAAGAACTAGTTACACCCTTGTTCAAGTGAGGGTGAAGTAGGTTTTACTTCATTGGCAATTTTGGCCTAGTTCTTCGACACATTGGCAACTGGACTGGAGTTAGCCCAAGCCCTGAAAATGGGGTGTTCTCGTATTCAAACAGCTTTACCAGCAGCTCATCGTTTTGCTCGGAACACTTTCTCAGTATGTTCTTGACCACCAGCACAACCCTTTCTGCTTGGCCATTTGACCTACGGTAGTGCTTGTTACTATTTCAAAATCCCAATTTTTTGACCAACTTCTGATACAAATTGCAAACTGAATGGCATGTTATCCGATATTACTACTTTGGAGACTCCATGTGTTGCAAACACAGATTTCATGCTCTTGATTACATCACTTGCTTGTTAACTTGGATTGGGAATTATCTCGATCCACTTAGAGTAGTAGTCGACGACAACAAAATAACTTTTCCCCTCCATGATCACAGATGTCCATTCTCTATTTCTCAAAAGGTAGGTCCAGAACAACATGAGGAATGAGGTGTTCCGGTGGACACCAATTTCACAGTTTTTGACACAGAATGCAACTAAGCACAAGTTTCTCAATGTCGTTAGACATTTTGGGTATTTCACCTTCAATGAATAACGCATGAGACGAATTTGCATTCACTGCAGCCTCGTCGAGAAGACATCAGACAGATTTTTCTTGAGAATTGGCACCTTTGGCTTATGGTCAGTATGCATGGTAACAACTCTCCCATAAATATATTGATAGAATTATTTTTACTGCAAAAACTATATTCAACATTTCTTTTTACACTTGCACATAGTTCCGCTCTATTGTTGACAGACTGCGAAATGCGAAACTAACAGGTTGCCCATCACACATTAAGCAACAGCCCAAACCATCTTCCAAGGCATCACATTCCAGCGAAACAGCTTTATCAGGGTCAAAGATACCTAAAATAGACGCTGTGCTGATCAAGGCTTTCACTTGTGACAATACTTGAGAGTGAACTGACAATCAAAGCCACTCAATATTTTTCTTTAATAGATCTCTTACGGGAGCATCGATCGTTGCCAGATTTGGCAGAAATTTCCTGAGGTAACTAATAAATCCCAGACACTTTGCAGTTTTTTCCTTGTTTCTGGGTATTTGGATGGCTGGTATTGCATGTACCTGTTGGGGGTCTGGCCTTACACCTTCCTTCGAGAATACGTGGCTAAAATACTTCACCTCACTCTTCTTGAACTGTATTTTATTGGCATTGAACTTCACATTAAAATCTCTGGCTCTCCGAGCCACTTTACTTACTATCTCGTCATGTTGCTGCTCATTTTCTCCTGAAACTAACAAGTCGTCAAAGTAAACAATTACCTCAAGGATGTCTCCAAAGTTGTCTTAGTTAATGTGTTGGGAAATTTCAGGGGCAAAGAACAAACCAAACGGAACTCTTTAGAATCTGTATGTGCCAAATGGATTGATAAATGTACAGAGGTGGCTTGTTATCTTATCAAGAGGCAACTGATACAATCCATCTTTAAGGCCCCCGTCTACCTGGAACTTTTTCCCATGTTTAGGCCGAGAAGCGCGGGAGCGATAAGGGCGACACTGCGACGTGCATCAAGTACGCCATCACCACTAAGCGCAAGGCTCTGAACTGGCGTGCAGTGTTCTCGTCGTGCTGCGTGTACCTATGGGACTTTCAGCGGTGACCATATTATTTTATTAGTGGGAAGTCTTTAGGAAGGTTCAGTGCAGGCGCCTATAGTAGTTTTGTATGCATCTGATGCGTGCATTTTGAGCTGCGGCGCCTTGGAAAGGCCGTTTTTAGCGGTTTTGGAGTACTCTGAATTGATGTTTCTAACGTACGTGATATTTTGAAAGTACTTAACAGCTCTCGTCTGAAGTGTGTGTTCTTTTCGTAGATCAGCACGTTGGACGCATGCTTAATAGTTTCGTTGAAAAACGTGTATTTCGAACACTCTGCAACGCATTTCAAGCACCAGGTAGACGGGCGCCTTAAGATATCACACAGTAAACACTGACTTGTTTTGCAATTTACTGCTCATGTCTTCCAGGGTTGGAATTATATGAAACTCTCTACAGATCACATTATTTAGTGCTGTCTAATCCAGACAGTCGAACAGATCCATCTGCTTTTTTCCCACAATTGTCAAGTTACTCACTCAACTGGCAGGTTGATCCACTTTTGCAATCATCCCTAATGATACAAGCGATCTTAATTTTTCCTGAAGCATCTGTCAATGCTAATGACATTCTTTTAGGTGGTTTTGCAAACTCACTGATTTTCAGATGACACTTGGTTTATATGCACCCTGTCCCTCTAAAGATGTCTATGTACATTGTCCTGAAGCTGTCCTCAGTCAGAACACCCGTCCTCCGCACACTATTTACATATCCCAGAGATACAAGACCCAGTGTTGCACAACCAGGTAACCCCAAAATGGGCACTTTGCAATGTTCGTTATCCATCACAACAAATTAAAGGTTATGAGGCTGCNCCCCCAAACTTCAAGTGTCATTTCCTTACAATTTATTTCACTCGACTAACCCACAGACTGCTAGATTTTTACCAGAATAATATTAACTTCCGAACCTGAGTCCAGTTTGAAGGCTAATTGCTTGTTCACCAGAGTTATTATTTGTCTCCACTCAGACACCTGTTTGACACTACCTACCCTGTAGGTCATTTTACAGCATTTCCCAGATGTTGCACTTATCGGTACTGATTCCACTGTAGTAACAAAGAACTCTTCTAGGTCATGCTGTGGTAGCATAACCTCAGCAACATTCTGCATATACGCCACTGACAAATAGTTCATCTCCTTACATTTATGAAAAACCTATCCATATGCTGGACATTCCCTCTTCTTGTGTATTTGCTCACAATACTTGCAATGAAAAGCAACATTGGCCACACCGTCTTCCTTTTTCGCTGTAGCTGTGTACCTGTGAACAGTGTCTGTCTGTTTACAACACCCCGAGCCTTCCTCAGCCATCACGTGTTTCTTAACTGGTTTTACCATAACCTTGTTTTGCACCATTTCCGCTCGCTGCCTTCCTAGTTCGGCCACCTGACACTGCACGATGGCTTTAAGCAATGTTAGATCCTGTTCTCTCAACGTACTTTCCTGGAGATATTTATCTCGTATGCCAAGAACTATTCTACTGCGGACAATACTATCAGCTTGATCCTTAAACTCACAGTTTTTTTATCAGCTTTTTCAAAATGGTCAGAAACTATTAGAACGACTCACCCTCCTCTTGCGACCTGCTGTGAAACTTAAGCTGTTCTACTACACTGTTCTTTACTGGATTACAATAGTCTGCAAAGGCCTGTAACACTTTTATTAGAGTCTGTTCTGTTTTCTTCCGTTAATTCAAAAGTATTATACAGTTTCACTGCCTCATCACCAATAAAATTCAATAGCATGGCCACTATAATATAAGACTCTTTTGATACAAAACCCACCGCTAACATAAAGATCTATAAGTTCTGCTTAAATTTTCTGAAGTTTTCACATAGATTCCCATCTAGAATCAATTGCGATGGTGGCTTGAATGACTCCATCTTCTCCAAGTTGTTACGCATATCAAAAAAAAAAAAATTGCTTCACCCAATTAAAATTACTAATCCTACCAACTGCACCAAGTCGTGATTCCATATCCTTCTTAGTTCTTTATTCACTAACTGTTAATTGCTACAGGACATCGCCTCAACACTAACTCTGTTTTACTTTCTCCATCAGGGCTGGCTCCCACCTTGTCCTACTACTCAACTTACAATGACAACACTCACAACACCCTACTTATGGCACACAGGCCACATGGTACACAGACAGTTGGATAACAACTCCAAATAGGGAAGATGAGACCAAAGTTATATCTTTGGGCATCCTCGTTACTTCTCATACCTGTTGATTCTGGTAACTATTTCTGTCATTAAAGTATTGTGGTAAGATTTTTTCTTAGTTTGTTTTCTTCATTTGTTAATTAGTTTTTTCAATGTGTTCCAAGGGATTAAATAAACCACAACAACTTATTTATAGTACACTTTACAGCACTATAATAATAATAATAATAATAATAATAAAAGTACCACCCTGTGAGTACTTCTGTATTCTGTCTCTGTCTCCTCTTTATAATGTAATTAGTAGCCTAACAGTCTATTTTCAACATATCTTATTGTTTACATGTTGGCCTTCTGCCATCTTGTGTCCGTCATCAGTGTATAACTACTTTTTTTATGTATTTTCACGATTATTTCTTGCTTTTCAGAATCAAGAACAAAGGAGTCTGTAAAAGCTTCATTGGAAGTAGACAAATATGCACTGTTGTGTATAATACATACAGTGGACTCTTGATGTACAAAAAATTCATGTACCGAAAAACCGTATCCACTGTTAATTTTCAGTGTTCCCAACAAAATTCCTATATCAATAATAATAAAAATTAACCTCTTTTATTGTTTATTGCATCAATCAAAATATCTTTTGGTCCCGTTGCTTAAGATTTCCGCCAACGTTTGTTTTTAAGCTGGTATTTTTATGCAAATGTCTAACAAGTGGGCGTGAAATATGTTAAACGCACAGTCGTTTATCATCATTACGGCGTGATGCTACCCAGTTCAGATGATGGTGTCAGCAACTCCACGAGTCTGGCATGCTCTCTCTCTTTACACGCCTGACAAGCGGGGAAGCGGTTACCTAGCAACCAGCGTAGCGTGCACCATCTCTCTTTTCTCTTTCTGTCTCTCTCAGCCATGCATCTTTCTTCCTCCCCTTACATGCCGGCCAGAGGGGAGGCTGTTATGTAGTAAAACAGCTATGACTTCTTTCTCTCAGCTGCCTGAGCTTGCTTCCACCCTTTACATGTCTGGCGAGAGGGCAATCGGTAGAGTATATGAAGCATTAAACAAAACTAACCATATGATCTGAGTTTAATGATGCACGGTCATCCTGTCAAATGCACTGCACCACAGAGGGGTCTAGCGCTCCGCCGACTCTGACCTCTAACAAGGTCACGGCAGCCAGGAGTATGCGATGGTAATCTTAGCATAGAAATTTTATCAAGATTATCCATTGCTTATAAATAGTTGAACCTATCATCAGTAGTATTTTAAAGCAAATTGTTTTGCCTGAAAATATTGCAGGGAGATTGGAGGATTTATATTAATTAATTAAAATAGATACACGTCTCCTGAATAAACTTATATCCTGGAAGTGCCTATTTGTTGCCAATTATGTCTAAGCACCGAGTCAGAGTACAGCAAAACTCGCGACAGGTGTAAGCGTACGGGAAAATCAGAGGACATGGTTTTGAATGATTAATTACTTAGAATTGTAGAGAAATAAATTTTTTATCACATTTATATATCTCTTTCTCAAAATAATACTTTTTAAAACTGAAATGTTATTAATTACGTTAACTACACATCTGCCATGCATTCATGGCATCAACAACATTAGTGAACCAGTGTAGATTGATGTATACATGCAGTCTGGATTGCGTAAACTTTGGCTGTCCTCTGCGATATTTGGCAGAGCTCGTTTCCACCCCTTACACAGCTGGTGGGAAGGGAGCTAATTGCCTAGCAACCAGCATGGTGTCCTTGCAACCCTCCCTCGGTGTGCCGACCAGTTTAGAAGAGGAGGGGTAGATAGTTTCATTCCTTCCTCCGCTGAGGCTTCCCTTTCTGCGTCTCGCCCGCCGTGAACACAGTGGCTGGTCGATAACCTCTCAGTGTGCTCTCAGCTGATAGAGTGAGTGCAGGACATTTAAATTTGGTGTCATATTATTTTCTTTTTCAGAAGGTTTGAAAGTTTGGGAATGGCTTGGATTCAATGCTGGATTACAATCATTTATATGCAGTATTTTGTGTCGTTATATTTTTTATTTAAACGAGTTGAGGTGAGATGTTTTTTAATGTATTAGTTACAGTAATACTTTTTTTTTTAAATTTCCATTTTTATTGTGTTTATTAGTTAAAATTTATTCACAGATAATGTACAGCTCTCATTATATTCTGTATGACGTTAAATTAAGTAAGTTGTATTTTATTGATGTACATGTCAAACCCTCATCTACTTACATTCTGGATGTATTAAAATTTTTTTGACAGTCCCCTGAAAACCAGAAGATAGCGAGTCCACTCTATTCTTATGAAGAAATACATATTCAGGGTTATACCTGGTACAGTAACTAAATAAACAAACAGCTGTTTATTTAAAATCTGTCTTCCCAATGTGACTGTTACCTGAGGTGTTGGTCATGGGATTACCGTCTTTCAGCCACAACACTTCACTTGTGTAGTTTGCAACAGGAACACCACAGTGCAGAGTGATGATGTCCTTTTCTACTGTCTCCTGGCTTGAGTTGAAAGTTTCACCATCGATAGTCATCCATATCATCTCATCATCAAATGGTGTATCTAAAAACAACACACACACACACACATGTTACTAAGCTGCACCAAATTAGCAGACACAGCAGCCAAGACTCATCTGTCAGTCAAGATATTTGGCGAGGAATAACTGTTCGTTTTAAGGCCACCACACACTATCCCAGAATTCAGTATACAATTATGTACTTAGACTACTATGCAACTTTGACCTCTGGCAAAACAATGTTCACACAAATAATCGCTGTTTACTTAGAAGTTTCAGAAAAAATACGAGCATTTGTTATGTTGGCTGCCACACAGCAGGACAAAATCCTAGTGAAATACCTTTATTAATTTTTCCTGAAGCATCTCCCTCAATGCTAATGACATTCTTTTAGGTGGTTTCGGTACTGGTTTTGCAAACTCACTGATTTTCAGATGACACTTGGTTTGTATGCACCCTGTCCCTCTAAAGACGTCTATGTACATTGTCCTGAAGCTGTCCTCAGTCAGAACACCCATCCACACACTATTTACATATCCCCGAGATACAAGACCCAGTGTTGCACAACCAGGTAACCCCAAAATGGGCACTTTGCAATGTTCGTTATCCACCACAACAAATCCAAGGTTATGAGACTGCCAACTCCTTTGCTGAACACCTCAGAGAAGCAACACTTCGTAGCTTCACTTTTTTTCCACCCAAAACCCTCAAGTGTCATTTCCTTACCATTTATTTCACTCGACTCACCCACAGACTGCTAGATTTTTTCCACAATAATATTAACTTCCGAACCTGTGTCCAGTTTGAAGGGTAGTTGCTTGTTCACCAGAGTTATTATTTGTTACCACTCAGACACCTGTTTGACACTACCTACCCTGTAGGTCATTTTACCGCATTTTCCAGATGTTGCACTTATCGGTACTGATTCCACTGTAGTAACAAAGAACTCTTCTAGGTCATGCTGTGGTAGCATAACCTCAGCAACATTCTGCATATACGCCACTGACGAATAGTTCATCTTCTTACATTTATGAAAAACCTATCCGTATGCTGGACATTCCCTCTTAGAGAACACACCCAGACATCATAGCATGACCTTCACATAGAAGCTCTTAATCTATGCACTTCATTGCTTGGCTATTTACTTCTAGTTTAACGTTACACTTTATGTCTTATTGCCAGGTTTGGCAGTAGTGTTGTGAGATAATTACTATCTAGTGTAAAATTACATAAATAACAAACTTAAACTACATAAATAACAAAATTTACCTGTAACAATAAAGTTAAGTGTATCAGTTTCATTTCCTTCTGTGTTTTCAGCCCAGCAAGTTATTTGTCCAGATTCATCGGCTGATTGCACTACCAATGTTGACACCCACGAGGAGTTGTTGTGTATCTTGAGGGAAGTGTACGAGTTAGTCTGCAAACAAGGTTAATGGAATAACAGAATCATTCATCACAAAGTAAATCTACAGCAAATATTTTCAATAGAATAAAATGTGATTTAGTTACAAATTCTGGTGAAAAATAATTTTAACCATTTAAATTTGATTGATCTACTTTACTGTTGTCCTCTCAAAGCTTCCCTTACGGCCCTCACCTACCTGTACCTGGAGCTTTTCCTTTCATTTGAAGCTAAGAAGTGCGGGAGTGAAAAAGGCAACACTACCATACACATTAAGTACGCCATCACCACGAAGGGCAAGGCTTTTAACTGGCGTGCAGTATTCTCGTCATTCTGTGTGTACCTACGGGACTTTCAGTGGTGACACTATTTTTTTATTGGCGGAAAGTCTGTAGGAAAGTTCAATGCAGGGCCCTTGAGTATTTTTGTATGTATCTGACACACATGTATATTTTGCAATAAAGCACTTTGAAAAAGCAGTTTTTAGCATTTTTGGAGTACTCTAAAATAGTCTGAAGAGTATGATCTTTTTGTAGATCAACGCTTTGGACGCACGTTTGATAGTTTTATGGAAAAAGTAGTATTTGCAAACCAGTTCAAGCACCAGGTCAACAGGAGCCTTAAATTACAAAATATATTAAATGTTCCAGGCCTCAGGTTACATTAATTCATTAACAGATAACTACACTTCTGTTTAAGTGCAAAAGTTAATAGATCACACCACCCAGGGTTACCATATGCACTTTTTTTCTCAGAGCTTATCCTCTTTTTCGGTAATAAGCAACAAGTTTCTGCAAATTTTGTTTTCAGTTTTCTACAAATCTTCACTGAAAATTTTTAAGTGTTATTATATTTGCTTAGAAAGTCTCAGTATGCTATTTTAGAAGTAATGCTGCCTTGAGTAATCATACCATAGCTAAATTGCTACTTGTACTGATATGTACATATTTCCAGTGTAGGGCAGAATTTATCTGTAAGACTGTCACAAATTTGTACAACTATATACAACAATATAAAACATATAAACCACTTGTAAATTTACACAACAAAATACTTACACTGTCTGTTCAAAATGTATCCAACCTGAATATATTCCGCGAAAACACATGAATGAAGGGTGATGTCCCCTGATGTATCAGACTTTCACTTTCTGTAAATGACGGGAACAACATGAAAAGAAATAATGCATACAATTTTATTAAGCCTGATGGTCAATGTTGAAGACACTCAGCAGGCTTTCCATAAGGATGGCGTAAGCTTAATGCAAATTAAGAAAAGTTACGACCAGGTCAAAGATGTTCGAATGTTGGTGGAGGGTGACTCATATTTTGGCAAGTCCTCAACAAGTCAAAATGATGATGTAATTAGCAGAGCGAAAACTTCGGTCATGAAAGAGCACCATATTAAAAACTTGCATACGGGGTGGGAATCTTACTGTTTTCGAACATTCCATTTTGAACAAATATTTGACCTTGAAGATAATGCCCATGACATTCATACCAAAAGTGCTTATCCTGGAGCAGAAGCAACTTGCTACTGGACATTCACAACTGCACAAACAGTTACCTCAACTTTCTATAGACTGTGACGATTGGTGATGAATAATGGATTTGTGGGTTGGACCTGGAAAAAAACTTAACTGGACATAGTGGAAGGGGAAAACGTTTCAAGCGATTCTTCCTCCCTCATTGTTCTGCCAAGTGCATTAGTGGATTATGGTTTAGAAGCTAATGGGTTTTATTGAGTCACAACAATTTTCAGGTCTTAGTTATACCCATTCTAGAGTGCACGCATGCGTAAGAAAACATACATGTAGCCTACAGTAAAAAACATTATACATCTCATGATTTTCAAAATGAAATGAGAAAAATAATGTTCCACATGATTTCTAAGAGATACAGTGGCCCAAGTGAATCTTGTGGGTTGTTTAGCTTGATTGCGGATGAATAGTGTGATGTAAGTTGTAAAGAACAGGTTTCAATTAGTTTAAGAATAGTGTAAAATTTGCAGCCTCAAGATATTCTTTTCTTTGTTTGTATGAAACAAGTTCAACTGCAGAACACGAGCTTTTGAAAATAATAAATGATGTCATCACACATTTTGGTCTTTCTTTCAGTGATTTAAGGGGAGAGTGTTACGATGGAGCGAGTAACATAAAACACGAGTTTAGAGGCTTGAAAACCATCATACAAAAGCAACAGCCCTTAGCCATATATGTACACTGCGGGAACCACAGCTTGAATTTGGCACTGCAAGATTGTGTTAAGAATATTCCCCTTCTTCGTGATGGTCTACAAACAACTAAAAACATCTGAGTGTTGCTACAGTCATCTCCCAAAAGAAAGACTCTCTTCTCCAACTTATGTCACGATGAGATCCCTGGTGTGAACACTCCTCCTAGACCCTTGTGTCCTACATGATGGAAGGTACGAGTGCGTTCCATAAGTTGTCTACTTAATAGTTATTCTTCCGTTTTAGAATTCCTTGATCAACTTGACTCGGATCAAAACACAACGGTAAGAATCAAAGCTGGAGGACTTAGTGAGCAGTTAGAAAAATGTTCCATGTATTTGGCCCTACTCATCTGTTGTCAAATTTTCCAAGTTAAAGAGAAAACTTTCATCTTCAAAAGTCAACAATGAGTGTCAGTGCTGTGTGTGAATCCATCCAACTAGTGATCGATAATTTACAAAGCATGCAAACAGAAGAGAATTTCGAAAAAGTTTGGTTTGCAGATGTCAAACGATATTGACAAGCATTATCTTTTAGAGCCTCAGTTGCCTAGAGTGCGTAAAGTGCCAAAACAACGAGAACAAACTGTGACACCAAACATCAGCCACAAATGGGAATCACCAAAGGATATGTTACGGGCAACCTACTTTGCAGGTTTGGAAAGCATTACTGGGGAAATTTAGGAAAGATTTAATCAGCCAGGCTTTGCTGCTAATAACAATTTGGAAAGGCTGTTGACATTAAAAGCTGAAGGCTGGAAGATGAAGGGTAGAGCATAAAAAAGAGGCGTGTGTGTGTGAAAAGTCTTCAGACAGAAATGGAACTCCTATGCCGCACAATACCGCCCCCGAATTTGAATTCCCTAGGGAACAATATGAAGATGCTGCAGCCAGATTCAAGATTATTATTTAATAATGTTGACTGTCTTCTACAAAATTTCCGCTACAGCAAAATGCAGTTTTTCTCTTTTGAGAAGAGTAAAATGCTACTTAAGAAGTACATTGAGCCAAGTTCATCTAAATCATTTTATGTATTATGATTACATATCAAGAAGAACTAGACCAACCTTTATTTGGACAAAGCTTTTCGTAAACAATGCACACACCTGTAAAATATTCAGTAAAATTTGAATGTACTCTATTCCGTTGTTTTATTACAGTGATTCCTAAATTTATTATTCAGTTCAAAATAAGCAGCAAGTTTGAGTTTAACTGTGTATATCTCATGGTTTTTTTCTAATAATAGTTCCCATTTCACTGCTGCAGCACAGTTTTCACTTCCGAGAAGTTTGAAATCATGCTTAAGAAGTACAGTGAACCAAGTTGACCTAAATCATACGAGCACTGTAAGTTCCTTTCAAGAAAACTCCACAACTTTAGATTGTCCGAAGCTGTTAAACTATCTGTCTAATAAATTTTTTGTCTATACTTTTTTTGTTACAATTGTGTTTTAATTTGTTTTTCCTGTTGAACAAGTGTGATTTATGTATTGTATTAGTGTTGCCAACTTCATCTGCTTCAATGCATTATTTTTTTTCTTCTAATAAAAGCGAAAAAGTTACTTGAGAAATACACTGAAGAGCCAAAAAAACTGGTATAGGCGTGCGTATGCAAATAACAGAGGTATGAAACCAATCAGAGTAACGCGATGCTGTCGGCAGCTAGATCGGTTACTGCTGCTACAATGGCAGGTTAACAAGATTTAAGTGAGTTTGAATGTGGTGTTATAGTCGGCGCACGAGAGATGGGACATAGCATCTCCGAGGGAGCGATAAAATTTGGATGTTCGTGTACGACCATTTCACGAGTGTACCGTGAATATAGGTAATCCGGTAAAACATCACATCTTCGACATCGCTGCGGCCGGAAAAAGATCGTGAAAGAACGGGACAAACGACGACTGACGAGAATCATTAAACGTGACAGACGTGCAACCCTTTCTCAAATTGGCGCAGATTGGATTTGTGGACTGCCCTGCAGGATTCATGGTGTGAAATGCCTCCTGCATACCTTCAGACACTAGTCGAGTCCATGCCACGTCGTCTTGCGGCACTTCTGCGTGCTCGGGGGGGCCCTACACGATATTAGGCAGGTGTACCAGTTTTTTTGGCTCTTCAGTATACAATGAACTAAGTTCATATTTACGAGTCACAAAGAACCAGACATTGTTGATTTGGGCAAAGAACACAGTTATAAAGTGTTTTTTTTGCATGCGTATATTTTATTGTTGCTTTGTGTCTCAATTTTTCGTAGATTTTATGTTAAAATTCTAAAGTGTTTTTTTTTTTTTACTGGTGCATAAGTATTAGCATATGTTTTCTAACACACTTCATGTATGGTTTCAGAATCATACTCCAAACTGTATGACTAAGGCTAAAAATCTTAATAAAAATCATAATTAAAATGTGTAAAAAATTAAATCACGAAATTGCAAAAGATTTAGCAAATATTATTTGTTTTATTTTGTGATTTCATTTAATTTATTTAAAAAATGAAAACCATTACTGGGCAAGACAGAAATACTGGTCTGTCCTCTGCGCCATGACGCACATCGCAAAAACAAAGTTGTGATCCAAGGCAACGAATATAGTTGTCCCCCACTTGCGATAAAAACTTCCATCACCCCTGCATATGGTAGTTAAGCTCCCATCTCTCACAGGATGCCTCTTTGTACTTTCTGGCGTCCTCAAAGGTGGAAATGTGGCTGAAACTAACTAAATTTGAGTCATGAGGCGACATTATGCAAGATTTAATGGCCCGTCTGAACTCCACTCCAAAAGATGTGGTCAAGTAATGCTTACAACAATGGTAGAACCACATGGAGAACAATCTGCAGCACCAAGTAAAATACACAGAAGGAGATTCGAGTTTCAGGTCTTGGGTTGAATAACTGTATTTTTCCTAGTCAAAGGTTACATACTTTTGAACAACTTCCATATACTGACAATTCTGGTTGTTTACATAACAAGTAAGTAACAACAATGAATCGCTAACAACAAATTAAGATTATACTCACATCATATTCAATAAATGGGAGTCTGTAACACTCATGCGGCATTCTGCATTCACGATGAAACCATCTGACAGTGGGTTGTGGATAACCAACAATAGAGCAGTCTATTTCTTCATAGCTTTTGTACGTATAGAACTGCCTCCCTGGAACTGGCATGATTGTCACCATCGGGCGATCTGAAACAGGAAAGTAAATTGAATAAAACAACAGAAAACATTACTGAATGGTAACGCTACTGATGAGTGATGTGGTAGAGTATTGCAAAGTATTATAGAAGCAGATACATTATCAGCTTGGTCAGTAGCTAACCTTTCTGGTTCAGTCCTGTACCCTGACACCTTGACTATTTTTTAAGACAAAGAATCTTCGTGTGAAATTTTTAAGTGGAACCTACTGTTTTCTCCCCTTCTTCACTCGAATAACTCCCCAACAGTCCCACTTCCCATCATTTCACACTTCCATTCATCGCATCCCTGATGACACAGGTGTGTCCCTTGGGAAGGGCAGTTCCACTTAGTGTCACCCTCTTCCCCTCTCATCCATGCTGACCCTCCCCTCCCCCCAGTGAGGAAAACAATGTATGTATATAATCTACTTGTAGTTTCTTCACACTTTTTGAACCAAAATTTTGAAAAATCACCCCCTATGTATGATGCGTGGGCCGTCACCAAGATATTTTTCAAGGGCAGGCTTGGGAATCACAAAAAGTTTCTTCAGATAAGTGTGAGATTTACAACTGGGTTTTGCCCTTAATGCGTGCAACAAACATCCACTGCTTGTAATATGAATTAATTAGTTTATTATTAACAATATACAATATAATATTAAGTACAAATGCACAATCCATTATCAAAATAAAATAATGAAAAAAAAAAAAAAAAAAATTGTTATAAAAACTATTATTTCACATTTTATAGAAAAAAATGCAGTTTCCAGGGGAGGGCACGTGCCCCCCTCCCCCTTGGCCCTTCCTGCTGATGCCCATGGTATGATGTGTCTGGTTTTTCCTAAATATGTCATGTTTCACAAGCATTTTACGCTTCTGCTGGCATAAAAGTATCTTACTTTTAATTAAATTGAACTTTCCCTACTTATATTTTACCTATAAATTATATTATCAATTTCATTTATAGTTAATATTAATATAAGGGAGGAAATAGACGTGTTGGATTAGTAATAAATAGTTCTTATGAAGAATATTATTAAAGGGAGAGCACATGAATGTGGTGTGCCACCCGTTTGGAGTAATTTTTTAGACTTGGTTAAGCTTTGTTTGCATGAGGCAGAGGAATAGCGTAAAGGAAGGACGTAAGCAGGGCTTCAGAGAAGTTGGAAGTAACCGCAAATGGACTACAGAAAGCAGTTGTCTCTGGTTACACCATAATGTGATCATCATTATGAATTATCCGAATTTATCTCATCATAAGAAACTTCCTGCATTTCCAATGTGTTGGTAATGATGCATTGAACAGTATTTGATATGTTAGGGAAATATTAATTTTTCAAAATTAATAATTTTATTTAAGTAATTTAATCAAGAAATGTTTTTTTAACACATTTTTCTTTCAATAGTGAACTATGGAAACATAGTTCGCTGTTGCAATATTGTGCAATGTAGTTGGAATGAGAAGGTAGAAGGCAAACACGACAAGGGTCACACTGTTGCTGACATGATGGAGGTGATGTTCAAGCTGTGAGAGTTCGAGAGGCACAGTAGCGTACTGTGATATAGTTAAGTCATGACTGCATTGCGCAATGCCCCGACTGGGCAGTTTTCAGTGGTGCAATGCAGCTTACTGTAGGTACCTAGGTTGGACACATTCATCGCCACGTAACATACATGTGTGAACTTGCGCTGAGTGAAGAGAGAATGCATGAGATGCAATTGTAAGTCGCACCGGCCGTGCCCATGATCTCTTTCTTTTTAACTTTTATTTAGGCTGAAACCATGCAAACTACTCAATTCTTTCCGAGGCACTGCCGGAGTCAGGTTTCATGGTTGGTTCCCACGTCAATGTCGTCAAGATGTAACTTTTGAGGGCATATTAATTTGGGCCGACCACAATCACTAAACACCCCTCCCCCCCCAGTAAAGTTGCCCCCAAATCCCTTCGTGCGCCCCCTCTTCACGTGTTACGTCCTCTTGTGTGCATGTGCGAGTAGTGTGAGTGCGGCCTGACATCCAGGCAATTTTTCTGAAAGTACAACCATTATCAAATTCAACCAGAATAACTCTGATAAAGAATTTTTCTTGTTTTATAGTCATTCAGGCATGGTTACCCACACCCCTCCTGGGGTGACAGTGGATTCGCCCAGCTCGAGCCACCCAATACCACTTTATCATAATCAAAATTGAATTGAGAGTATAGTTATTTTCAAAATTTCTTTATCGTAGTGTAATTGTGCTTTTAATTAAATGAACAAGGCAACAGCCTGAGAGAGACAGCCACAGAGCCTTTTAACAATATGTAGCTTAACTTGTTTACTGCCAACATATTTTTATATTTTCACGTAAGTTGTTTGTTGAAGCTAGTCAATAAGTATTCATTCGTTTTGCAATGCAGGGGGTCATGATGTCTCCGCCATTTTCTTCAGTTGATTTTTGAGCGCTGCGGGGGTGGTCAAGCATCGCGTGCCTCTGGACCTTCACCACTTTTTGCATTAATCACCTTGTAGCGTCAATAGCCAGTCTTAGAATGGAACCGTAGTTTATTTTTCATCACCCGGAAGCAACACCATCCCCACGTCCTGCCAGGTCGAAAGCGCCGGGATCATTACACCGTAATCATGAATCGGCTTCACACCATTTCATAACAGCTTAGGTTGCCAACACGTCGTATTTGTTGGAACAATGTACGTGCCTCCCGGGAGGAATTTTTGCAGTGAGTTAAAAAAGATTGTTTGGTAAATGGTGTTTTATTTCACTGCAGACCGCTTCACGACCACGTAATTTTGGGTCTCCTATCCACTGGTGTACCGCACCCCTCGATCATGGCTTTATGGTGTTTTGGCATGTGAGACGGCAACTAACAGTCTCACGTGTTGCGACGTATGAAGGGGCCTACATCCTTACTATGCCGGCAGACAGGTATAACTTTCCAATAATACATCATCGTTGGCATGGAGTGAGTCCAGGAGCAGTCACGCGGGCGAATGGTCCTCCCCTAGAGAAGAGTCTCTGCTCAACCGAGCTGGTGTCCTATTATCATAATGAATCTAAACAAACCTTCTAAAAATCTGTCACCACAAATTTCCAACACCTTTTACCTGCTCCTGAGCCCACGACAACACGTCACTCATATATTTTTTTTTAAACAAAAACACTCAACTGCACAGTTGCCAAATCAAAATCAAGAAATTTGATTTTATCTTAATCACACATTTGAAATATAATGAAATCGTATCAGTGTTACATGGACCGGCAGACGCAACACACCGGCGAATATTAAACTGATACTAAAAGTATCTGATAGTTTGGCAGTGTATTTGTTTACAGCTCCTGTTACAACTTGGTATCCGATACAAAATAACAGGTTGATATTCTGTAACCCNTGGCAGTGTATTTGTTTACAGCTCCTGTTACAACTTGGTATCCGATACAAAATAACAGGTTGATATTCTGTAACCCACCTCTAACATAATGTACTTACTTTATAAAAGGGGAAGCTACTATAACATTGACACCATGTGGAGAGGAAAATTACATTCCTCTAAGTGCTATATATCCGTAGTCCACTGTCGCACTCTCTTCCCCTTCCATAAACTATGTAAATAGTATAGTTAGTATTATGAATGGAAATATTACACATCAATACTGTTTGAAGAAAATTCATGACTGTATGAAATTTTGTTGTCAAGTTCAGTTCAATGTAGTCTAAATATATGAGTATCCCTCATTCATAATACACTATTTCCAATAGCCAAACTACTAGTTCTACTCATTGAAAACATTTTCTGGCATGTTTTTTTTCCCCTAACGTGCAAACGGTAGGAGAGCTAATGTTGTAAGTAACACTTTTCCAATATATTCAGGTTATCATTTATTCTGAAAAAAATTAGCTACTAAATCAGCTTACTTAAAAAAATCTTTTTTTCAACTGTGTTTCCATGTTCTGAAAAAATGAATTATTTTAGAAAGTATTTTGTGGTCTATAAGAAAACCATAATTCATCATATTTTAAATATTTATTTATATGATGAATAATATATTAATTGCAGAACACCTCATAAAGCTTATTACAAAAGATTTATTTAAAATCAATTTAATAAAAAAAATTAGCCATGAAAAATTTTCCAAAATCTTTAACAAATGGGTGTACACACAGGTTTGGCAACACTGTATCCCTGCAGGTCAGCAACACTTGCACTTTCTCCTTCCCTCTCTACTGCCATCCTTTGACTGCCCCCACCTACATCTCCAGCCCCTTTTTTCCTGTGACATTATGAATTCATCAGCAGTTCTCAGATTTTTTTTAAGAAGATAACTAGTGAAGACAGTGATGCTTTCTTCATTTTAAAAACCTCCAAGTGCACCAAGTGAAAGGTACACTATTGGTTGTAGACACTAGCAGTTAAAGACCCCTAGTGGAACAACTTGAACAATACAAACTCAAGTTAAATTTAGTCACTCTGTAACAAGAGAGAAGTTTCTGCACATGTTCCAGTGTAACCCAAATTGTCCACCAAAACCACTTCTATAAACCAGCATTCTCACAGATAGTCAATAACAGAGATGTTTTTTGTGTGGCATATTTAAGCTGGCATTTCAAGAATTTGTCACCACCATCAATATTATCAACTCTCTGCTATTAACAGCTTCTCCAAAATGTTTAAAACAATGGCAGGTATGTGACACATTCAATCAACAGAAGCAAAACTATCTACAGTGGTTGCCTCTGCAGCCAGGCAGTGCAGAGACAGCCCAAGCTATCAACTACTTAGCTATCACTCCTTCAAAGCTGCGGAAATAAATCCTTTATTAATAGTCAATTTTAGAGAATGCGAGAAATAAATTACTCACCAAGCACAGTCAATGAGACATTAATTCTCTTAGTTCCAGCATTATTACTTGCCACCAAACTGTAATATCCAGTATCGTATATTTTTACTGGTGATATTATTAAGGTGGTCTTGTCTGGCTCCGAAAACACAGAATAAGATGTAGTGTTCTTTATCTCGCCTTCAGGACCAAGCCAGTGAATCTCTGCCTCTGGGTGTGCTGTGATGAAGACGACCCACTGAGCAGTGTCTTCTGCACGCCGTTCCACAGAGTACGCGTTTCCTTGAAGCAATAAGTTCAGATACGTCGTATTCTTCTCTGAAAAACATACAAAAATTGGTTATAAGCATACCTGCAAACAACCCCATAAAACTCAGCATGGGAACCAATTTTAGGCTCCTCATAATAAAGTACTTCCACTACGAATTTGTGTACGAAATTTCTGCTACAGCAAAAACATCTTTCCAGCTTGCTAAAATCACCAGGGTACTTTTGATATGTAGATGATGATGTTAAAAATAAACAACTCACAACTGAGACTCATAAAACACCCAACAGCTTGAAAACCATAAATATAAAAATATTAACGCTATCAGTAAAACGCATCCCAAAAATTCAAAATGGAATCATACAGCACAAAATATTAAATTATAAGTTTATTTTATGCTATACATTCTGCTAATTGTAAAGCTATGTTCCAGGAAACTGAAATGTGAAAGAAAAATGTATTATTTGCACTTTCCTATAACAGCAAAGTTACCAGGCACCCCAAAATACCAATATAATAATCATATTTAATAAGTCATGTGCTGGGAGAAAAAAATATTGGTTCCAAAGAAATACATTGTATTAAAATATACATAAAGCATAAACTGTTTTAAAACCCCAAAAAACAACTTCATTGGAAAATTTAGGTAATGTTGCATTGAAAAATTGTCACAGATAACAAAACAATTTTCTTGTGAAACAACTTTATAGCAGATACGATTTACGTAGCAGGACTTGCTGTACTTAGGGAGACTCCATAGTAAAACATTGACTGTAAAATCAGTGTTTGTGCACATCCACATACCTTAATACATAAACATTCTGGGAATACAATATTTTTTCAGTAAAAGGTAAAAAAAAAAAAAATTACTACAGCTACCACTTTTAACTTTTATCGTATTAAATATATTCAAAGAGAAAAAAATAACATTTTTAGGGCTTTGCTGCACAGTTTCCATAAGGGAAAGGTGAAATGTACAAAGTGTCATCTGTAGTTTAATCCATTGGCTTACATCCTGTGTAATATCATCTTACTGTTACACATCTAATTTTCAAGGAATTTATATTCTAGCGAATGCATATAACAGTCTTCAAACTACCAGTCACAATGCTTCCTTATAACCAGACGTGGCCTTAAGGCATTTAACAGTTTTTTTCTAGAGATTCCTCTTAATATATCATGCATACACATAGTGAAATAATTATAGAGTAGCTAACGTTTACTGATATATGAACTTTAAGGACTTCAGAATCTTATACACTGAAGGTCTTGACAAGATATCAATGGGGCACTGGTACATACAAACTTACATACACATACAATGAGCTGGCAAATATCACAACATCCAATTTGGTTTATGTGAAAGCATTGCTCATTACTTCAATAAAGCTCAGATGCAAAGTGTGAGTAATTTTTTGCAGAGTCAGTGAGCAAGCAGAGTTGAATATTTCTGCTCAGCACAATCCAAGCTAAGAGTGTTTAACCTACTGATGCTTGATGCTCTTTGATAAGTAAATATAAACACGACTTCGCCTCAGCACGCCCTTAGAAGACGCAGGGGCACTCACGGACAAAGGCAGTCAAGTTAGTTTGCCTTATTATCGGATGTCACGCCAACCCCTCTCGTGTGATAAAAGTCAGCCTAGCGCGCCAGCTAAGGGCCTGAGCTCACGTTGCAGATGCAACCCCGCGTGACAAAGACGTCTGCTTTCGCCACGGACCGACAGATGGCACCAGAGAGTCCAGCTCTGCCCACGGGAGGAGGAGCCACAAAACAGGGTGGTGCACATGGCACAACATGACCAGACCCTTACGGTTGATGGCTGGGCTAATCTGACACGTCAAGACCACTCAACCGAATTTGTAGTCTCGCCGAATATTACTGAGGGGGTAATATCAGGTCAGCCATGGCTATGTCAACAACAATGCATCATGGATCACGGCCAGCAACGTATATATCTTGGCAATAAAAACAGGGTGATGGTCAACTGGGAATACGGCCCGGATGTGCAGCAATCCCTCCCCACCCCCATCAGAACCAAAGAAATTAACCATCAACTCACGGAACCAGAATTCGCCCAGCTTCATAAAATATTGGACAATCCTGCTGGAGCTTTCGGCCAGGGGGGTTCACTACACCAAACGTGTAGCATCCAGCATGAGATTTGACCCACCATCTATATGCCCATCAACAACCGACCATACTGCGTGTTCGCCAGAAGGCAATTATAAAACAGGTGAAAACTACGAAAGAACAGGGGATTGTGGAACCGTCTAACTCACCCTACAATTCCTGGGTTGTTTTGGTCCCTAAAAAAGATGGAAAACTCAGACTGTGTCAACTACAAAGACTTGAATGATGTGACACACCAATAGCACCACCAGCAATCAACCTTATGCACACACTCCGGGATATAGGGGAGGCAAAAATATTCAGTACCCTAGACATGCAATCGGGGTACTGGCAGATTTCAGTACACCCAGACAGTCAAAAGTATACAGATTTCATCACCCCCAGAAGACAAAACCTTACAGTTCCGAGTAATGCCCTTTGGATTAAAGAATGCCCCCGCCACCTTCCAGAGAATAATGTCAGCGGAGGTCCTCACAGGCTTCATCAGCCAATTTTATTTTGCCTACCTTGACGACATAATTGTGTACTCAAAGTCCTGGGAAGAACACTGCGGACACCTCCAGAGAGTACTTGAAAGGCTAGAATTGCATGGCTTAACCTGCAAATTATCTAAGAGCCATTTTGGGAAAACCACCAAAGATTATCTGAGCCACATAATCACCCCCAAAGGGAACTACCTCCAGGCAACTTCAATACGGGATATAGAGGAGGCAGAAGAGCCCACTAATAAGAAACAACTATGTCGCTTCTTGGGCCACTGTAACTGGTTGCGTAACTACGTACCAGATATTGCCTGCCAAATGGCACCCCTCAACGCCCTACTAGAGAAATAAACATGTTGGTGGTGGGGGGGAAGAACCCCACAATGCATTTTGAACCCTGAAGAGAAGCTTCCAGCACATGGAAAAACTCCACAGACCCCAAGGGGAGAGCCCTTTAATATTACAAAAAGATGCCAGCCAGAACAGGCTGGGGGCTGTCCTATACCAGGAGGACAGTGCTGGAAAACCCCAGGTCATCGCATATGCCAGCACCTGTTTGAATGCCACGGAACAGAGATATCATATAAACGAACAAGAGTGCATCGCCGTGATCTGGGCAGTGATGAAGTACCGATATCACGTAGAGGGAAAGCACTTCATACTCTTCATACTCTGCACAGACACCAAGGCCCTCCAATGGCTGTGCAAGTCAAGAAACACCAAAGCCAAGTTAGGAAGATGGGAAACGTCCCTAGCAGAGTTTGACTTGGAGGTTCAGCACTGCCCGGGCAAGTCTAATGATCTGCCGGATGCCTTATCATGCCAGCCAGAACTCGTCGTGGAGNGTCTGACCTCGTCGGGGGGGGGGGGGCGAAAGAAGATGAAGAATGGAAGAGAACTTGCATTCAAAGTCTACTAGTACCACGCCCCTAGACGCGGGGCACTCACGGACGAAGGCAGCCAAGTTAGTTTGCTTTATTATCAGACGTCACGTCAACTCCTCTCGTGTGATAGAAGTCGGCCTAGCGCGCCAGCTAAGCGCCTAAGCTCATGTCGCAGATGCAACCCCGCATGACAGAGATGCCTGCTTTCGCCATGGATCAAGAGATGGCACCAAAGAGGGCCGCTCCGCCCACGGGAGGAGGACCTCACCCCGCCACCCCTGCACCACAGGGAGCCCGCGGGCAGGTGGAATATATGTCAGTGCACAACTGCAGAACAAGTTCATTCTCAGTAGCTCGCTCCACCACTTCCAGTGCTGGAGCTCTCTGCTAACACAAACGTATCCGCAACCTTCCAGATGCTCTTCAAGACCTTCACCGGAAGCCTCCGAAGAAGTTAAAACCCCTTTTATACACCCACTGCTCTTCTTGTAGTGGTACCCGAGTCCCTTCTGGACAACAAGTATCAAGTTAGTTAGGGTTAGCCACTATCATAGCTACCTAACCACATCTGCTTTGTTAGTTCAGACCCAGGTTCTTGGCAAATTAGGTAGTACGGGCCATAGTGTCATTCCTCTCTGAATAAACACGTCTTCGATTAACTTCCGAGTACTCATTGCTAAAGGTGACTGTAACTCGAACTTCCGAAGACGTCAGCCCACCAGGGAAGAACTGGAGACCAAGACATTTACAACCTATTTTCTGAACTTAATGTAGGACTGCGGGCTCTCTTAACCGGGTGTACGCACATCAAAACAACACATATTAGATGACCACTCATACTGTGCACCTGGTGTGCAGTACGGTAGAGCCCCAATCATTAGGTCACAACCACAAAGCAGTTAGTCAGTCAGTCCAGTCCATTCACTCATCCACTGTGCTGAATTGTCGCCGGAAAGAATGAGAGAGTGTGTCTGGAGGTCTGACATCATTAGTCTACACCCACGTCATTGTAGGACGCCTGGGGTAAACCCACCACTCTAACCACCGCGCTGAACTGTCGTCGGTTAGAGTACTCGGGTACGACTCTGGTTGACTAGGCCTCGGCTTGGCTCAACAGTTAGATAGGGTACTTCATTGTCTGCTCCTCTCTTGCGTGGCCAACCATAGAACCTACCTACATGCCTTACATCCATAGGAGTGGTAACAGGTTTGATTATTAGAAAGGCAGCTACCAACTCCAAGCTTAACTTGGGCTGTAACCCAGCCCCAACTGCACTTTGCAGTATAACCACCTGGAAATGAGCTCAAGCCGCCCAACAGTTGGAGAGACCTCGCCTCCCAGCTCCCTCCCTCTCCTTATTTGAGCCCCCATCCAAGACCGTTGGAGAACCACATCCTATCGTCACCCTCCTCCAAGGACTCAACGTACCACTGGCTCTTGCAAACCCATGGTGCCACCTCAGCTGAGCTAGCAACCCTCCTTAGGCCTGTACCTGCATCACTCGTTGCAGCACCACCTTCGCCCCGAGCCTGGGCACGAACTCCAGCAGGGGCCAAACCCAGCTGAAGCACAGTCAGGAGCTACCCCGGGCGACACCAGACAAAGGTAAACCAGTTTCGGTGTACAGGCCGGTAATACGTAAAGTCATTCGGCACACTCCAGACTTTGTACCAAGCCACCAAACCACGTGCTCCAGGTTGTATACCGGCCAGGCTCCAGTGAACCCACCATAAGTCAATCTTGACAGCCAGCCGTGTCTCTGACCTACACACCTAAAACTAGACCTATCATGACATCCCCGTCAATCACAGACATCACACGTCACTACGAAAAGGAAATTTGTATGGTAATGAAGTCACCTGCTACTGCAAAACTTACCATGCACTCTTAAATAGGAGGAAGCATCGTTTTCCAGTTGATTGTGGTCTTTTATCATGCACGTGTAGGTCCCTTCATCAGCATGTGTAACATTGTGTATTGTCAGAAATGTCCTGCTTTCTTTCAGCATTGCATTCTTATCTGCAAGCTGTTCTTTAATGATGACTCGATGATCCTTAACAAAAAGATTCATGAAAAACATAAATACATATAGCTATCTGGATATTTCCTTAATATATATTATTTTAATGGAACTAAATTACAATTGCAACAAGAAATTAATAAGAGAGAAATTTAGATATTTTATGAACTACATATTAACATTTAATCTGTATAGTTTTGCTCCAAAAGAATAATATTATGTTATATTTATTACAGTTGAAAGAATGCTTATTTTTACTGTGTATGCTGCACTACCATTTATTACCAGATACCACTATTAATTAAGTAACCAGACTATGGTGTGGTGTCGGTACGATGCAGGTGCGCGTTTTGCCACTGTCATAGCTTTGACCCTGCAAAAGAGACTTTCTACCAATGGAAGATGTTTATAACAGAAGTTAGTTCTACCCTTCCTTCAACATGATAAACAGACCTGTGGCATTCTGTGGGTGGTTTGGTATCTCTTTCATTTGGAGTGTCAACTCACCCTAAAGGTCGGTATTCAATGGGGTTGACCTAAGGAATTTGGACTCATCATTTGCATTGAACTGTTCACAATTACATACTTCAAAGAGTTTGACATTCAAGGACAGGTATTAAAATTAATGGACCAAGACCACACCAAACGAGAGGGTATTATACAATGATTCCACTTCTGAACTACACAGTGGAAAAATACGGTACTGTAATGCTGGCTAGGCATTTTCTACACCCACACACATTCGTTACATTACTGTAACAAATAATAGTGCAATTCCTTATCCCACATATAAACATCAGAGAATTTCAAAGTATTCAGGAAGAGATTAGTTAATTCCCTCATCAGCATTTGTTTTCTATACTTCCAAAAGTTCATTACACATGCAGCCAGAGTAGTTTGCAATAACATCTGTTGATGAGGTATGACTTCAAACACACATTTTATTTCACTATAATGGTAGTATGCTATTCTAGACACGCCTTGGCTGTGAGCCAATAACAAACAGGAAGAACTGTTGCAGCAGCCAGTCAATAAACTATAGTGACTTGAATATGCAGGGAGAATGCTGAGTCTAGCCTGCTTCCAAATCAAATCACAAAATATCCGGTGCTATAAGTAATTTGTCATGCTTTGAATTTTGAACTATTTCTTCTGTACTTTCCACCAAATTTATTTTCTGTATGTCACTACAATTTTTTAAAATTACATACTATACCCACTCTTTATTCCATATTGTTTTCTTACTAATGAATTCATTTGTATTTCTTCTATGATTTCTGACAAATCTTTGTATTTGTTTTTGTTGCGTACAGAAGTTGTGATCGAGTTGAGCAGTGAAGGATGGGACAATACTCTTTCGTTATTTTCCTGATAAAGGAATTTACCTTATTTCTATTATTCTTACCTTCTTCATATTAACACTGTTAGAGATTGTTTATATTTTATATAAATATAGTAAGTTGCTTTTTCCTTACGAGCTGCTGCCTTTACTCCAACAGTGAACCAAGATGTTTTCTTGTTTCTCGTACTATTTATATTTAATTTACATGCAGCTTCTTCAGCAGTTTGCAAATTATTTATTCTGATTTTATGCCATGATTCCCCTGCGTCACCTGTATCTTGGAAACAGTTGTCGATACTTTTTTTCTATAGTTAATCTCTGCAGGTGTTTGTAATCGTGTCATTAAGTTTAGTGTGGATTAAAATTTTGCCCAAATACCGATTTTTACTATTGGGTTTATATTTCAACCTTGCATACAAAACAATAACTACTCTATTTCACCTTCAGTGTATGGTGAGTACAGATAACTGAGGTTGGCTTCATGGGATTAAACTTGAGGTCCAAGTAAAACCAAAATTAGTCCATTTCATGTTTAGCCTAAGGTGAGCAAAGACTTTTAGCAAATGGAGCTGTCTTGATGGAATTGAACATGCAGCGGAGCAAACAAAATTGCATCACGATGAAGGGCCCTGCCATCAGTAGCAGTTGCACACGGGTCACTCAGCATGAACAAAGGCTGGGCTAATTATTAAATGACTTGAACACCACTACTTTCAGCAATCCTGAAACCCTGAAGACAAATACCAGCCATCTTGATGCTGCCTATGAGAGAGGAATACCCAGCGCCAGCCAGGAAATATACCAGATCCATTTTGCACGGAGCTCCTGATACATTCTTAACTGGCCCCTGTTCATCCATTGTCAGACACCGCCCCCTATTATTCGAGCCACACATGTTCTGCTTGTCGATGGTCCACAATAGTACATTGCCCAACTAAAAGATGACTAGATGAATGCAACTTTTAAGTGATTAGGTCAACTGCCAGACACCCCAATGCTTGAACTTAACACAGTGATGACCCTCCTCACCCAGTTCAGCGTCATGGGACCCCAAGGTTGGCAAGTCGTGTGGAACAAAACGTTACACCCAAAAGTACCAATGCCAAAGCATCCCACCAATCAATGGACAAAACAATTACGTGTCTTTCTATCCATCGAGATACTTTGTTAACAAGTTCATCACCAGTAAGAAGGCANCAAAACAATTACGTGTCTTTCTATCCATCGAGATACTTTGTTAACAAGTTCATCACCAGTAAGAAGGCAAGCAATATTACTGTCTCCTCTGTGATGAAGATGATGATGGAGTACTCGAATACCCTAGAGCATCATTCCCTCAAAACAGCGGTCAATCGTTCCAACACCCTTTGGCCATTCCTTGTGAGAAGCCACTAGACAGGGGTTCGCCATAAAAGGAAAATACTATGCGACCCAAATAATAAAAGNAAGGTTGGCAAGTCATGTGGAACAAAACGTTACACCCAAAAGTACCAATGCCAAAGCATCCCACCAATCAATGGATAAAACAATTACGTGTCTTTCTATCCATCGAGATACTTTGTTAACAAGTTCATCACCAGTAAGGAGGCAAGCAATATTACTGTCTCCTCTGTGATGAAGATGATGATGGAGTACTCCAATACCCTAGAGCATCATTCCCTCAAAACAGCGGTCAAACGTTCCAACACCCTTAGGCCATTCCTTGTGAGAAGCCACTAGACAGGGGTTCGCCATAAAAGGAAAATACTATGCGACCCAAATAATAAAAGNGGCCATTCCTTGTGAGAAGCCACTAGACAGGGGTTCGCCATAAAAGGAAAATACTATGCGACCCAAATAATAAAAGCTGCCATCTGTTGTAAAGCTCCACTCTTGCATGATAGACCAGCATGTATGTTACAGGCAAAACATTCTCGCATTTACACTTTGTAACATATTGCAACTTTTACTCCCTGGTTCAGCAGGAAGAGTGAAACTGGGAATAGTCGTAAAAACCTGAAGTCAAAGTATGAGTACTCCATTTCATATTGGAAAAAATGCCATCAACGTTCATGAGACAAGAACTTGTTGCATTAAAGAAAAGCATGTAATGTTTGAACACAACCACTGCAGTAATCATTACATGCATACAAGAAGGTGCAGCAAATAACACGACAGGCTGTATTTCGTCTACAAACGTCACTTTTTCACTACCAGTGTGTTGCAGGAAAAGTCAGCAATTACTGATCAAAGGAAACTTGATGAGCTCTGATTGTTTAAAAAATATAAATAAATAAATGCTAAATATATATAGTTAGTTATATACACATAACATCTTGTACCCACAGTTCACAGATGATGCAGTTGCCTTACCGTCGTATTTCTTTTGTCAGGGTAAATCCAGGACATCGCAAATTTTATTCCTCTTTCAATCTGTACCCAGCAGTACATCTCTAAGGTGTTGCCAACTTCAACATGCATTTTTGTTGCATTCTTTACGAAAGGTTTCGGCACTGAGTGCGTGTACACTGGAAAAGAAAGGAACATGCATAATTACACGTGTGAGCTAATTTCCACTAATGACAAATTATTTAATCACATTGAAAAATTGTTGTCTCCTAACAAATAAATTTACAATTTAATTTTAAAATAGTACCGTTCTTTAATAGCAAACTGTACTTTTGTATTTTATACTGGTACAAACACAGAGCATGATTATGGAATGTATGGTACCAGCAAAATAGATTACATGTTTTAGATTGAATATTTTAATATTCCTCTATCTAACGATTTTAATACCCTGGTTTTAAAAAATATCTGAGAAATGCATGTCATCACTGACCTTACATATTATCAGCCTACAGAAGTTTTAGTTGATTCAGCACTTCAATGCCAAATTTAAGTTTACAAGGAAGGNACCTTACATATTATCAGCCTACAGAAGTTTTAGTTGATTCAGCACTTCAATGCCAAATTTAAGTTTACAAGGAAGCATCACCAATATTTTTGTTGCTTTTTAACATTTCCACTTTAACACTGAGGGTGTTATTATATGAGAGAGAAGAGGTGGCATACAAACTAAACTAACCTTAACTTACATCCATGGCTTACCTGGGGTTTGAACTTAGAACCTTGAACACAGATCACTATGTGCCACTGAAGGGCAAATGGAAATATTAGCAAAAACAAGGAGTGAAAATGTTTGAAATTCTTTAGGATATTCAATGCCGACACAAAAGCCTACCACTTTCATTCTTTGGAGGCATTTTTATAATCTAAAAATGTTTGAATTTCTTTTTTTTCTTTTTTTCTAAATTTAAGTGTTTTAAAAACTGAGAGAAAATAAATAAAATACTTTTTTTTTAACACCACAATGCATAACAATATTGCTAATTTAAGTTTTGTAAAAAAAAAAAATAACATAATTTGTTAGATGATAGGTAATCTCATACCTCATTATCACATCCTGATAATGTTACATGATTAATGGAAATATAATACAATGATTTTCAAAACGTGTGTTCCACATCATCTACTTAATTATATCTGGTAACATTTAGACACAATCAAGCAGGTACGCTGTATACATTCCTAGCAAAAATTCAACACTGTGACAAAAATATGTTTGTTAAGAACAGCAAAGCATTCATGCAGGCAAGCACTGTGTTATGCGCATCCAGCATACGTTTACACATGGCACATGCAATTTCAAAAGCTAGACAGCTAGCTAGCTAGGCATTTTGGTCATTAAAATGGTGCATTACAACTGACATGCTGACATTAGATACCGTTACCTTTCACCGTGGGCTGCATCTAGCCTGACTAGGGTCTACACTAAGAGAGGCGCAGCTGTGGACTACTGCATCCTGTGGAAGGAAATGCAACTGGCAATCTGCGTGTTACTAAACAATTTGTTTTCACGGACACCTGGCGACTACAACTGCAAGTCACCTGCGACTTGCGAGATCCATCACAGTGGGAAGCAGCAGCAATGGAGATGACACCATATAATTTTCAGCAAACTGCTTCATTCCACCTTGTTTGTAACTGATTTGGGGACTACTCATGAGAATTTATGTGTAGCGACAAATGAGTCACTGAGAGATAACGTAACAGAAATATATATACTTCTATAGTTAATTTTTATGTTCCAAATATGCATTTTCCTTATTCATCCTTTGCCTACAGTACAACAGCAGTGAACAGATAAAATAATATTAACAAATCAACAAAGTGATAACAGAGTGTATACAGAACAATAAGGAAATAATGACAAGAAAAATTACATTTTTTACTTGCTGGTACAAATATTTCAAGCTAAGTGCCATTTAGGCTAAATCCATTTGCCACAATTCTTCAAATTTAAGAATAAAAATATTATGACAGGTTGTCACATTTCCAGGTACAAAAGTTTCAACCGTCAAGATTGATCGCAGAAATTACCATACCTGGTTATTAAATGGGGCCCTCATCGGAGCAGTGAGGGTCACGTCTAGCTGGAGAGCGGATTATCCAAGAACTGATACGAGCAGATGGAGTGTGGCGTGATGATTACCCCCCTCTCTCTCTCCTACCCCCCCTCCACTCGGCCCCGGGCACGGCTGCAGTTTTAACTGACCAATAAGAAGAGATTGAAGGAACAAGTGCTTCTAGAATCCAGGAATTTGGTATAAAAAGGCATTTTCAGGGCTTTTGGAAGACAGAGAGAACCTGGCTTTGGGAACAGGCATCTAGGGGGATTTTTCCTCCATTTGAAATAGCTATGAGGGAGAAAACTTAAAAGATATACTTGTGTGTTTTAACTGTTTTTAGTGGGGTTTTGAGATAATTTTTCAAACAAACGTTAAAGATTTTTTTAGAATTTATACAGGTTGTGTGTGATAACAATGTTGGTTATTGATAACAGTTTTTGTAGAATCACTGAATTCTATAAAGTTTTGAAATTCTTGGAGTTCTCCTTCATACACCACACTTACATAGAGTTTGTTCATCGCCTCCTGACGGTTGTTTTTCTCTGCTTGAAGTAAAATTTAAAAAGGTCAAGTACTTTTAAAAAACCAAAACTGAAGGGAAGGAAGGGCGTATTTTGCCTGTCTCATGCTTCGGAGGCTATCCATTGCAATATGACATTATAAAAAGTATAAGTAAGTATTTACTACAGAAATTATACTCTATTTTGAGTCTTGTTGGACATTTCTCAAACAAGCAGCTCGCTAATACAAAAAAAAAATACTTCTAAAAGCCAGTAGCATTGTGGAAGTTATTGACATGGAACACCCAATAGTACAAGTCCATGCTCAAATTAGTAAAACTGGGGGCATGGTTTTGTCCTTTGGAGAAAATGTCATACCTATAAGGTTAATAATCTTACTGCTTACTCTGTTTTACATATTTGTGTTTATGGCTGTAACAGCATGGAGGCATGCATTATTCTGATATGTTATCAGGTTGACTGATGTGGACTGTGTGGGGATAATTCTAGCCAGGCGAGTTGTAAGCATGGTTGTTAAGGTTGGTCAAGGTCAGGGGATACCTGAAAAAATGTTGGGGTGGACTTTCAATAGTCGTTGGGTAAAAGTAGGTAAAGGGTGGGCGACAGCTGTGCTAATAGCTCAGAACAGCATGAGACGTTATGTGTTGATCTCAGGGTGTGGTCATGGACTCATGACTGAATCCTCTTCACAAATGCCTACACGAGGGTGGTTTTTCAAGATACTGGAGGTCTCTCGGAACACCTAAGCTGACGTGTTATCACTGCTAATGCATGTTCACAGTGGATGCACTCGTAAAAGGTGCGGACAGACATCCCACTTAAGTGGACCAGTTCCTGATACGCTGAAAGTTTCATTGAACGGAGAAAAGCACAGTACTTGTTTGAGCACATTATTTACTAAATTTCCAAAACATAAGATAACACTGTGAGGTAGATTGGCACGCAGAGCTTGCAATATGCTAACACCGATGAAAGCAGAGCAGAGGTACACAATCAAAATGGTTAAGCTTTGGGGGCAATGAGCTGTCCAAGGAGGAAATGGACAGCTCGAGATGCAATAAAGTGAAAAGAATGAAAGATGCACTTGTGAATTACATAAGTAACAATTGAAGACTGATTGGTTAATTCAAGCAAAAAAGATGATGGCACTCAAGGGACAAAGAATTTTCCCATCCCATTGGCCCATCCGACTGCGACTGACTTCCCTGATGCAGATTGAGCACTGGCATGGCGGTCACTATGCACCAAACTGACAGAAGCAAAACACATTTCAATACACAATACAACACAAACAACTACTAATTAAATACTGCAAATGAATAGACATTTAAAAGACGTTAAAATCAATCCTCCCAATTATTTGTAAAATTGTTCTTTAGAAAATGTATTGTTTACTTTGCCCTTAGCAACAGTGTTCTTAGATGTGCAATGAAACAACAGAAATAAAGATTAACTACATTTCGTTTATGTAAAATTATTAAGCCATGTTGGAGCTACAATAATAATACTTGAAAAGTTTATGTAAATAACTGAAGGGAATTTATTTGGTTAACCTACAGCATAAAAGGCCAGCAGTGATTTTAAAAAATGTAGCTAGCCATCTAATGTTCCTTTAGAAGTTGCTAGAATGTTCAAAACTGAAACAGAACTACCTGAGCAATAGCTTGGGTTGTCAAGAAAAATNTTCCTTTAGAAGTTGCTAGAATGTTCAAAACTGAAACAGAACTACCTGAGCAATAGCTTGGGTTGTCAAGAAAAATATCAGAAACATTAAACACTACACTTGAGTTCAACTGTGCGGTACTTCACTGGGAAGCTCCTGGCATGTGGTTGGGCAGTGGTTTGCAAACATATGACTTCAATATGTCGCTTTCTTATTCATACACTTAAATTTTACGAAAACATCTTTGTATTAAAGACAGCTAAATTAACTTTTCTGTATCTTTCGTTTACCAAAGAATTCCGGATTGTTTCTTTTATTTATTATAAACACGAGTAATTCGTTTCCACAAAAATTTAACACAAAATTCAAAAGAAAACTAAGAATGTTGCACTTTTCTGTGCCACATTATTATTCACACAGTTGACACAATAAATGAATGAAACCCACAAAACAGAACTTAATACAATATCTGATGAATTAGTCTTCGGCTTTGATAACTGCTTGGCATGTGTGCTGCATGGAGCTGATTAGTCTCTCGCACCTTTCACGACTGATGCTGTACCATTCTTCAGTCACTACTCTTTTTAACTGCATCATGGAAAGAAAACTTCTGCTGTGCACTCGATACTTATGTCCATAGATGTTCAATGGCATTGAGGTAGCAAGGCAAGGAGAAATTTTCAATTATTTTGGAATGTTCCAAATTAAATAAACAGTTTTTGAAGACCAGCTGCATGCTCGGGGTTGTTGTCATGTTGAAAATGTAAGAAGGTAACATTTCTAATTTTTCTGCACTTTGCTGGCATTTTTCTTTTGAATGTCATGTATGTCACAATGGACATACTTGTCCATTGTGCTGCTGATAAATTGAATATCTCTGATCCCTTTCACAGACGATCACACCCAAACCATAACTGAAACTCCCACAAGTTCAACTGTGGACTGCGATACCGATAAAATTATCGGCTGTATTAGATTTTCCCTATACCCTGTGGACACTATCCAAACCAAAAACATTGATTTTAGAATCATCTGATTAAATGGCACCGTTCCAAAACTCCTGGCTCTTATAAAGGCACTCTTTAGCGAAGAGTAGTCTTGCAGCATGGTTCTTCTGACGTAGGGTTTCCTCTTTGCTACCCTGCCAATATAGCCATCCCTATGTAACACCAGAAAAACCATCTCAAGACATTTTATTACCGGTAGCCAATTTCAATTCGGCGTATAGCTCTTGTGCGGGACTAGATTTTACTAGCCACAAAATTTGTTGTTCTTCCAGGGGACTCAGACGTTTCTGTTTAAGTTTTATTGGTTTACTAACTAGACCTTAATAAATATAATGAACTGTTGCATGACTTTTATTCATAATTTTTCCTATTTTTCGTAAGGACAATTTTTTAAGTGCTAAATTTACAGTTGCCTCTTTTAGCTCAGAACCAAGTTCCTTGCCCATATCAATTTTTTTTAGACCACTGCAGGTTGTATGCAAAACAGGAACAACGATCTATATGCACTAACATTCCACGGCTGTTTATGCTAGACTCAAGTCCATCAAACGACTTAATGTATTCTAGTGTATGGATAGCTAAGTGAACTTAGTTTATGGTTACAAATAGCTTTCCTTTTTCTTCTCAGGGACAGCATTTGAAATGAAATATTTTGTGCAATAGGTTTTTATAGTAAACTAGCGAACCGGCCCGGCTTCGCCCGGGAACAATTTAGTTTTTACAGCGATACTTTGAAAGACAAAAATGGTTACTGTGGGTTNACCGGCCCGGCTTCGCCCGGGAACAATTTAGTTTTTACAGCGATACTTTGAAAGACAAAAATGGTTACTGTGGGTTATCCTTAAAAAATAAACATATGCCATCATGGACTTTTCTGTAGACCTTTTTGAGAGCTACAATTCTGTAGTACATTAATTTGATGTATCTCCTATGGTTTAGTCAGCGCAAGCCATGTAAGCGCCCTAAAAGCGGTTTTTTACGACTTGATTACAAACTGTTCGACATTTCTCTACTATCCTTACATTAAATATAAATATATTATACACTTAAACCTTCCTCAAGAAATTCTCTAAATAATGTTGAAAACAGCATTAAAATCCGTCAAGTAGTTTAGACCTACTAAGCAAATACACAAACAGACGCGGATAAGCGACTTTGTTTTATACTATTTAGAGATATATCTGTCAAATTAATTTATTTAATTACTAATGGCAAATAAAATGCTTCTGGGAAAAATATAGCAAAACTTTAAGCCTTGAAGTGAAGCCAAAGTACCCTACATTTGCTTTGAAATGGTTATTTATATAAAGTGTTTGACAGTTACCTTTATGCAAATATTCTGTTAAAATGATTTTATAAAAACCTTGCAAACCTTTAATAATTGAATGCATTTGTAAACTTGATGATATTACGGCAGTTGATCACAGTGTGCAGCAGATATAAAAGTTCTAAACATTATATTATTGAACATTTTTTTCTTTTTTATATTATGTTTGTGGTTGTCCCTGAAAGCATTTCAACTGTGAACTGGTGGCTGATGGCGGAACAAGTTTAAAATATTTTTCTTTCATCACTAACCACACCAACAAAAAATATATAAATGATGCACCACAGGTGATGTCTGACATCCCATTGAGCCTCCGCCTCAACTGTGCCTCCCTCATGCCAAGCCATGCTGCTGCCAGTTCCAGCAACATTGTTTGTCTCTGTTACCTATATACAGGCAGCCTACCAGCGAGTAGATCTGCTGCCACCTGGTTGCAGGCATCCCACACTGCATGCACCGAATGTGCATCCCGGCCGTGCAGCAGGGATGGCAAGCTCTCACCCCTACAATGCTCTCCTCCCTTCACTCTCCCTTGGCTGGATGGCTATAAATTCACATTGTGCAGGGCCCTAAGGGCAGTCTCTGCGCTGTCCAGCTGACTGCCTACCGGCTTCTGCCCACCAGCTTCATCTACAAGACCGTCCGCCATGTTTCGCGCACCAGTTTGTCTCCCGAGAAGTTACCTAGCTAACTGATAGGCAGTTCACGTCGCTGTGCTGGCACGCCCACGCTGGTCGCCTAGCTGTTGCTTTTCAGGGGTTACCCTCTCCCCATTGCTCCGTACTCCACGTGTAATGCACTCCCTTGGCAGTTAGGTTACCTTGCCTTTCAGCATCCTGGGAACAGGCTGAGATGTACGTGGTTTATCAATAAAGCTGTATATTTATTTAATCCGACGTGCTCTCAGGCTCAGGCATGATCCTAATACTGAAGCTCTTCAGGCTCACACACGGTACACATTGGGAACCGCTCTCTACCTTAGTCTGGGCATCTAGCTATACACCAGCATAACTGCCGCTTCTCTGGGCCCAGCTGGGGCTGAGAGCAAGGCCCACTACAACCCCTACTTGAAGGAGACTTAACTACTACAATTACAAAAAATTTTTTTTTTCTTAAATCAAATTAAAAAAAAAAAAATTTTGGAACATGAGTTTACCATACAAAATGTAAATAATAACAGAATGCGTGTTTTTTTTTTAGCATGCATTGCTATGTAGTGGCTTATACAACAGTTACTTTCAACGTACTGTTTTTCCCATCACACACAACCAAAACCTTTTAAAACAACCACCACCACCAACCAGTTCCTGCACCAGGGCCCAACCCACCTCACTTATGATGCAACATCCTACACAAACTGTAAAGGAAATATACAATTAAAATATCAACTACTTTCAAGACTGACAAATTACAAACTAATAAAAATATATATTGAAGGCAGAAGAAGCTATACAATACAAATATCTCACATGTTAGAAGTTAACTCTGTGACTGCTGTTCAAACTAAAATCTGCTTGCATCTAACTCATTTTAATGTATATAAAAAAAAAGAAGCAAGAATTGTATTTATTGTACTATTCAGGAGTTTTCCCATAACTGGTGTCATTTGCAATGTAAATATTATACACAAAACTATTGTATATTACTAAAATTATGAATTACAATTTTTGCTCAGTGAGAATATTGAAAACAAGCTGGTCAACACTGCGCCACTCTGCCTAACAAGTGAATGATGAAATGATGACTGCTTGTGGTTGTCTATAGTAAAGAAAGTCTAACAACACAATTCTGAACATGTCAAAACCAAATTTTGAAATAATTACAACAGACCAATTTTGCATCCACTGATGAACCTGAAAACAAATACATCATAAACTGGTTCAAGTGGACTGTAGCTTTCATGCTCACTTTTCACTCACACCTTACCAACATCTCAAAAAAATTGATGCAATTATTTTAAAAATGTGCGTAGAATGCGCACAAATTGCAGAGTATAAGGTTGTAACTGTCAGACTTACTCTGGAAAGAATATAAGTTAGTACAAGTGCATTTAAAAAGAAAGTGGTTCCTCTGTTCAAACTTATCCTTAGATTGTGACAATGTTGGCAGTTTATTTTATTAGACTATTACTGCAATAAGTAATCTTCTTCCAAAGTAGTTTGATGTTATATCCACAGTGCCAACCAAGGCATAGGAAATTGTCTACTTCATTTGTTTACACTCGGTTTGTTTTGAAAACTGTAATGTTGCAGCGGCACGTTATGGCCACCATATTTGTATCATTCCACGTCTGGGTATGACGAATGGAAATTACCACTCGGTTAGCTCAGTTGGTAGTAACATGAAACTTTAAAGGCGCCAACAAATATAAATAAAGTCCAATGTTTGTTTATTACTCTGTACTTTTAATTATCAATCCACTGAAACAATTCACATACAATCGTCAGGTATACAGAATACGAACCGGTTTACAGGCAAACCAACAGAGAGCAGTGCCACAATCGTTTAACTGTTTATTTACGTCTTGAGAATTTTCATCGACCTCCCACACCGGCGGAGAAATAATCGAGCAAGTTCAAGTTTTGCGGTGTGGGGGTTATGCGCCATGCCCGACGCGGCCTCGGCGAGTCGCTGGCTGTCGACTGCTTGATCACTGAGAGTCTACTGCTTGTTGTTACATTTCTCGATAGACACACAGAGTATTTATGCTGCGGGCCTATCACCCCCCCCCCCTTCTCTCCACAGATAAGGNCGGGCAGCCGTAGCCATCATCGTCGGTAAAAAATAATCAAACCTTCTAGAACACAAACGGTTGACCCTCAGTTCGGAAAGCTTTTTTCTTCTATTGCTGTCTCGTAACAAAACTAAGATTTCGAAAAAGCAAACATATGTCCGATAAACTAACTACCACGGCTTTAATTTTGAATCCCGATAAAATATTACCAAGCTTTGCAAAACGAAAGAACATGAACCATGTATCCCGATAATTAATATATTGCGTCGTTACAAAGCGTTGCGGTTTATGTAATTTGACGTGGCACTAGACAGAGAGCATGAGGTTAGTAACCACTTCTTATAACTATAGATATGGTTAAATTGGAGCATTAAAACAAGTCATTGCTCATGCATGCAGTTGTGTTAGTGTTGATTACAACTGGATCATTCATAAGTTACTTTTAATTAAAAAAGCCCACACTCTGTAATTGACATTTAAAAAAAAAAAACTACTGAAAATGAACCCACTCACACAAAATATGTAAGTTATACAAGCTTTCTTCGGTAATTTCGTCGCCTAGCTGAGCAATGCAAGTATACTGTCCTGTGTCCTCTAACTTAGCTGCAGGAAGGGTGAATCCAACAGTTGGGTCGTAGTTTTCATCTTGTGAAATCTGCAATCAAATTTACTCATTTCATCACTGTATAGGATGCGGCAAACTTCGCAGCGACTTACTTCTTGGTGCTGCTGCAGACAAATGAACACCAATGAAATGCAAACAATTAACCACCATGTATTTTAAATGTGACATTTACACTTAAATATGAAAACAAGAACCGAGAAAAAGATGATAACAAAAACATATAAAAAATGGCTATTCCCGGTGCAGCCAATTGGGATTAAAATTGGAACTTGATGAGCATAAGACAGGTATACTGACTGCATGAAAATAAAACCAGTAAATCTAAAGTTTGCTTCTCACCTAGAGTAGAAATGTAAGTTGTAATATTACAAAGGAACTTGTAAATGTAAAATGTTGTGCGCCATAACAATGTGGTTGGAGCATAATAAAACGTTTCTAACGTTTAAAAATTTTATAAGAGAAATATGAAGAAAATGTGCATTTATTTATATTGACCTGCTACTACAATCTTTGAATCAAAGAAAATTGAATGCTGGTTTTTATATTACAAAGTAATTGCATGATCCTGTTTCATGTTTCACCCACCACCCTTTACAAACTATATGACAAATATTTATACTGTGAAAATGCATATTATGGCACCTTGCAATGAAATGGTTACAAACCTTAAAAACATATGCGCGTAAAAGAAAGACCACATATAAGGTTGCATTTTTATCTTTTAACTGGCTAGTTATAGATCATGCAATCGGTCTTGTTGAGGAGAAAATGAATTACATGGCAGAGCAAGTTTTAAAAACTGTGTAAACTTTTAACAGGTTTCTTTGTTACTTTGAGAATGTATACCATTGACTCATGGCCTCCATGCAAAGATCATGAGATTTATACGTGTAAACTATTCACATGTTTATGAATGTTCATTGGCTGGAGCCGTTTTCATAATTACCACTCACAATACTNGGAAAGCTTTTTTCTTCTATTGCTGTCTCGTAACAAAACTAAGATTTCGAAAAAGCAAACATATGTCCGATAAACAAACTACCAAGGCTTTCATTTTGAATCCCGATAAAATATTACCAAGCTTTGCGAAACGAAAGAATATGAACCATGTATCCCGATAATTAATATATTGCGTCGTTACAAAGCGTTGTGGTTTATGTAATTTGACGTGGTACTAGACAGATAGCATGAGGTTAGTAACCACTTCTTACAACTATAGATATGGTTAAATTGGAGCATAAAAACAAGTCATTGCTCATGCATGCAGTTGTGTTAGTGTTGATTAAAACTGGATCATTCATAAGTTACTTTTAATTAAAAAAAGCCCACACTCTGTAATTGACATTAAAAAAAAAAAAACTACTGAAAATGAACCCACTCACACAAAATATGTAAGTTATACAAGCTTTCTTCGGTAATTTCGTCGCCTAGCTGAGCAATGCAAGTATACTGTCCTGTGTCCTCTAACTTAGCTGCAGGAAGGGTGAATCCAACAGTTGGGTCGTAGTTTTCATCTTGTGAAATCTGCAATCAAATTTACTCATTTCATCACTGTATAGGATGCGGCAAACTTCGCAGCGACTTACTTCTTGGTGCTGCTGCAGACAAATGAACACCAATGAAATGCAAACAATTAACCACCATGTATTTTAAATGTGACATTTACACTTAAATATGAAAACAAGAACCGAGAAAAAGATGATAACAAAAACATATAAAAAATGGCTATTCCCGGTGCAGCCAATTGGGATTAAAATTGGAACTTAATGAGCATAAGACAGGTATACTGACTGCATGAAAATAAAACCAGTAAATCTAAAGTTTGCTTCCCACCTAGAGTAGAAATGTAAGTTGTAATATTACAAAGGAACTTGTAAATGTAAAATGTTGTGCGCCATAACGATGTGGTTGGAGCATAATAAAACGTTTCTAACGTTTAAAAATCTTTAAGAGAAATATGCAGAAAATGTGCATTTATTTATATTGACCTGCTACTACAAACTTTGAATCAAAGAAAATTGAATGCTGGTTTTTATATTACAAAGTAATTGCATGATCCTGTTTCATGTTTCACCCACCATCCTTTACAAACTATATGACAAATATTTATACTGTGAAAATGCATATTATGGCACCTTGCAATGAAATGGTTACAAACCTTAAAAACATATGCACGTAGAAGAAAGACCACATATAAGGTTGCATTTTTATCTTTTAACTGGCTAGTTATAGATCATGCAAGTTGTCTTGTTGAGGAGAAAATGAATTACATGGCAGAGCAAGTTTTAAAAAATGTGTAAACTTTTAACAGGTTTCTTTGTTACTTTGAGAATGTATACCATTGACTCATGGCCCCCATGCAAAGATCATGAGATATATACGTGTAAACTATTCACATGTTTATGAATGTTCATTGGCTGGAGCCGTTTTCATAATTACCACTCACAATACTNTATACGTGTAAACTATTCACATGTTTATGAATGTTCATTGGCTGGAGCCGTTTTCATAATTACCACTCACAATACTTTCGATTCATTTTATGAAGCTGCCATATTGCATTAGGACATTCAGTAATAGTTAAGACAGCTGGCAAATGACTTTACACCTTTAAAAAATTTAAGTAGTGCGCAGTAAATAAATTTAGTTAGTGAATCTGTTTATGAAATAAGCTGTAGTGTACGTAAAACAACGCAGTTTGTATATATTTTTAAAACACTATAGGCCATCTTTCAATAATGCATTGTAAACAGTTTTTCATCTATATTACTAGTATATATTCATTAGTAAGGGCTTGCAAGTCATGCTGAACACATTTGTGACACATTCATCGTATTCTTAAATTCTGTTGTAAAATACTAACATGTGCATTGCTCAACACACAGAAATGAACAACTTGCATAAGATGTGTATGTGCAACCTACTTCCTACACTAGTCTCCGATTGATTATAGGCAAACTGGCACCTTGACTTCGAATTACGTGTAAATATCTGATGCCATCTTGAATTTAGCAATTTTCTGCCACTGATTCGGTTCCAAAGAACGTAACGGGGGTTTTGGTCATTATAAAAGTGTAAACAACAGCTTCCTGAACCTTACTACGTTGTTGAAAAACTATAGTATTGTCCTGCAGATGCGCCAGGGTAAAAAATAATAATAATAACAGTGAATAATGTATGAATATAGTAAAATTCAGGGAGCTGTTGTTTACACTTTAAAATTACNAAATAATAATAATAACAGTGAATAATGTATGAATATAGTAAAATTCAGGGAGCTGTTGTTTACACTTTAAAATTACAAATCCCATTATGTCCTTTGAAACAGACTCTGTGGAAGAAACATGGTAAATGCTAGACGATATCATGTAGGCTTTTCCCCTTTAATGTTTCAATTTTTTAAAACTTTAGTTCCAATGTATTAGAATTTAGCTTTACCAGCTTCTCTATATAATGTTCTAGGGAAACCCACTTGTCCATAGTAGCTATCATTAAGTTGAATTGTACCAATATCTCATGCTAAAGTTTCTNAAAATAATAATAATAACAGTGAATAATGTATGAATATAGTAAAATTCAGGGAGCTGTTGTTTACACTTTAAAATTAAAAATCCCATTATGTCCTTTGAAACAGACTCTGTGGAAGAAACATGGTAAATCCTAGACAATATCATGTAGGCTTTTCCCCTTTAATGTTTCAATTTTTTAAAACTTTAGTTCCAAAGTATTAGAATTTAGCTTTACCAGCTTCTCTATATAATGTTCTAGGGAAACCCACTTGTCCATAGTAGCTATCATTAAGTTGAATTGTACCAATATCTCATGCTAAAGTTTCTAGTTACAGAACAGCCTTTGGCCAACTATGACCGTACTTGTACTTAGGGCTGCCAGACAAATGTAAAGTTACGCTGCCAAATTCTGCATTATTTATAGTCTAATGTAGCTCAAACAAACAATTTTACTGCAATACGAAACCAACAATAATAATATTAAATATATATACTGACATATGACTATTAAAACCAATTTACTCTCTAGATTTACTTTATTGGTGTGCAGTGCTTACAAGTACCGTACCTACATTTTTAGTACAAACTTTGTATTTGTTTGGGGTGGGGGAGGTTCACCTCCCTATTGTGCAGATGCAGGTCTAGCCAGACTTTTGAGTCGTGGCCTGGGAGGAGGACACTCTCTCATCATAACCTCAGGAAACAACATTAAACTAATCAAATTAAGTCAGTATTTCAAACAATTATGGTATTATTTCATTTCATTTTTAAAACATTCAATGAATAGTTTCATAACAATGTAANAATAATATTAAATATATATACTGACATATGACTATTAAAACCAATTTACTCTCTAGATTTACTTTATTGGTGTGCGGTGCTTACAAGTACCGTACCTACATTTTTAGTACAAACTTTGTATTTGTTTGGGGTGGGGGAGGTTCACCTCCCCATTGTGCAGATGCAGGTCTAGCCAGGCTTTTGAGTCGTGGCATGGGAGGAGGACACTCTCTCATCATAACATCAGGAAACAACATTAAACTAATCAAATTAAGTCGGTATTTCAAACAATTATGGTATTATTTCATTTCATTTTTAAAACATTCAATGAATAGTTTCATAACANGGGGGGTCATCTCCTCTGGATCTGCCAATGCTTGTAACACATCCTCCTGAAAAACTCTCATATTTCCACAATGACTTGGCCCCCTCCTCCTACCCCTATCCCATATGTAGGCCCCTTTGTCGTTTCCAAAAAAGATTCCTATGAGGTTCACACTTGGCATGTATTCCACCATCCATGTTGACATGGCCACTTTGCACCAAGTTTCTTTGTCATACCTTCAACAGTTTGCTTCCTTTGAACCTACCTGAAACTGCACACACATTTATACAATATCTTTAAAAAAAAAACGGCAGATTGTAACAATGGGTTGCATAGAGAAGTGGAAAATGTGAAGAAAATATTTGGGTCATTTTGTATTATGGGACGGCCAAACGTTTGGTTGCGGTAGCCCTATGAATCTCGCATATGACTGAGTGAGGATCACTGCTACCTCTCACACAGACGATGAGGAGATACTGAATAACACGCAAGGTAATATTCTGTGGTATGTATACATATGTCAGTGAATGGACAGTGGCCACTTTGAACATCTGAAGTAAATCCCGCGTGTCTTAACAAAGAGTGTTGTGGACTGCTAGTTTACCTCTTATGTTTGTACGGTAGAGAGAATTGTATTAATATGTACTGTCATTGAATTATACATTGCATGTGGATCTTTAAAATGCAGAATATACATCCTTCATCACAGCATTACTGTGTAGATGACACAGTACCCCACACATTATCAAACACTACATTTATGGGGCCACTGAGACTTAATATTTGGTCATAAAAAATGACCAGTATATTTTAGTTTGTTTTCACTTCTCTGGTGTAACAATCAGCCATTTTTTACACTGTGTATGAACACACATGCACACACTGGCTGGCCTACTTATTTTGCAACCTTATCTTCAAGCCTGTGTTCTGTAGGACTGTTATCTAATAACAATTATTCATTACAGAATTTATCATTATCCTAACTTTAATTTACATAACAAATAGATTGATCTGCAGAGGGTACATACACTTTTACAACAATAAAAAGTAAGTTATTCCCAATAAGTATGTTTTGTTTTTATTGTGAAAGAACATGAAGAAATGTGGATTGCAGAACCTCATCTGCTTCAACATTTTTTACTTCTTCTCGACAGTTCTTGGATGAAATATGAAACAGCTTACTCATGCAGCCCATAAATGCAAAACACTTACCCACACACCAGTCCAAGCAGCAAGATACTGTATACAGACCAACTGGACTCATATGTACAGGAACTAGCATTACATGCATTCAAGAGAAAGTATATTATAGTTGTACATACACATAACTTCTACATTGAAAGTGACACTCTGTTTCTTTTCTCCAAGCTCCGCATTGCAGTCATAAAATCCACCATTACTCAAGCCCATGTGAAGCAATGTGAATCCTATTGTGGGGTCATACTGACATTCCAGGCCATCGTTTCTTAACTTGCCTAAAATCTTAACATAGCAAATAAAACATTTAAAGTATTACGTGTTATTTAATTCCTTCAATGATATTTATCTATAATGATGTAATCCTTATAATTTAATCACATATTGACAACATTATAATCTATGTCACTGATATGTTATAAAGAGAGGGTGTACTTAAAAATATTTATTACCGTAGTATAAAAATGGGGGCCAAAATTATTTATGTTTTCAATATTACTTCTATTTCATGATTAACATGTAACAGTACTGTCAGAATCTAAAGTGTCATTAGTAGACAGATGTATTACTAAACTTTCAGGTTAATTTATCACCATTTCACAAAGTAATCCACATGCAATTTTCCTGCCAATGTGTTTTATATGATACTGTATATTTTAACTGCAAATAAAGTACTGGCAGTGATATAAACTCTGAGAGAGAAAATGTCATGCCACCGAGGAATGCTAAAAAACAGACCAAACTGCACACAAGGTTAGCTAAACCAGTGCAGGACAAATTTTTTAATTTTCACATACAGGCAAGGCTTTAGTGACCTAAAATACAGGATGATCAGTTAGTGGTTAGACCTCCACATTGGGCAATACATTACTGAACCTGACATAGCATCGATTCCATTAGTATCCAAATAACGTTGTGGGGTATCGTGATCTGTGTGTTGTTTATCCGAGTACACAGTTCATGTTCATTTTTTGAGGGTGGGAACTATTCAACCAATGTCGAACTGTGTCCCAGATTCTCAATTGGCAAACAATTGGGAGGTTGGGCTGGCCAATGAAGCATCTGCACACCTTGCAAAGTATTGAGGTTGATCTGAGCTGAGCACTATACTGTCGAAATGCTTTTAGGATGCCCTCCTGATATGGTATTGCCACAGACTACAGCAACTCATTAACGNTTGATCTGAGCTGAGCACTATACTGTCGAAATGCTTTTAGGATGCCCTCCTGATATGGTATTGCCACAGACCACAGCAACTCATTAACGTAGAAGTGTAACATTAATGTGCCCGTATTGCATAATTAAGGTGAGTGGCTGCTGATGCTGATAGCACACCAAACCTTGACCCATGATGAGGCTGCGTGGCGCTCCACAACAGCAGAGGAATCCGCTCGATGGCCACGTCACCACCGAACTCTTACACTGTGATCATCATTGGTGATACAGAAATGGGATTCATCGCTGAAGATTAAATTTTTTCCATTCTGCACCCCACGCAGCTCTAGTGTAACACTATTCTAAGCAATGATGAAGATGGCACTGTTAAGGGTAGCCTATACAACGGATGGCTGGACAACAAACCTGATTCAGCCTATTGGCGTGACACCGTCCATGTTGNCTCAATTGGCAAACAATTGGGAGGTTGGGCTGGCCAATGAAGCATCTGCACACCTTGCAAAGTATTGAGGTTGATCTGAGCTGAGCACTATACTGTCGAAATGCTTTTAGGATGCCCTCCTGATATGGTATTGCCACAGACTACAGCAACTCATTAACGTAGAAGTGTAACATTAATGTGCCCGTATTGCATAATTAAGGTGAGTGGCTGCTGATGCTGATAGCACACCAAACCTTGACCCATGATGAGGCTGCGTGGCGCTCCACAACAGCAGAGGAATCCGCTCGATGGCCACGTCACCACCGAACTCTTACACTGTGATCATCATTGGTGATACAGAAATGGGATTCATCGCTGAAGATTAAATTTTTTCCATTCTGCACCCCACGCAGCTCTAGTGTAACACTATTCTAAGCAATGATGAAGATGGCTCACTGTTAAGGGTAGCCTATACAACGGATGGCTGGACAACAAACCTGATTCAGCCTATTGGCGTGACACTGTCCATGTGGATTGTGAGTGTGCTATGGCATGGTGTCTGATAATAATTATATCTGAGCTCCATTCCCAATAGGATATGTACATTTCCTTCCTGGGACAACTTTCACCAAATGTGACCAACAGCATTACATTGTGTTTCTTCCAAAATATGGCGCAAGGGCCAACCAGCAGTATAAAGAACTACAATGAAATCTCTCGTAAACTTATCCATTTGATGGAATTGCTTGCAATGCCTTGTTTGTCCTCCAGACACGGTAACAGCTAAAACAATCACTTTGCACGGCCAGGATGACGGCTTCACATGTTGGTTGTCTGTCTATATCACATGTGCAGTTCATGTGATTGGCAAGAAATGGCCAATCCAATGCATAACAGGCAAATTTCACATTTCATGGTACTGCATTCACGCCTTCATGATGTGAAATTATCTGTGTCAGGCAATGTACTTGTTATCGCACATTTCTGTACTTTACCGCAATGTGGTGTAAGTTTCTGAAAGCTAAACAAACTTCAGACATTACAGTTGTGGATATGTATTCTTACATGCATCAATGTGACATCATTTGTGTTATCTGCAAACAATGATTGCTGTAGGAATGTTTGATAAACCAAAACTGACATATTCAACACATTCCCTTTTCAGTTTGGCTATGCTCTTCACAGCTACTTCTGCAAATAAAATCATCAATGCGACTGGGAAGTTGTGTAACTCGCTGCCAACTGGCATTTCCCCAATTCACCATCAGGTTTGAATCCAAATAAGTATTGATGTGTGTTGTTGGGTTAAGCTTATCTCTTGGGTGGTGTTGTGCCAAATTAAACATAAAATAAATATCATATGTGTTTTATTGTAATAAAAGAAAATCTTATAGTGTAAAATACAAGTGAAATTTGTTGGGTGTACGAGTGATGATTGCATAAAATTCGTAACACGCAATTTTCCTTTCTCTAGGAGTGTGGCGTCTAGCAAAAAGGACAATGACGTCCCGCAAGTCGGCGTCCCTTTTAATTTATGCGCAATGAGAAAATTGGCTTTAATTAGAAATTTTTAGGTTCAGAAATGCCAGAATATTTAACTTAAAACACAGGTAAGTCAATACTGGAGCAATAGAGATGTATTAAAAGAATATCCTTCACAGTATATAACTGTAAAACACATTTACCCTTTTCTTAGCATAGCAGAACACAAGGCACAATTTCATACATTTGTATGAAAATCTATAATGAGACAAAACATGCAAATCACTGAATAAAGAAATTCTAACTACTTTAAAGACTACGTGAAGCATAACACAGTAGGTAAGTGTGAAGAAATAGATGTTTTATTAATTGAAAAATTTTACATCAAATAAACATTCATAATTAATAAGAAAAATCGTTAGTTCAGTGTGTTGTTTCAAATCAATAGAAAACCATGAAAATAGCCGGCAAAATAAATTATGATCAGTTTGCAATGCAGTAACATACTATATCAACTCTTTTTAAGTTTTGGCTATAAAAAAAAAATCACATGAGTTAATCATGAACTACCTCGTTAGATTTTCGCATTAATAAATCATTAAAATGTTTGTAGCACTAACCCAGCTTTGAACATAAGAATCACACTACTGGGTTCTGATAATGTTCGTGGAAACTTAAACGACCTCATAAAATTTCAGAATTTAAAATCTTCCAAATTTACTCTCATCACCGGGGATTCACAAGATGGCGCTTATTACACGGGAAATTCCTAAACGACGTCCCTTCCTTCTGCATCATAGTACAATCAAACCTGTAATTAATACCTTTCTCCATGGCCAAAATTTCTGGATAAAACCAGGTAGAAATGCAAACAGAAAAACAATGATAGTAATAAAATTAACATTGCCAAAGATATTTGAGCTCAGTTTTCACATTACAAATAAAAGAAATAGAACTGTCAAACTGTAAAAAGTAAAAAAATAAAATAAATAAATAATGTAAATATAAATTTAGAGTAGATATCTTGATTATACAAAACTAACTATACCTGAGGGTAGGGGGTTTGTAAAATAAATAAATAATTACTTTTCCACAAATAAATAAACATACAGCTCAAAAATATACAAAACTTTAAATGCTGAAATCTCTATAGTGTGTAAGTTTTAAAATCTTTCAATTATTGGTTACACCCTAATTTACTTCCTCACATGAAAGTAGGGTGTTAAGCAAAACAACAATATGTACACCTAGACCCCAATTTTGCCAGCACATGGAGTGAATGAATATGTATCAAGTTTTCTAGCTTGGCACTACAATTTTTTTTACAGTGGTAGTTCCTACAACATACAAATANGGAGTGAATGAATATCTATCAAGTTTTCTAGCTTGGCACTACAATTTTTTTTACAGTGGTAGTTCCTACAACATACAAATATAAATTTTAAATATATAACAACAACAATTTGGAGACATCATCAATACTTTATATTGTGTCACAATAGGCAACAGTAACTTATAGGGCTACAGCATGTACAAATGTTTGGCAATGTATTTCAGCCAGTTTTTAATTCTCTTTAACTTTCACCTCTACAGTTTGATACACAGTGGATGCCTATTCAAAGACAGTTATCTACGACATAAAAAAACACTAATAACCATTATCAATTAGCAGCCCAAGTTGATTCAACTTACCACAGGCTCATTATCCTTCCGTAGTGTCACTTTCACTTCTGGTGATGTCACACTACATGGAATTACTATATCATTGTGCTGTCTCACCGTTAGCCACTCGAAATCCATATTTTTAACAAATAAATGTTCATTATCTGAAAAAATAAATTAAATATCTAAGGACAGCAAAATAATATTGAAAAAATTAAAAGGTTAATTAAGCAAATCACTGCAACAAAAAGGAGAAACATACAAGCAGTCTGTGATAATGTGTCAAATGTTTGGATCACATGTGTGGTTTTTTACTTGATGTGACGTATGACCAAACACCAACAGTTACACAATGGTACGAAAAGAAACTTTTTTTAATGCTAAATTTTCCTCGACCTGTTATATACTGATACTAAATGCTTGACATATATAAAAAAGGAAATGACCCTGCTTCCTTAATTTTTTTTAATTATGGGTAGGCGTATGACTTACCTATACTATAATATTAATTAAGTTTCACTGCATGCCTTTCGGCCAGCAGGATACCCCTGCAACCTTTCAGGTGCTCATGACCTTGGTGTTGGATGGGTATGTCGTACTGTTAACCACCGCATACCTCAACAACATGGTTATATGGTCCCAATTATGGGAGGAGCATGCCCACCACCTTGCGCTCATGATCGAGAGACNAAGCAAATCACTGCAACAAAAAGGAGAAACATACAAGCAGTCTGTGATAATGTGTCAAATGTTTGGATCACATGTCTGGTTTTTTACTTGATGTGACGTATGACCAAACACCAACAGTTACACAATGGTACGAAAAGAAACTTTTTTTTAATGCTAAATTTTCCTCGACCTGTTATATACTGATACTAAATGCTTGACATATATAAAACAGGAAATGACACTGCTTCCTTAATTTTTTAAATTATGGGTAGGCCTATGACTTACCTATACTATAATATTAATTAAGTTTCACTGCATGCCTTTCGGCCAGCAGGATGCCCCTGCAACCTTTCAGGTGCTCATGACCTTGGTGTTGGATGGGTATGTCGTACTGTTAACCACCGCGTACCTCAACAACATGGTTATATGGTCCCAATTATGGGAGGAGCATGCCCACCACCTTGCGCTCATGATCGAGAGACTCGAGACCCATGGCTTCACCTGTGCGCCCCCCCCC
>NQII01000163.1:1204353-1231570 GCA_002778355.1 Clitarchus hookeri
CAGCTGATCGACGGGAGCCCCCACCCCAGACATGCAAACAGCTGCAGCAGTTTGTTAGGCTTGTCAACTGGCTCTGCAATTACATATCGAACTTTGCCACAGTCAAAGCATCCCTAACTAACCTACTATCACCTAAATAGCGATACCGGTGGATGGACGCAACCTAGCTGGCATTTTATAAGCTGAAGCATAAGTTTCGCAAATGCCACCTGCTCACACCCTCAATTACTCTTGCTGCTTTTACGTGCAGATGGGTGTGAGCCAAGGGGGCTTGGGTGCGATACTTTACCAGCTGGGCGACAAGGACAAACATCTTGTTGTTNGCAGATGGGTGTGAGCCAAGGGGGCTTGGGTGCGATACTTTACCAGCTGGGCGACAAGGACAAACATCTTGTTGTTTACCATGCGAGTGCAACGTTAGGGAAGGTTGAGAGGCACTACAACATCAACAAGCGCAAGTGCCTTGCAGTCGTGTGGGCGCTGAAATGCTACCACCACCACCTGGAGCTCAGCGAGTTTACTGTGAGAACAGACCACCAGTGCCTGCTCTGGTTGAAGAGGGCACAGGGGCCAGAAGTTGAAGTTCATGATGTGGGCCCTGGCCCTCCAATCACTGAAATTTATAGTTGAGCACATTCCTTGCAAACATAACGAGTTAGTGGATGAGTTGTCCCACCCCCCACCTCAACCTTAACCAGCAAGCATACGACGGACACCAGTAGGGCTGACATCCTTCCCGCCCCGTCATGGCGAACCAGCCAACCGGCCACCCAACCAGTTTCTGGAGGCAACATGCATGGTGGCGCAACCAGGCAGAACAGACCTTTGACAAAGTCTGGCACGATGAACTTAGAGCACATGTGACAGACGAATATGCATAGAATAAGCAGGTGGCATCCAGGCACCTGGATTACTACTAGCTAGTCGATGGCATTCTCCAGTGCTGCACATCCCACAACAACACTACCTAGAGAGTTTTTGTGCCACATTCGGCCTGCGCAGCCATTTACCAACTGCAGCCCAATTATGACTCAGCAGATCGCCCCGGCGCTGACGAGAGACGCACCGTTGATGAACACTTCCACTAGTCTGGGGTCAACAAGGAGACCCCACCAGTACGAGTATGCATGTGTAGTGTGCCAGATGTGTAAGACCTGTTACCACGATGGAGCGGAGCAGCAATGTCCTAGGGAACACACCCAACCAGTTGACACAGTTATCCTTCACGATATGGGCCTCTACCACAGAACCACCAGGGACAAACACTTCATCGTCGTCATGACTGACTTCTTCATCAACTGGGTGGAGGTATTTCCAATAAGTAACATCTGGGCCGGCACTATCGCCCACCTGCTGGAGTTTGAGTTCTTACCCTGTTGGGGTTATCCCCGAGTGCTCAGCACTCAGTTCAGATGCCGCAGATGGCAGATGGACTGCGACTGTTAGCGCGTAAGGCACCTCACCACCCCCATCTACCACCCACAGGGCAAACCAACTGAGCGCAGGAACCAGGAGTTAAAGGGGTAGTTGCAGGTGCACATCGACGAAGACCACACACAGTGGGACATGCACCTACCTCGGGCACTGTTCTGCTTGTGTAATTCCACCAATGCCACGAGTTAAGTGTTGCCCGTGAAGTTGCTGCAAAGGCGAGACCTGCCAATGCTAGGCCTGTTAGAAATGCAGGAACATGCAGAACTGGAGGAAAGCCCCAGTCACTGCGAGAAAAGGTTGCAGCATAAGAGACGCAGCGCACGTGCACCAGGCAGCCTACATTGCGGGCCACATGCCCGTTACTTCCGCTCCCTCCCCCACCAGGCTTCAGCCTAGACAGCGCATGTACATGTGTGTAAATTGTGCACATCCTATGTCAGCAGGGCAGAGACAGTTTTGCACGGGGCTATCCCCCGTTGGACAAGCCTGGAGACTATTATTGGCCATGCAGGCACTTCATCGTACCTTGTACAGCTCAGGGGCGGCAGGCCGCAGAAAATTCACCGCAACGACCTGCGCACATCAAATGATCCAGACGACGACCTTGTCAAGCCAGGCACAGACACACCCCTCCCTGGAGCTACACAACCCGTAAGATGAGGCGGACTTGACCACAGGGTTAGCAACCCCCAACATCGTCGAATCCTAGGTCAGCAGGATTGACACTCCAGGAATGCCAATGGGTTTCTCACAGTTCACACCCAGAAATCTCACACCCGGGGACAACGGGGTTGCCTTGCCCACACACTTAAGACCACTCTGGAGTACACACTATCACCCAACCTTATCCCCAGACTACCTGTGTTTCCCATTGGAGGATCCCAGGCTTTACGCCAGACAGACATCGCCAGATTTAGTAGGTTCCCCGCCAGCATATCTGGAACTCATCATCGAGCAGCCCTTGTCACGACCAGAAACACCCGAGACATACTGTTGCTATTGGCCACTGAACATGTCCCTGGGCAATTCCATCCTCCGCTTCATAATAGTAGAGGTGGACAATGAATCCCCCCCCCTCCCTAAGACAGGGTCAGGGAAACGCAGGGGTTTCACATCATTGACCTTTCGGGGGAAACGTGTCCAGCAATAAAGGAGAACCTGGGCTGAGAATGACCGGCGCTGACTTGATCTTGTTTCCCCATAAACTGAAATGTCTGATTATTACATCCTATGCATAGCTATCTCTTACCTAGGATGCATAAATAAAATATTTACAGATTTCGGGCAGCCATTTACAAATTCTGAATACAGAATAAGTAAATTTTGAATATTTAATATGTCTTACCTTTTACATAAATATATATGCTGTCAGAAATAATTTCACTTGAGCTGCTGTAGTGACATTTATAGTAGCCAGTGTGAGAGTACACTGCGCCTTTGACTTTCAAGCTAGTCTTGTAATAACTTCCCTCTCGAAAGTCTTTCAAGTGTACATTGCTTGAATTCAGCACCTGAAAAATGAAATACAGCATATTCCTTGAAACAATCACTGTATACTAACAAAAATATATAACAGATTATTTTATGCCCAATGATTTTCCCTCGCCCGCATTTTACACCCGTTTTATTATTTACTGGTTATACAATAAAAATTACCCTCTATTTATAATTTTCTATTTTTGGTAATAATTTTTTTTATAGTTTCTGGAAAGAAATAAAATATTTTTTTATTATTCTGTTCAGAAAANTTCTATTTTTGGTAATAATTTTTTTTATAGTTTCTGGAAAGAAATAAAATATTTTTTTATTATTCTGTTCAGAAAATTTTTTTTATAAATAGGTACTGTGTAGATATGTATATTGTGTTTTATATAACTTTTTTTTTAAACATGAGATTAAATACATTGTGGGAGAAGTATAGAATAATCTCACATTTGTTTTCTCCCCATGNACTTTTTTTTTAAACATGAGATTAAATACATTGTGGGAGAAGTATAGAATAATCTCACATTTGTTTTCTCCCCATGCAATATGTATAAGTTGGTTCCTTCAATACCTCAGTGCACACAGCAAGGACTACTATCAAAATATCTGAAGGATACAACAAAATAAACTAAAATAAATGAATCTTTAAGTCCCCATTAAATGTATTACTAAGGTATGTAATCTATCATCTGTGACACTGTTTTACAAGAATGTAGCCAACGTCTCACCAACATTTTCTCCCTAGTATTACAGCACTTAACTGTGTGAATTGGACACTAAACATTGTTTCGGTTTAAATGTAGTTATGCAGGACTTGTAAGAAGTTCAACTTAATGGCCGACACAGTCTGTACTCCTCTCTCTAGAAACCATTTGTTGCGCCACAACTCACCACCTGCTCGCACTGGACACCGTGCCATTACCCTAAATGGGTCGTCAGGAAATACAACTACTACGTTAGACAACTGAACAGCCCACTTTCATGACCCCGAGGGCTGTTTCACCAGGGGAGAACCTGGGGCCTTGATTTTGCAAGGCTGGCATGAGTGTCTCTCTTCATCCCACAACATTGGGATGCCCAGGAAATGTAGGTGTCACCGGGCAGCCCTGCATCACAATGCTTCATGACTTAACTTTCTGGCCTCCTTTGGTTCCCATTTCCGAAGAGAGGGAGAGAGATAGGAAGACGAAGATAAAGATAAAGAGATCGAGGACAAGGGGGTGTGTGTATATAGTGTGTCGTGTGTGCATGTGCGTTTGTGCATGTATATAGTGCGTGTGCATGTGCATGGATGCTCCATATTGCGCCATATATGTAAACATATGGTATCGGGTNTATATAGTGTGTCGTGTGTGCATGTATATAGTGCGTGTGCATGTGCATGGATGCTCCATATTGCGCCATATATGTAAACATATGGTATCGGGTTGTACACTAATCCCCATTATCTTTCTTTAAAACACTTTTTATAAATTAATATTTTTCTCTGCTAAAATTAGACTTTTTTCTTTAGTTTAAATTTGTTTATATCTTGTGGACTGGGTTAACAAGAATGAATTTTCTTTATAATAGGTCAAAATTCAATGTTGCGATACAGAGATTGGTTGTGCGCAGTCAGCGAGATCGGTCTACCTCATCTTTAGTCTATGAGACTGACGGACGAAAACGATAGTCATATGATGAACAGATGATGGGTGGACGGACGACTGACGGTTGTGACGAGCTATTGTGAGTCCAACTTAATTCAATATAAGAATATTTAAGTGTATTATATTATTTATTAACTGTCATTTGCAATACAGCCTAATTATCTTATTGAAACTCTATTCTATACCTATTTTTTAAATTACCTGCTTAAGGTCGTATTTGCACTGAGGACCGTGTGACAAAAACTGCACTTTTTCAGTGCAATCTACAATTGACGTACTCACACTCAGTGCGAGTTTCGGCAGCTGGAAGACGCGGCACTCTGCCAGTGCGCATTGAGTGCAGTCCAGTGCAGTTATTTGAAGATAGTGTAATATTTCTCTGCGTAAAGCACTTTTCAAGACAAAGAAAACAGTTCTGATATCAACCTCTGAACAATGAATTTTTTGCTTCGTGGCAATTGAGTTTAGGGTTTTTCTGAGAGTATCCAGCCAACTGTTATAAAAGTAAAGAGTACAACACAATGCAAAATTAAACAGAAAGTAATAACTGTTGACAAATATAAAAAAAAATCACAATATTTACTTAATGTGAAGAAATAATAATGGTCGTATTGCATGAAAACGTCTAGCCCTCTCAGTCTCTGTAGAGCACTGGTCTATACTCTATCTGAACAACAATACTAGAACGATGAGGAAGATGGCAAGACTGGTAGAGTATGTCAAAGTCATCTCCTTTATATTAAAGTTTAGAACTTGAGAACTTTATAACGAACTAAGAAAGAATGTAATGTGGCGGACACATCCTATGATCGGGGAAACGTCAGCCTGGTGACAAGCTTCTAGAGCAGGATCATCCCTCGATAGTCGTAACAAATGAGATTCTACGAAGATGCAGCAATTAAACATGTAGATAAGGGAAATGGGAGAACCTAGATTAAGACCGCTGAACATGTCCTAATTTTCCATGCACCAAAATCTGGACGTAGATCCACTTCGGGTTGAATTCGTATCACCATGACAGGAGGCCAGTGTGTTGCACGTGAACATCTAAGATGCATGGAGTAAGAATGTATTATGTATTAATTTATTCAATATGCTGTTTAAGCTGGATCACGGTCGTGAGTGAGAGTAATATGGAAACAATGCTCACCACAGTTTCTGGGAGTAGCCAGTAAACAGGCTTTGTAAACGAACACACTAGATTGATGTCGTCTCCTGAATTGATCACAGTCTGGTTAGTGTCTGGATAGATGACCACTTCTTCAGAGGCGTAACCTAGAAAATGAAAACAAGGTTGCAGTCAATGTACTTTTAAATGTATTAACATATCAGTCAGAATGACAATATAACTTAATATGTTTAACACAGAGTTAGGTATTCCATTCGGTAATATGTGAAATTTTTGTTGTAAATTTAAAAACAATAGGTTGATATACACAAATGTTAATGGAGATTTATTAAAAATAGTATTGTAATATTTCATTCGTAAGTATAATAAATACAGCACCTGTTAAAAAACAAAAGAACCCAGTCCACAAATACAAAGCATGGAGATCAATCAAAACTGTTTCTTTCCACAATTACATTGAATTTGTATGAACATTGATTACACATATGCAATATCAGATGATGAAATTTTTTGTATGTTTTCCTCTCTTATCAACAGGGACATAGCCAGGTGTTCTTATACTTGACACTAAATACTAAATTTTGCCTTTTGTTATCCCGTGAATTGCCATAAATATTTTACGGCATACTACCACATCTGTTATTTCATCTTCAATATGTCCTCGAACTCTGTACTTGTNAATGAAAACAAGGTTGCAGTCAATGAACTTTTAAATGTATTAACATATCGGTCAGCATGACAATATAACTTTATATGTTTAACACAGAACTAGGTATTCCATTCGGTAATATGTGAAATTTTTGTTGTAAATTTACAAACAATAGGTTATATGTGGTTGATATACACAAATGTTAATGGATATTTATCAAAAATAGTATTGTAATATTTTATTCATAAGTATAATAAATACAACACCTGTTAAAAAACAAAAGGGCCCAGTCCACAAATACAAAGCATGGAGATAAATCAAAACTGTTTCTTTCCACAATTAGGTATATTGAATTTGTATGAAAATTGATTACACATAGGCAATATCAGATGATGGAATTTTTTGTATGTTTACCTCTCTTATCAACAGGGACGTAGCCAGATGTTCTTATACTTGACACTAAATACTAAATTTTGCCTTTTGTTATCCCGTCAATTGCCATAAATATTTTACGGCATACTACCACATCTGTTATTTCATCTTCAATATGTCCTCGAACTCTGTACTTGTAGGATGCATTGTTAAATCGCTCTTTACATTCTTTATTTCTAGGCCGTCTATGTTGAATAGGAGGCACAGATATGAGAACACATAGGTAAGCATTCTGAACATCTAAAGATTCCATTAAATTGAATTCTTCAAGATATTCTTTCTTGTGAGTTCTGGCACCTTATCAAAACAATTGCAGTTTTCTCCCATTGCATGTGTCATTACATTAATCTTTTTCTTCGTCTCGTCTAGTGCGGCTATTTTTGTTTTCCTTTTTTTCGTTGTGTATTTTCTTTCCATGTTATCACTACAATATAGAGAGGTTTAGATGCCCCAGAAAGGCTATTTCCTAGGGGTCTGAGGAAATTTGGGCATTAATGGCTCCGAAAATGTTAGGTTCTTTCTGCCACGTAGCATAAAAAACTATGCTTGGTGTTCCTCATGTCGCTGCTATCCTCGTTACCAGGATGGGGTGTCTACTCATGTCGCTTGGGCCGTCATCTTGGCAATTAGGCCTGTGCACTGGGTGTATACGGAGCACNGTCGCTTGGGCCGTCATTTTGGCAATTAGGCCTGTGCACTGGGTGTATACGGAGCACCCGGGCCATTACGCCCTAAAGTATGAATTTCAGAATATTATAAAATAATTCAATTTAATGGAATTTTTAGATGTTCACAATGCTTATCAAAGTGGTCTCATTTCTGTACCTACTATTCAATATAGACGGCCTAAAAAAGGACGAAGGTGAAGCGCGATTTAACAATGCATCCAACAAGTACAGATTAATGAAATGCACCACACCCGAGGTAATTATTCTCTGCTCACACAAATTCTTTAAAAATAATACCTTCAGCCACACTAATAACTGAAGTTTATAGCTAAGAAACGACTAGCCCGGAATTTACGAAACTGATTAGGTTATTGCTTGTAGTCCATTCAAGTTGACTTCCAATTTTTCTGAAGCCCTGCAAAAGTTCTACTTTCAGATTATTTCTCCGCCTCATGCAAACAAACCCTAGAAAAGTACACCAAAGGGAGCATGCGCTGCATTCGTGCGCACTCTGTTTAATGATATGTTGCATAAGAACTATTTCTTGCTAGGCATTGCCAACACACCCATTTTATATCTGGCTTTATTAATAATAATTATAAATTAAATATTGTAATTTATCGATGACATATATGTAAAAGTTCAATTCAACCAAAAATAAGATACTTTTATGTTAACAGAAGTACAAAACGTTAGTGATACATGGCATATTTAGGAACCAACCAAAACGCTTCATACATGGGGTGATTTTTCAAAGGTTTGACTCAAACAGGGTGAAGAAACTTCTAACAGACTATAAAAACTGTTAAAAACCTAATGTAATAGTCCCCTCTGTTGCTTCTCCAACACTAGTTATTAAATTTCTGTAGCAGCTCAAGTCGTCTTCTTGCTGCGTTAGAGTACTCGAAGCCTCATTCACTTGTGCAGATGCTGCGCTCAATATGCAAGCGGCGTCATGTCAAGACGACCGTCTGCACCGTGTCAAGGCTTACCACCGCAGACACTGGAGGCTTACCGCACGTCCCTAGACCCTCGATCGCGCGTACACGCACACCGTCCTTGAAGCAGCGCGCTGATACATCTGAAGGTGACGTCATTCTAAATGCGGCTCGCGACTCTCCTTGCACGACCGCCGCGTCTCGAACAAGAGGAAAACAAGATCTGGACGACACTCGGGTGGCCGTCAGGAACCAGCAACAAGTGGCACGGAACATTAGTATTAACTTTTATCTCTTACTTTAATGGGTTCCAACAAAGTTCGCTGTCTTCATGTCTTTTACAACTGCTTTTGATTGCGGCGAACGTTTTTTTGTAACATAAAAAAAAAAAAGGTTCACTTGAGTTTTGTTCTTTTCGGCAAGTTGTTGAATAGTTGCTGTTAATGTACGTAGACTTGTCGGAAGCCACGAAAGCAATGACGCATATGAACTTGGAAGTGAAGATCGCCAACTATACGATACCGCGACTGTAGCCCAAATGCTTGGCAGCCGTATTCATTTTTATAACCATTACAAATCTTTATTGTTCTATATCTGTCCAACATTTGGGCCGGAGTAAAACTCTAAGGGCCGAAGTCACCACATCTTGGTACTCGTATTCCCAGTCTGTATAAAGGCGACTGTTCTTGGTTCAAGGTTTACAGATCATTTCTGCAAGCTGTTTTTTTTTTTTTGACGTGATCAAGTTTTATCAGACCGATACATGGGGTACCAGGACGAAAATGGCGATGTGGCGTTTGCAGGGTTGTCCATTCTGGCACTATAACTTCGTGACTAACAACACGATTGAAATACACGTGGTCTCGTTCTAACGTACACACGACTACGATGCCAGCATGGCCTTGAGTTGGCGAGGCTTGGGTGGGGGTCCGCGGCGACTGGCGCCTATTTTGGGCGTGGGCGAAAACTTTCGGGCAGTATATCTCGCGACTCCCATTTGCTAGCACGCTGGTTTTTGTGCCAAACTAAATATCTCACTTAGATCTGTCGATTTAAGCCATAAAAGCTAAGTATCCATTACTTTCCTTCCATTTCATTACCATAACCCAAAGAAAATGTGTAACCCACTAATGCATACAGCCGTGTTCCTGACGCAGCCACACCCCGATTTTTTTCCCTTCCTGCCTCGTGCTACGCGTAGAATTTAAAACTGCAACGGAGCTTGTAAATTAAAATTCAAGCGTTCATCAAATGGCATTGCGAAACTGTTATAAACAATAATTCTTTAATATTACGCACCATTAAAAATTTAATTTACAAGTTTGCATAAAGAATTTAAATATACACTTTTAATAAGAAATTAAAACAGATTTCCGACACGTAGTTCACTATCAATATTACTGTTAGTACTCCAGCTCCAGTCACATATTTACAGGCCGGGATTTTTTTGTTTCAAAGGTTTGTTCAGATTCCATGAACCAGTTACGTGCCACAATACTAGTGACTTGCTCACAGGAACCATAGCTAATAAAGTGTGGTATAAGGAGGAGTTTAATTTATATAGGCTGTTGATGGTTAATTAAGTATTTCTGAAGACAACATTTGAAAAATGTCATTTATATTTAACGGGCACACCGACTGGCAAGCGCCCAGTAAAATTGATAACGACGGAGGGAAAGTAGTTCCATGTCTTAACGTTGAATAACAAGTGACTACTAAAATTACTTCTCTTGCTTTCTGTTTTTAATGCACATAAACCAAGTGAAAGAATAACAAAATTGGTAAAATATTTACTTTTATAATAATTTCACAGTTTCACTTGACTGAGGCATGAATAAAGTGATCAGGCCCATGACAATGCTAATTTTACTTACGGCGAAAGAATACACAATGAACATGCAAATAGATCTTAAGCAGGGCTCTCAACGTGAACAGCATATAGTAAATTTCACGTGTAGATGCAGTCAAACGGCAATGCAAATCGGGAAGAATCCGGCGGAAAAAAAAAAACACTGAAAGTAGGACTGCGCCGGCAAGTAGACAAGTCAGAGTGGTAATACAATATCTCGGTGGTTGGACATGGCAGTCTCGGTGACCGTGCGGTCAAAACACCGGTCTTCAACCTCGGTCATCCGGGCACCATTCCTAGCAGATTCCAGTGCGCATTGTCACGGGTGATAAATGTGGCATACTTAAGGCTTGAAAGGCAGCTGTGAGTTCCACTTCAGAGGTCTTACCACCACGTGCATTACCTCTCCCTAGTACGCCGTCAGTTGCAGTATATATACATATATATGTATATATATGTATATATATATATACACACACACACACACATTTATAGGCGGTTCCCGGTTTATCCCAACAACTCCAGAGAACATGCAGGAACGTATTGTGCGTATGCTCTTCAGAGGAAACACTGGAGGTATCAGTGTTGTCATTCATCCAGCGACTGAACTTGTGTATCGCTGCCAATGGTCACCACTTTGAACACCTAACGTGAATGTTCTACCCCTTGCAGTGCCCATGTGGATAGTACTACAAACGGGCAGTAGAGGTCCAACTTTCTGTGTCGTATTTAATGTTCATGTTATGAAAGTGTACATTGTTCTACATGTTTAAATGGGTTTTGACGAGCTTCATTGAACTTTTGACCAATATATACATGGTGACATTTAAAAAACTTATTTTACTCGTATCTCACTAATGAATAATGCTATATGGCTGACTCCCCAGCAGTATTATTTTCCCCTTCCCCTTCCAGTTATACAATTTTTGATGAAACACTTTTTCATTTGGAGCCCCAGTACGGAGTTGTGGGTGGTCAAGATAAATGGGACGTCCTCTCTCTCTCTCTCTCTCTCTCTCTCTCTCTCTCTGTGCGTGCTCGTGTGCATGTGTGCAGGATGATTCACAGCACCCGTATCATCCCTTTTTCTCGGAACCAACACGGCACCGGGGGTTCGCGAAAAAAATTGTGATAACTATACCCTATATGAATCATCGATTGGTAGTAATTCCATTCCCCCGAACATACCGGAGGTAGGCGTATGGGGGTTGAACTCCGAAATTTCCAATGGGAACAGGAGTCGTGTATGGCATCGTTGGATATATAGTATATAAGGAAACAACGTTTACTAAGACAGTTGTTTTCTGACGTGCATAGTTCAAGCACAATAAAATAAATCACGTAAGCTAATGGTTTGCGGCGTGCGTAGTTTATGCACAACGAAACTGAACGAAAAATATTTTTATTCTGACTACAATCAAATGCAAATTAACTAAACATGTTGTTTTACTGGCGTCCATGCCTAGTTTACGTACAATGAAAAGGACGTCGGGTGTACTGTAAATACCGGTATTGTGTGAGAGAGCTACTGTGGAATGGGAACTGGGAACATTCATTCGCTCATATCACTCTTCATAAGTGTTCGAAATGTCGACCAGCCTGTATCAAGCACGACTCTGCTCTCCTTCTTACGTTCGCGGATGCTCTGAGGTTGAGAGATCCACGTGATGCTCTGATTCTGCAATTCACGCACTGTAAAACGAATGACTGTCTGAATAAACGAACGTTCGTTTGTCCGTTAACTTGCATGCAAAACCTGCATTTCCTGTAACACATCAACACACTTATATACGTCTGTATGTGTATATCAGGCTTGGTATTGTGCATAAGAATAAGTTTAAAATATCAATCTGTAGTTTCAACAAGTTTTCCACGCCTAGAAGTATATTACATATACCGGCACTGCATAAATACATATGTTAAAAATAGTCGGGGTTTGTATGTAAAAAGCGCTAAACACCTTACCTCCCCGAACCCACGGACTACCAAATAATAAATACTGATTTTGGCTTATGTAATAAACAGAAATCACGCGCATTGCTATTTTTTAATATTTATTTTTAAATAAAATATGCATGCATGAAATCGATTTACATGTTTATCATAAAAACTTCTAGTTGTAAATTACATTATATGCATATATGTTTATGTAGGTACGTATATCTCTACATGTATATACACGTACACGCATACACACACATTTTAAATAAAATGTGTGAAAAATGGAGTGGAGCGGAGAGGTTTTGGTGGCTCTTAACATCGAGGTCTGAGAGACGATGAGGGTGAAGCGAGGTGAGTATGGAGCAGTGTCAGATCGCAAGGGCGGGGAAAACGGGAGATCCCCAAGAAAACCCGCCGACTAGCGGCATTGTCCGGCACGATTCCCACTTGCGAAAACTGAAAGTGGCCCAGCCGGGACTCTAATATGGTTNGAAAACATTAAGTTATCCTTCATAGGACTATTGAAAATCCTAACACAATTTTAATAATAAAACGAAAAGAAAAAAAGCTATATTCGTAAATTATTTTAAATTGTCAGACTAGTTACAGAATATTCCACAAACCTTTAATTGCTCTTTCGAGATATGCGTGTAAAACATCAGCTTGGAGCTCAGGAACGAGAAAAATGTGTCAATTAGATTAAGTTTGGCACAGCAACAGTCTTCCCGCCAACCAGAACAAATACAGCAAATTGCACCGCGAGCATGGTTATTGAACTATTTTTTACACGACATGACAAGCTCACAACAGGAGCGGAACGTTCACGATACCGTATCCAATAAAACTGGTTTCTATATAAATGAATGAACAGTGGAACATTAATTGAAAATTGGCATGTCAATATCTCCAGCAGGTTTACGATGTAAATAAATACTAGTGATTTGGCCTGTGCTAACGTCAATTTTTTTTTACAAGAATGTTAACACTAATCGGGACTCTCAGAAGGGTTCAACTCACCGCGAAACATCTATATTGCGTAGGAACGTAGTCCATTTTATTTTCACTTTCTATGTCCACATTCGCGTTCATTGAATACGCACTGTGTACTACGCTTCCTATTAGGGATAACATATTTCAACGCGGCCTTCTTAGAAAGAGGGAAAATTTTAAGGTGTGTGAATTATTTATTTAGAATAAGAATCCGGAAGCAAATTATTGTTAGAAGTGCCAGGGCATGGCCAGGTTCGACAAGAATGGTCATACTCCAATAAATTAGATACATTTAATTTCCATATTTTAGTTCGCAATACACCGTCACTCATTATTCTACAGTCCTAAGTGGCAATAACAGTTACTCAATATACCATTGTCTTTATTGAATAAAGAAATAAGGCCTGTTAACAAAAACTATACGTTCAATATCCTATATAAATCAAAGTGCATCAATCAGTTTCTAGAACTATTTCAAATTCCGCTCCATTGCCTATTTACCCTACCAGGCCAAGCGTACAAAGACGAGGAGGGGTGAGATTCGAAGACTGCTGCTGAGAGAGGAAGAGCAATCAAGAGTACGATAAATTCAATGCCCTTATTATATGTCTGTGCGAGCGCGTGTACGTACAGCTATCCACTTAAATTTAAGCAATTTCTACAGGCACCATCCCACAAGGAAGCATCAACTCTGCAATGCGAAATTGTCAACACTGTGCCACAACTTACATCTGACACTTGCAGCCGAGCGCTTTATCTTTTCCTGGAGGAGTGAGTGAGTAAAGAAATTTGGGCGGCTCTTTACAGTGAGGTCTTGAGAGCCGACGAGGGTGGATGAGGTGCGTATTTAGCAGCGCCGGAATGAAAGAGCGGAGGAAAGCGGGAGATCCCCGAGAAAACCCGCTGTCCAACGGCAGCGTCCAGCACGATTCCCACATGCGAAAGTCTGGGAGTGATCCGGCCGGGGATCGAGCCCGGTTCGCCTTGGTGGGAGGCGAGCAGGCTAACAGCTCAGCCACCGCGGCCCCTTATCCTGGAGGAGGAAGAAGGGGAAGTAAGAGAAGAGAGAAGGGAGAGGACGGCGTGATCTTGCGTAGTTGACATATTTTTCGGATGCACACTTGGCTTGGTAGCGTAGCATTTTCCGTCTCATGTAACTTGGCGAGATTTTGACAATTCGACGAAAGTAGCGCAAAATGTTTACTTTTCGTTTACGTATCCTTTCGCCATCAGTTGGTGCGTCAAATGGAGGCTGTATTTTTTTTTTTATCAAACACACTGGCAATTAATCCACTTGCCATTTTACTGTGATGCTAAACAAACTTTAAGGTATTTATAGACTGACATCTGTCTAAAAAATTACAAAACCCTGCAAAAAATGAATATTTGCTAACTCTTTTTTAATTTGTCCGAGACAGCGAATTTGGGTTAACATTTGCGAGACGGTAATTGTAGTTCTTATCACACTTTGGACGTTACAGCTAATATGTTACGAATTGAAATAAAAATAATTGTGCGAACTTGCTTGACAACGCACTTTCATTCGCCAACTCACCAACGATCTTTGCAAAGCGGGCGAGAGAACAACATGGCGTGTAATGGACGTAGACGTAACGATTACCGGCTTAAAGTAAATTACTAGTAAACAAAATAGCCGTACACGGAAATACATGTTACTTTAAAAATTATATAAGGTCACGGAAAAATAAAACCATTGGTAAATGTTCCTAAATTTGTTATTTTACACAATAAAGCTATATTTTTCTGGCTGGTTAGTGCTCGGGAGAGAGACAGATGGCGCACATGGCATGGCAGGTAGCGCTTTTGTGAGCCGAATGCGTTTCTCAACAGGTGGCGGCATGTTGGCGTGCCTCCTGATCCCGTCTTTTTAAAAGTTGACTTTTCTCCTATTNGGCATGTTGGCGTGCCTCCTGATCCCGTCTTTTTAAAAGTTGACTTTTCTCCTATTATTGGCTTGAAATTACGCGAGTTTGAAATATATTTCGTCAAATTATTTGAAAAAACAATTCGCCAATACCCTGCGAAATTTCTGTAGGCTTTTGGAATTAATATCAAGCGTGTATGGAAAGCATGGATGGAGAGTGTGGATACGATGTGAAAATAACTCCCAAGGTTTGAAGTTGTTTAATTTTAATCCGGATCGTTTTAATGTGCATTTCATTTTGAACACATATACATTACTACTTTTGCACGAAGTTTAGTTTGTAACACTAAAAACCGCTGTTTTATGACCACGTAAAATAAAATGTATTAATTAATCTAAGAACTCTTTCTTATCCGCGTATTTTCTGCTTGTCTGATGTGCGTCGACAGTGCACTCAGAATAGCCAACGTAATATTAATTTTTGTTCGTTCATGCATCAACTGATACAGGCTTTTGTACATTGCACGTTGTTTATTTCGTATACTTCAAGTTACCACTCACTGACTGTCAAAATCTCGCCAACTTATATGAGACAGACAATAGGTGGATCATAAGCACTACAAAACTCGTCCTGGGGCACCCCGATGACCCCCCGCAGTCGCTTCGGGTACGCAGGTCGCTGTTTCCGGGCGAACCCACAGGAACACTTCCCAGACACCACCCACGCACTCGCAAGAACTCCGTATTTATACCTGCGCTAATCCTTTCTGGATTATTCTCCAATTACGCACTCCCAGATGACCTTGTTTAGTATCCAGACTTTCCTCAATAGCCAAGACAGTCCCTGACCTTCTCGAAGGTGTTATCGGCTCTCAAGACCAAATCTCCCAACTCGAAGATGTTAAATCTCCGCCGGGAGTGAGTTGTCCGTCACAGACACGTTGCCGCTCATCACATACTTCCCCCTGCCCGCACCCAATAACCATACACTAAAGATGAGGTAGAGCGATCTCGCTGGCTGCGCACAACCAGTCTCTGTGTCCTAACAGTGAACATCTGTTCTGCCAACACGTCTAGCGAAAACGGCGTGGATTGTATTTGAGGTTAGAACACTGTTTGGTAAACAATTGCTTTGAGATGGTTTTATACTTCCGCTAATCTTTTCGTAATGCAGTTTGATTAAATGCAAACTGGTAAAAGTATTTTATTAATATTCTAGTGCTTGTAATTTAAAAATTAATATATAAACAAGCACGTTCATAATTGTTGACCATGTGACTTTAAAAGTTGTGTTTGCTTTGGGGTTGGCTAATGTTGGGTACATGCGCAGAAGACCAATGAGCGGTCCGCCCCTCTCCCCCTTAACAGGCATTACGCAGGGAGGGTTTGGTAAACCGGCTCGTAAAATTTTCAGTGTGTCATGAAAAGTACCATCCACTCATTTTCTTGGATAACTTTTCAATATGCTAATTATTGTCGTGAATGAATTTATGGCATTGCAATTTTTAAACAGGCGCGATTTTGAACTCAGGAAGTCGCATTCAATAAATTATGTTCGTAAATACGATCTCGTAAAAATATATCATGTAGGTTACAGTTTTGGGAAATTTGCGTACAGTGCGGAAGAAAAACCGAGCTGCAATACATCAAGCCGATGTAAGTTTTTACCACGTAATTTCTGCTAGTCGTAAATCTCGCGTTGTGTGAGTTTTTTTAAAAATTAATTATTGTTCTTTAACGTTTCTGTTCTTGTTCTGGGGAAAAAAAAGTCAGAAGGTGGTTTAAAGTGAAAGCGGCACACGTATCCATACTTCACCGTAATTAGAATCCATCCTGGACGTTGTAGTTCGAAGTCTGCTATGACCTGTTCTTAGCTAGACGAGTGTACAGTTATTGTCAGCAAAAAAAACCCACACCACGTCACCAGCAATTTGCACGAAGAATTTGCGTAATTTTATATGTAGTTGGCGATGTAATAATAAACTCAAATTTCATTATGAGATCAACAATGCATGCCTAACGGCACAAGAAACAAAAATAATGCAAAATTACCGAAGCACACGAAAGCTCTATTTCAAAATTCCTTCCCAGACTATCTAGCGAGCCACCACTGGAGTGTGCTACCAAGAGTTCCTCAAACCAACGAAATCAATAAGAGGTTTTAGAGAAAAAAAATGTTGGTCTAACTTCATGGCGGAACAAAATAGCATCATGCTACAAATATAAATAAATATGTTTTGATGTTTTATGTTGTCTAGACACGAATTTGATATTGTTATAAGAAAAATAACGATACTGGCCCATAACAGTGTTTTTGTCAATTTAATTCTTTATTGTTGCCCTTTTTAGTTAACATGTATTTTTGTGCAATTCTCTTATTTTGCTTATTTATAAAAAAAACGTATTTGGTACTGCTGTAAAATTAATGTGTAGTTCTGTGTTTTTTAGGTTAAGTATGTTAACTGTAAATTTTGACAATTCGGTTGCAAACCAGCCAGTAGCTGAACCTTTTATATAAACCAATAAAATAAATAAGACATACGAAGTATTCCTTTTTGTAATCCTGCAAGGAGCCTTGTCTCGCTCGTAACGGCACGAGCATTTCTCGTGTGAAGTCGGTTAACAAGTCTGGCGGGAATTTCTTTTGCACGCGTCCCGCGCAGTGTGAACGCTGCTTTATGTCCGGTCCTTGAGCCGCGACGCGATAAGCCCCGCGTTACGTGACGTCACGGACCCCGCCCGGTCGGCAGCGACATGGGCTGACTTCGCACACTTGTCGCGCGCATGGTTCTCTGGTAACTACACATTTATTCACATCAAATCGAAAACAAGGTCTGCTCATACAGTCCATTCTGATTACTTCCAACTTTTCTGAAGCCCATTCTGGAGAGTTAAAATGGCTGAAACTGACATTTACGTAGAAAAATGTTTTGAAATTGTAGACGTATTGAGATCATACTTTTATTTCGATCANTGGCTGAAACTGACATTTACGTAGAAAAATGTTTTGAAATTGTAGACGTATTGAGATCATACTTTTATTTCGATCATGTATAATAAAATACTAGGGTCTTTGCTTGTAGTCCCATGGAGGTGTTTTCAGATGAAAAAAACCACATGCTAGTACGCTGTCTTGCCCTGGCGGTGATGAGTCTGATACGCGTGTTATGTCTGTGTTACTCTAATTCTGGATTTACATCGATGCGACATCCGCAACGCTACGGAAATAACGCTTCACCCAATCGCAGACGAGCATATTGTGACGTCAATGCGACAGAAACAATTTTCAAATTTTGTAGCGGGCGCGACAATAGTTAATAAACTAGTGCATTTCCTTGCTGCAGTAGTGGTGGCAATGTTCAGTTNAATTTTGTAGCGGGCGCGACAATAGTTAATAAACTAGTGCATTTCCTTGCTGCAGTAGTGGTGGCAATGTTCAGTTGGCAACATTTGCAATAGCATGCGAAGATGGTAAATACAGCTGAGTGTGTTTATTTCGGGAAGATAGACGTCGTTCGTAAATTATATAAACACATAAGTTAGACCCCTGCCATGTGTTCCAAAACTACAAAACATGAACGTACGTGTGGTTGTTTGGATTGTATTCTTCTTCTTTCATACACGTAAACACAGACGGCCTTTTGCAACACTTTCGTATATGCAGCCATGAGTTGTCATAATGCAATTCTTGGCGTTGCGTCACGCCTGTCGCGCCATGCAAATCCAGCACAGTCGTCTTTTTTGCTTCAGCGCCTCGGAAGCGCATGGCAAACCCACGTCGGTGGGGCGAGGCACTCGGAGGCACGTCCTACGACGCAGATTTGCACACGCATCACGGACACGGAAGCGCAAAACGTATCTACTGGCTGAACCCACGATGGCCCGCACGCGGAAACTGACGCGAACATGGAAACACTCGACTCTTGCGTGTACGTCTTTGCCCGCGGCCATTTTAAAGAATGAACGCGCCTAGTCTCGGTATTTGGTAGATAAAATAAACACACGGCATCGCAATTCCAAAAATATAGGCCCTATGTGTTTTATATCACAAATGAAATAGTTTACGACATTTAGTTCGTAGTACGTTTTAAGTCACAAGCAGATGTTTGGATGATGTTTTGATGTTGGCAGAGTGACGCGGACACAGAAATGAAATAAACACATTCCACAGCTACATATTTATTATCTAGATTGTCAGAGATTGGTGACATGTATTCAAAATACAGAATAATTTTAAAAAAGTAGATAAAGGCTAGTGATTATAAATATTTATTTTGATTTGGGTAATAACATGTTTTGTTTACATTAACTAACGTGGACATTTGGCAATCTTACATTGTTATAGCTTGACTGTGTTTGAAGGTTTGATCATGATCATATATGTGACTTATTGCTGAGAGATATTGTGGTATTTTTAAGATGATATAAAAGGGAAATATTATGACTGTAACAAAACTGTGATTGGTTGCCTGATTATGACTGTAATTGTGATCCACTGTTTAACAGTGACAGATTGTAACTCGAGTTATTGATACTGCCACTGTTACCATAAAAATGACTAATGTACTGTAATTATATAAAAATTATAATATGAGAAAAATGGAGGGGATGTGTCACATCTGATAATTGTGACTAAGATAGAGTGTTATTAAGTGTAGTGGTGATGAAATTAATTGTAATTAGAGTTATTGGTTTTGCTATTATTACTGTTACTGTTATGATTTATATGATTGATGTATTGTAAGATGTTTGTGTGTATGAATGCATTTATGTGCAGGTATAGCGGTTGATGTATGGATACGAATGTACATGTAAACAAATAAGTTAATGGGTAAAAAGGACAGTGGTTTGGACAGGACAAATAGAAGTTTAAAACAAAACTTAAAACACTAGAATGGAATCCTCGGAAGGCCGACAGGCTAAGTGAGGTAAAAAGTAGTAGTTGTTGTTGTGTATTGAGTGTTATAGCTTAGTAACTTCATAAATAAGTATGTACTTTACGTCTGCAATCTGAGACATCTATACCTTTTAATGCAATCTGTCGTAAATTATTTCATCAAGCATGTGGTGGGATAGCCATGAGTTTTTCACATTTTGGTTGGTTACTATATTATGCGCAAATTATATACAGTTATGGACGAAAGTATTCGTCTAGAGAGAATGTTAAGCGAAATATCAATATTATTTCTAAAATAGAAAAAATTTAACAATTTAGTGTCAGCAGAGGTGTCATGAAACCTTCTAATTGTAGAAAAGGAATGTATTTAATACAGAAAACGAAAATAATACACGAAGTCTCGTTGAGGGACATTTCTTGCGTGGACATAAATATTCGTCCATTCCCTGACACTTATAAAACAAAACCATTAATATTGATCTCAATACTTAGTTCACATGCCCTTACTGTTAATTTTTACTTTAAGCTTTTTTTTTTGTATGAAATGCACAAGGTTCCGTGTAATATTAGAGCCAATATTGTTCCATTCTGTCTGAAGAACTCTTTCAGTTGTGGTTTGCTGGTAATGTGGTGTTTTCTCAGCCTTTTCTCCAACTAATTCCACAGATGTTCTATCAGATTAACATATGGTGACTGAGGAGGTGTTTTCAATGTATGTGGAGTGTTTTAAAGCAGCCACATACGTACAATTTTCACCGTAAGCTTGGGGTCCATGTCGTGTTAAAAGTGACAATTATTTGCAATGATTAGTTTTTTCTGCACTCTTCTTTAGATTCTCTTTGTGTATTTGAAGATACCCGAATACGTCCATATTTCCTTCGATGAAAACCGGTTCCCCAACTCCTGAGGCCGACATGGACCCCCAAATCATGACCTCACCACCTCCATGTTTAACTGTGGTCTGCAAGTTCTTTTGTTCAAACTCAGTGTTTGGCTTGCACCACACCAACATTCTACCACAATTGCTATAAATACGGAATTTACTTTCATCTCAAAATAACACTTTCTCCCAGAATTCAGCATCTTTCTGCACGTACTCTTTCGCAAACTGCAGCCGTTTAGCCCTGTCCGTCTTACTAATGTAGGGCTTCTTTCGTGGGGCCCTGGCATGGCACCCAGCACGATTGAGAACCCTTCATACAGTCCGCGAAGAAACCTGTTCATGAAAATATCTGTTCACTTGAGCTGTTATGTCCGACGAACTCGTTTTTGGATTCTTTTTAATGAAATTCACCACATATATTTGCTCACCGTATAATAATAGCTTCTGCGGACGGCCGCTTCTTTCCTTGCCGGTGAGCACTGTTTGATCTTGACATCTTTGTTCAACACTGTTAACGGTCGAACAACTTCTTCCCACATTTTTTGCGATATCGGAAATTTTTTTTCCTTCTGATCTAAGTCTTGTTGTAGTTCCCCTTTCTTCAATGGACGTTTCCTTCATTTTTCGCCCCATCTCACGACACTGTTCAACTGCAGCAGGTCGAACATTCACTATCTGACCACGGAACTCAACTGAAGCCGCAGAAGTGATACGTGTTAGCGGAAAGAGCCCAAGCACACTTGTAAACGTCAGGTGGACGAATAGTTTTGTCCAGGCATTCCCAGCGACACACCATCATAATTTGAGAATTTAGCATGATTACTCGTTGATTATGGAACGGTTGGGCGTAGATACATAGGATAACGTTCATTCTTTCATTTGTTATAATATAGATGTGTGTCTATGAGGGGAACATATGCTATTATACACTTTATTATTACGCCTAAGTCGAGGGCGAGCATTACGGAGTACAATGATAAGTAACGATATTTTTATGTTTATATCTGTCAACGTGCTATTAGGTGAATGAATGTACCTCCGTGACCATTGCGGAAAATACAAAATTAAATGGTTTTATTGCAGACTGAAGCACTGCTTGATAAAACATTATTCCTGGAATGTGTTGGTGATAAAGCCTGAGGAGACATACTTACTAGATTATGACATCACACAGCTGACGTTGCGTAATGCAAAATGTCGCATCTTACTGTATTAAGGACGCCGCCTACCTGTAGATGTTTTACGCGTTTGAGACGGAGCAGCGCGGGAGCGATAAGGGCGCCAAAGCCACGAACATAAAGTGTCCCAACGCTCCTATCCACAAGGCTCTGTACTGGCGTGCAATGCTCTCGTCGTGCAGCGTGTACCTGTGGGACTTTTAAGCGGTAACCCGAACTTTTTATTGGTGGAAATTCTGAAGCAAAGTTCAGTTCTGGTTCCTATAATAGTATTGCATGTTTCAGACCAGCATATTTTGAAATACAGCAGGGTGAAGAAAAAAAACAGCTTTGATCAATGTTGTAGGGCTCGGGAATAGTAATTCTAAATTGCGTGATATTTCGTAACTGGTCTGAAGTATGTTTTCGTACGTCGGTATAATGGGAAGACGTTAAACGGTTTCATGAAAAAAAAAAAAAAAAAAAAAAAACCGTGGATTTCGAACATACTGCAATGCGATTCAAGCGGCAGGTAGGCGGCGCTTAAACTGCGCTGCTACATGTTTGGATTTTTTTTTTGACGGAACTATTAAACACTGCACACTGGTTCAGAGATCTGCGCGTAACGGCGAAGGCGTACTTGTTACACCTTACAGTGTCGCCGTTATCAGTGTTTCCTCTGAGCCTCATACGCAAAAACAGCTCCATCTTAAAAAAAAAAAATCATTGTGGTGAAAATGAAACAGTGTAGAAAGGCTCGGGCAACTAAAATTCTTTTTAAACAAAAATTATGGCAGAAAATTAAAATCCACGATGGCGTCAGATATTCCTCTTTAACGTGAACAACTCGTAGACTAAATATGAGGTAGGCCGATTTTCGTCTTCTGCGCATGCCCACATATTGACTTGCCCATCGCCAATACAACTGTCAAAGTCACATGGCCAACAGTGATGACTTTTCTTGTTTACATATGAATGTGTGCCAGACCTGCCCATTTACACGAATAGAATACTTCGACCAACATTAATATAATCTAACTGGCCTAAAATTAGGTTAGATAAAGTGTAAAAATATCTCAAAGCACTTACTTGCATAAACAGAGTTCTAACTTCAAATACTATCTACATTGTTTTTGATAGCGCTACTGACAGAAGAGAAGTCCAATGTTGGAACACGGAGGCGGTTACTGCGCAGCTCGAATGAGCACTCTACTCAACTTTTCCTCTAAGGAATAAAATTCACATCCGTTGTATGCATACAGTGTGTTCATGTGCATTCGCGCAGGCAACATACGCTAACCGTGTACTTCTCTTACAGGTGCACTTCCTTTCGCACTCTTGGCGTACTCTGATCACCCTCTCGCTCGGTTTTTTGTCTGACGCATACGATGGCAGTATCTTGGTCGTCCACAACAAAATGATATGAGGTATTTCGAGATCAAGGCAGGGTTGCAGTGGCAAATCTTAAGTGCAACTAGCAAGATACCGTGGCTGTATACGTAAATATTTTCATCTTCTTAAAAACATTGGACAGAAAAAAAAACTTTATATTTGTACCAAAACCCTTTTACTTGTAAACGTTAATCGTTATACATGTTTTGTAATTTCCAGCAAATAAAAATAATTAGTTCCACGGTTTTTTTTTGCATAATCGCATGCCATTATCATATTTTTACTCTTACAAGACGAACTATTAAGCAATAACGCTTTTTCAGGAATGAGATTATTGATAGTAAAACACGGTGTTTTGAACTACCATGACGTATCTATGACGTCATTTCTCGCACCACAACCAGCTGTCCGCTCCTCACAGTGACGTGAGAGGCAGTGTCGATACAGACCGCAGAGCCATGTGAATTCTGATTAAAACTGAGGATTTCGAATGACTTGAATGTCGCGGCCACAAGCATTCAGAAACAACATGAACTTAAGTTTTCCTGTGTTCCAGAAGCAAACAAGTATACATTTGTGTTGGCATCTGTAACTGAGCATTCAACACCGCCAAGTAAATATGGTAAACAATATACGTATCCAAGGATAACCTCAATACACACTGAGGATAAAAATACCAATTTCTACTTTATTTAAAAATCGGTAAAAAAAAAAATAGTCCTATAGGTACTAATGTTTTAAAGACGCCCTAAATAACCAGGACGGGAATTGAACTGAGGTCTTCTCCCGAAAGCGAGTCTTGCGTGCACGAGTAACTCTGACATCTTGGCATTTGGAAGATTTTTTTCAAATGTTATTTTGTGAAGCGTACTTAAACAGTGCATCGTAGTCATGAAATAATTCTGTCACAACAGTTTCCAAAACTTTATCGGATGTGGTTGCAGCTTCACTTCCTTCAGTATTTTCCAACTGGTAACAACCGTGAAGAAATGCAACGTGGATAATTTGCGCGCGTGAATATACAGGATCGAAGTGAACTCTACCCACCAACTTCGGCACGCGATTCCTCATCCAAAAATAGATCGGAAATGTATACACGACTATAGCCCAAGTTTTTCTGGACGCGTGTAACCATCCTTGAAACCGTAGCTAAAGCAGAAGTTTATTGCTGGTGACACAGCCAGAACGAGAGATAAATATCTGAGTTCCTGGATAACGCATTGTTAAACGACGATGTGCAAACCATAAAAAATCGGGTGTGGATATCAACCTCTTCCATAAAAAAGGAATGGGCTGGAACCCCATAAGTGCATTTACAAATTTAACTATGTGGTATTTTTGGGTAATTCCCCGCGGATTAATAATTTTCCATGCACGTTAAAAAAATATCGCCTTTAGGTATTACGCTAACATACCATCGTTTGCGGGAAATGAATGAGTAACGAATTGCGAATTTTGTAGTGTTCGATCATAATGCGTCAATTTCTCGAAAACGGCGGGATTTAGCGTAAAAACACAAATACGGCCTTTTCGTTTACCATGCTCAATAGATTACTACGTAGCAGGAAGAAACAAAAAATATCGCACAGTTAAATTTATAAAAGAACACCGTTTTTATAATTATAATTTCTTTCCTCTCAGATGCATTTGGGGTACAAAATAACTGCGGATAAATGACAGTCAGTTATTTTGACCGGGTAACGCAGGCCAGTATAAAATGTAATAATAAAAAACAGCCTGGTGACGCCAAACGCTTTGCATGCCAACATAACAGAAGTGAACATTTGTAGTTTACTCAGTGCTCTAACGTTGCCAGTTCCGTAGAAGCTCCTTCGGCGGAATTTGGCAAGCAGATGAATACGATTAGTGTTCTCTCGTAATACCGTTAAGTGGCGACTTTCTCCTTGTATGCTCCTTGGTTTTACTGAAACGCCGGAAGGAACAGTGGCGTGACTTGGAAGCGGGTGGTGTGGGGGATTAGTACTCTGGGTGGGAGGAGAGTTCAGGGGGTTCTCTCCCGAAGTAAGTAGCACCCATTGAGTGAGTGAGTGAAGAGATTTGGCCGGCACTTAACATCGAGGTCGTGAGAGCCAATGAGGGTGAAGCGACGTGAGTATGGAGCAGCGCCGGAATGAAAGGGCGGGGAAACGGGAGATCCCCGAGAAAACCCGCTGACCGGCGGCATCGAACCCGGTTCGCCTTGATGGTAGGTGAGTAGTGTAACCACTACACACACGCTCTGTCGCCCACCGAGGAAAACATTTTCATAAGAGAGAGAGAGTAATTTTTGGCCGCCGGTAGTCACCAGTGAGTGCCGCTGAATATGCTAACTGACTGTGGCCTCTGTGGGGTGACTGATCACCCGCCGTGGTTACGCCTCCTATCGGCGAGCCACGCTCGCGGTGACGCAGCGGCGAGGAATGGAAGGAGGTCCGCGACGGACGCGCGACTAAGGCTGCCCGGGGCACGCGGCTGCATCGCGGCCTCACTAGAGGTCGCGGACACGTTACACGTCACCCGCCCGCGCGTCACGTCATCTGCCTCAGGTCTTACACAGCCACGTGTGGGCCCAGTCATAGGCGCCGACCCAGTAAACACGATGAAGAAAATTCTACGTATAGTATGGCCGTATTACGATAAATTATGCAGGCTATTTACATACAAGATAAGTTGATATGCTCAAAAGCTTTAGCTCAATAATTAAATTGTGCATCTATAGTCCATTCACGGTTACTTCACATTTTACTGAAACCCTGTGCTAAATTTCTACATTTGGTTACCAATTACGTTTCCTTCTGCTACACGTAAACATAAACACTGCCGTGTGACTTGTACGTTTTAACTGGAAAATTCATTGTTTACTGTTTACAGCTGTTCAAATAATTATGTTATTTTTCAAAAACCATTTCATACGAATATTCATAATTTAGGCGTATAACCATATCCAGGTCAGCTTTAGGACTTTTTAACAATGTCTGTATTGACGGTAGTTCTTGCGGTTATTATTTTACACTGTTAACATATTTTTTATACACAATATAGCACATTACATGTAATACACGTTAATATTTTGCTGCAAGTGTGTTTAACCCTGTTACAGGGGAAAGAACTGTAGTATTGAACATCTTGTTATCGATGTGTTTTTGGGTTATTTCGTTAAAAGTACGGCGTAATTTGGGATCAATATTAAAACAAAGGAGCAACCAGGCCCACGAAAAAGACAGTAAATTAAAACACGCAACTCGTGTCGCTAATTTTTTGTACATATCAGCGACAAACTTAAAATATTGCGGCGAACGTGAGTAGTATAAAAATGGGGGTTCTGGCACACCTGGCGCCTGGCAAGGGAGCAGGGAGCAGGTTGCGCGCTACCCCCTACCCGCGGCAGCCGATGACGTCACCGCGACGCGCGCGGCGCATGCGCTACGCAAGGCGCAAAGCTCTCATCGCTGATTGGCTACGCAATGCTCTAAAAAAAAGACGCACGTCACTACGCGAGGCTCTCACAATGTGTTTCGAAAAGGAATTTTTGTAATTTTTTTAAATTTAACTTTTTTAACAGATTAGCCGCGCAAAGCTCTCAAAACCAGCAAGTCATGTTAGGTGAAGAATGTTAACAAATAGCCATTTAAGCCCTACGCTAACTTATAAGCATAGTGAACGAACCGTTTATGATGTAGACACCAAATTCGTAACATAGACCAACAAGGATAGTTACTAAATAGTAATTTAAGCCCTTTACTAACTTATAAGCATAGTTGACAAACCGTTTATGATTTCAGTAATTCATAACATAGACCTCGACGCAGACAAGGTCAATTATCAAATAACCATTTAAG
>NQII01000164.1:0-45143 GCA_002778355.1 Clitarchus hookeri
CTGAATTACGGATATATTCATGATGCACAGCGGTGATGAGGCCCACTAGCATGTTTTACAATCTGTACTAATCTTTACAGTGTGGGAAGCAGACCACTTTCCCAAATGGTTGTGCTGTGTCATAAACCGTAACATTGTACGTCACGTTTGGAACCATTGGGTACCACATAAATATTTATAAAAATATATATNTGTGTCATAAACCGTAACATTGTACGTCACGTTTGGAACCATTGGGTACCACATAAATATTTATAAAAATATATATACGCACACGCGCGCGCACTCACACACACTACTGAATTTAAAAACACCTCTTGCTACACAATTTTTGTCATATGACTCATTAGATTAGGTTTCTTAGTAAATAAAAATCAAAATTTAGTTTTTGTTCTGAAATTCTATGGTGGCCATGGCCCTCTGCAGTGATCTATGTTCAATCCCCAGTGGATCAGAGACTGGTTTGCCTGTGAGTTGGAAACATAGCAGATGTTGTTGATTGCCAATAAATATTCTTGGATTGCTATAATTTCCTTATCCTCTGCAGTCCTACACATCTCCACCTCCAGCTCATCTCGCGGTTAGGAGCTGGATGGCAAAGAGTAATGACACATGCAGCTGTTACACAGTTAGTGGAGTACTACTAAACACCTGCTTTCACTGCGTTCCCTTCCACCACATTGCCTTGGACGTGCAAACCATCATTGAGAAAACCTCCTCCCTATGACATTGCCCACCCTACTCCCCATGTGATAGATATCCTCATTTAATAACTTCCCACCCTCCAGGACCGAACCAGGGAATCCAACAGTGGGAGGCCAGTGTCTAAATAAACCACTGAGCCAATCACGGATCCTGCCTTGTACATAATAATCAGTATTCAACATTAGCTCAAGTAGTATTATAAAATTTTTAATAAAATGAATTATGTTTATATGAGACACCTTACTCTTATTTGAATAAAACAAAAATTACATAATTTTTATTGGCCACTGATTCAAACAGTATACTTTACTTAACAATATGGTAGGGCATAGCACTACTCTTCACAATTAGCTACCAATTTTTCAAAGTATATTTCAAAAGTGAATAGTCGTTAACCATGAACCAACTATAAGAATAACACTCCCCCCTCCCCCCTCATACCAGCTGGTAACTCAGTATGTTGGCTCTCAAGACCTCGTTGTTAAAAGCCACCCAAATCTCTCAACTCAACTATGTATACTGTTACATGAGACGCCTGAGAGACGTATCTGAGTTCGTAAGGGATGGAGGTCTTAATAAAAATAAAAAACTAAATTTGATTTCTAATTTATTCACACAGCTATTATTTACAGCATTAAATTATCTGTCTCTACTATTACTCTTTTTATTTAACANTTATTCACACAGCTATTATTTACAGCATTAAATTATCTGTCTCTACTATTACTCTTTTTATTTAACAGTGAGCGCAATATTTAATGTCTATTTCAACTCTAATTAATGTCTTTAGTTGTGTTTGGTTACAGTCAATTAACTCATACTCATCATTAACACGTGTTCAGTCTATCTGTTGCCATCATTTGTAATGTCTTTCACTCACGCATCCAGTCCAATAGTCCAGTCTGCCAGCCGCGCTCTTCACTGCTTGATACTCGCAGTCGCAGATTTCACTTCCGCTGATCACTTCTCTCGCTGCTCGTCGTCTATTGCTCGAAACTCAGTTACTCATCAATTCCACTCAACTCAACTCAACTCAACTCTCGGCTCGGAGGCCTGTCACACTTTTATATTGTTCGCCCTGACCAACTAGAAGGTTCAACGTATCCCGAGTCACGCTGAGAGAACGAGGTCAGTAATCCAGAGCATTCTTCAGATAAACGCAGAAATCAAAATAAGCAGCGTGTGCCGCAAAAAGGATTATTGTGTAAGCATGTTTTCTGTAACTGATACGCAGTCACCAGCCTATCATTCGCCTGTTCATTCAAAACAATCCTTTGACTTGCTCTCGCTGCTATCGTATAACTGCTGTCCTTCACTTCCACGCGGGATGCGAAGCAGCGAACGTGTTACAATGCTGTATCTTTGGCCAGCATGGTGCAGGCATGAAACCTTTTCACTGCGACATGTCGAACAGTGAATCGTCTGGTGTTGACACTCAGCATAGCATAGCATCCAGCTGGCTAGTGGCTTCCACCACTCTGCTGGCTTTAGGTGCAGCACATAAGGGAGGAGTGATTGGTTCTTGCTGGGTGAAAACAGGATCCTTGAAAGTTTTCTCAGTATCTGGATGCCTCTTCCTTTACATCCCTCCCATTCGCATGTACATGTAAGGCCCTCAGGAAAATTGGCCACAACAGCTGCTTGATTTCTATTAATGTTTAGCAGCAGTCTGTCTTAAGTGCCGGAAGTCTTCTCTTACAGTATCAGTCACAGATAAGGACCTAGCTTAGACTAAAGTTAATGAAGGGGATACCAACATTGAATCATCTTCTCTAGAAAGTACAGTATGTCTCTTAATCTAGCAATAAAAGGGGCAGTCTAACAGCAAAATTTATTTTCTTTGAGATTGAGTGTACCAGTTGTATCTCCCTCAGATCAGATAGAGGAACATAACCTATGGTTCTAGATGCACATATATGTACTGCTGCAACAGTTATTGCACACTCTACCACACAGTTATGGGTACGGTGGACCATGCGGATGATCATCTCTAAGACAGAGAGGTGCACTACATGGCTGTAGCTTCATGTTCTGTATGCACCATCATCCAAGAAGGATAAACATTCCACTTTTCATCTCCCTGTGGCATCCACGAGGGAAACATTATGATCTAGCTGTTTCCATCCTTCCTGTATATTCAGTCATCACCACTGAGACACACAGTATGTCAGGCATCCACACAAGCGTAGATGACAGCATCCTGTAGACCAGATTAAAAAATGAACTACTGTGAATCAACAAGGTTCCAACTATGCTCTCTTGCCAGTTACGAGACCTCATTGAAATATTACGTCCTTTATTATCTCAAACTGTAGGAATGCCCTCACATGAAAGTGAATCACTACTTCCCATATGTTATATTCCAGAGAAGAGTGACATTATGTGAAGTAGCTGTAAGACCATATAGGTGAATGCATCATCTGAGAGAAACTCTGATATGTACAGTATTTTTTTAAATATTTTTAGTAACTTATTTTGTGCGAATGCTCACAGTTGCAAGGGAAGTTAGCTGTACAGATTGTGACTGTGTTGCAACTACCACTGGGTGTAAGAGCCTAGAATTCATTGCCATATTAACTGCTGGTTTCTACGTGAGCTACGTGGGAAGTGCCGTTGTGGACTTGGCTTACCTGGGTGCGAGCGCCCCATCTGACCACTGCTGGGTGCCAGCTTGAGAGCTGGCGTTATACCAGTGCACGGGCCACTAGTCTGCTTTCACGACAGCTCTTTGTGCCTTACCCCTTCCCCTGCACATCTCCAGGACAACGGACGACACGGGCCAGCGTGTGACATCACCAGGGGTGCTCTATGCTACTTGAACTTCAGAAATCCTTCTAGAAGTAGGTGCAAATTGAATATAAGGCTCATGTTCTCCCCTTTGTGAGGAGACGGGGCCAGGGACTGAAATAGCTCAGAACTCTGTTCCATAACAAAAAGGGGGAGGGGGGACTGCTACTTAAAATGATTTCAATAGATAAGTTTGTAACAAGCTAGGGTAAAATTTTTTAATTCTTATGGGGTGAAAAAAAATTATTATACTATGCATGTGTACCCATTTTGGGAAAATTATATTTTGTAATGAGAAATCCCTTGCTTTTATTTCTGTGCAAACCTGAAATGAGATCAAACTACCTTTTGTAAGCCACACTACAGGGGGGGTCTCTATTTCATTGGGAAGTATAAACCAGCTGAGGAAGTAGAGACAGAGTTGCTGTTTGCATGTGTCGGCTAATAACCGTCACATGTAGACAGAAATCTGCGCCACTCTGCTTCCTTCAGTGTGAATAGTTTAAAGGGGTATGTCACTTAGGGTATTGATTTTGTCGTTAAAATTTTGGGTTTTCTACAGTGTTGAGGGGAGTTAGAAATTTGGTGCACAAACTCATACCAACATCACTTCTGCAGGAGCAGTTCGTACAGCCTGGATTCAACAGCTGGGAAAAGAATCCCTTCAATCTGCGCTTAAGGCTGCTGGAATCTTGTTCCAACCCAAGGACAGCATTGATGTACTAAGGTAGCTGATGCGTGAGTTGGTGCAGAAAGGTGGCATGGCTGGAGCAACCGAGGGTGAGTCCGGTGCTATTTTCAAGCAACTTAAATATCTGCCTAACAGTGTCGGCGATGGGTTTGATGTAGTAAGTAGTGTGAACTTAGGTGTCGTAGTAATGTTGCTCATCCAGATGGCTAGTCATTTCACTTAATATCTGTGATACGTGTGTATTTTATGCCGCAGCAATGTTTAAAGTTCCTGAATCATTGCAGTGTGTTGTAGGGCAAGATATTCAGGAGCGGTTACCGTTTCGTGACTTTTGTCAGGCTATGTTGAGGCAGACAGGTGCCTTGGTAGCTATTGCGCATTACCAAATGAAATTTTTTAACAGATTTCAATGTCCCGGTGAATCTATGCAAGATTACATAAGTTAGACTATTAGATTGGTAGAAGTATTGGGTTTGCCGTGTGATGAATCTAATTTGGTGGAAATCATGTTTTTCAGTCTGTTGCCCAAAAACAGTAAGTTTTTTTGCGTTTGCCACAAAACCGCAAACTTTTGCAGGACTTGCTAAAGCTAGTTATTCAAGTAGAATTAACTGTGGGAGATTGTAGTCTGAAAACTAATTCAGAGGTTAAGCCCAGAAGGCAGTGTCAGATTTGTTTTCGGTCAAATCATGTCACTGAAAAATGCTTTTACAAAAAGGGAGAAAAGAAAATTCAGTGCAGAAAATTGACGAGAAAGAGGTATCATAGGAAAATAGGGATCAGTCAGATGGTAGGAAGGAAATAAAGGGTTAGATGTTCAAAAGCTGGGTGAAACAGTAATTTGTTTCATATGTGGAAATCATGGGCATATTCAGTTTAAATGTCAGTTGCAAGGAAAACCTGCTGGTACTCATTGTGTGCGTATCGTTGGCCGGCAGTAGACAACCTGCACTCGCAGAGGCTGCGTCGGGCGTGGCAAATAACCCCCACACTGGCAAACTTTATCCTGCTCGTTTATTTCTCCGCCGGTGTGGGAGGTCGCTGCTTCGTAAATTATTCTTGCAATGCAAATTTTCAAGATGGAAATCGTTAATAAACTAATGTGGCGCTGCTCTCTGCTTGTTTGTCTGTGAAGCTGTTTGTGACTCTGCATACCTGACAATTATATGTGAACTGTTTTATTTAAATGATAAATAAAAGTTCCAAATAATAAACAGAAACTGGACTTTATTTTTATATTTGTTTTGGCGCCTTTAACATTTTCATGTTACCGATTGAGCTAACTGAGCTGTAACTTCCAACGTCATACCAGACGATGCAATGTTACAATGTCATCGACAAACGTTAATCAAAACCAAGAGAAATGCAAAAATTGTGCACAAATCCAAGTTGTAAAAACAAGGAAAGACAGCAGTGGAGAACTGTGAGTACTTGAAAATTGAGCTCAAGCAGAACACCTTCTTGCAGCTCGAGCTCTGCTCAAAGTATTTTTCAGGCTTGAAAAATGTTAGCTTCTATATCAATGTCAGGTCATTTGGCCAGCAACCGATGGGACTGTATTTTACTGTTTACAAAACAAAATAACATGTTGTTTATCAATGAAAAGTAAATTTTTAAAAGGTAGGCATGTTCTGGTAAAATGATTTCCCAGAAATAGAGATATGAATGTGCTGATTAACATCAAAATAAGCAAACACCCAAGCCATAATTCTGCCTTGGATGTGGCGCCTGACGAGACATTTGGTTAAATATTTCCTAGAGGTGTGTTACGGTTAAAATTATTCCTGATAACTGCAGATATGAACACATGTTACAGTCAAAATTAGCATAAAAACCAGGCCGTGAATCTGCATAAGATGCGGCACCGGAAGAGACAGTTTGTTAGAAAGAGACGTTGTTTACAAACAAAACAGCATTTTAAAAAGTAGATATGTTTTGGCTAAAATGATTCCTTTGAATTGCAGATATAAACACAGATTACCATCATAATTACCATAAAAACCAGGCTGCGAATCAGCCTTAAATGCAGCATCCGACATGACATACCAGTTGCCAAAAAATAAGACATTTATTCTCGAAGCAGTAATGTAAAATGTAGGCCTGTTAGATTTATAATTATTTCTCAGAACTGCAGATATGAACACAGGTTATATTCAAAACTCTGATATCATCTTTACTATAAAACTTAACTTTTTTTGTGTAATAAACGAGCTTGAGCTTGAAGCTCAGGAACTTTTCAGGAGGCTCATTCTGGCTCAGCTCAAACTAACATTACCAGGCTAGCAGACCTCTAGACAGAAGGTAGCATATCCACAAGCAAGCAAGGTCACAATGGCAAGACAGGCATGTGACAAAACGATAGATGTCAGCCACGCCTTGCGAGGGAGAAGGGGTGAGCAAAGTAAAAATGGCAATGGCTAGCACTGACAGTCTAGGGAGAGTGGTATCTATTTTTAGATATGCACTGCTTGCAGTACAGCACTCGCCATGAAAAATGCAATGTGCAGCAACCAAAAACAATTGAAACAAACTTATTTCCCTGCATATTTCCCTCAAATGTTCTACTCTATTAACCTGAATTTTTTTACGGTTCCTCAAAAACAGGTAAAGGAGAGGTGATTGTAATTAATGGGATTACAAAAGTGAGGTCCTACTGTATGAATAATTTTGAATTTTGGGTAGCATAACTTATTTCCCACAGGTATGTAATTCTACATATGGGACTGGCATTTAAGTTTTTTCTTTCTTTCCTTCATTTATGTGGTGAAGAGGCCAGGTTGCTGATGATTTCAAACCAACTTCTGGAAGGACTTGAACTGTGAGCACAGCATCTATAACTAAGTGGTTATAAGCCCGTTAAAATCTTGAAAGTATCAATCATCTATAGTTTTTCTCTGCATTATGTGTGCAATAAAACACCAACACATTTGTGTTTCCTTTCACCCTGAGTGTTAGGAAATGCATCTCCTACAACCTGCATTGGTAAAGTCCGTAGTGACCCCACATTGTGCGACGGCAACAAAACTCTCGGTATACACGTGACACCACGAGCGGATCTACACTTTCAATTTGGGGGGCGGGGGTGTCATAATCCTGTTGTGCAGGTGCAAGTCTACACTTTCAATTTGTGGCGTAGGAAGGGGGCACTGTCTGATAATTTTAGGAAACAATATTAACTTGATAAAATATAACCATTATCTAAAAACAATTGTGATATTTATTTCAGTTATAAGATATTCACAGGGCAGTTTCATATCATAATGAGCATTTTGCACTGTGTCTTGACCCCTATGACTGATAGCACGTTATATATTCTGTCAGTTACCAAACGGGCATTGATTTTACTTTAAAGAGAATCTATTGTGCAACAGCCTTACCACTTGCGAATGAATGAAGGTGACTATTACTCAATAAGACCACATGAAACAAGTCCCAGAAGGAGCACCAACAGAACATTATGGTAAAGAGTACGGAAGATCCTGAGGAAACTCATTTTAATCATTTATTAGGTACAGAAAATCTGGTGTTGAGGCAAATCAAACTTTGAAACCAACTACATAGATATTAAATATTTTACTATTAAAAATGCACCTACCTGTTGTACTTATTCAGCAAGCTGTGATCCTTGGTCATACGTTTAACAAGAGACTCCATTTCTGAAGGAATGAGGCTCTTAACACCAAACGCATCTCTAAATGAATATTGTCTAAACCACTTGGGTGTGCTGTTGGGATGCAGATTTGCATCTGTTAGATTGAATATCCAGCTCTCAGCATCCAGAACATACTGCAAACAAAAAAGTAAAATGTTAAAATAAAAAGTATTTATGTAAACTATATGCAGTCTACAAGGAAATAAGGACAGTAAATAGATATATTTCAAACAATTGTACATAGACTGCAATGCCCTTATTTTCACCTATGACGTTGTTCTCTTTTAAAACACTCATTGTTTATTTGAGTTCCTTTGTTGTACATCAGTTTACGTTCGAAGCATTCATCAGGTTGTAACGCACTAATACTCTGAAGTAGCTGTGGTGTTCATTACCAAAACATAAAATAAGCTGTGGTTGGAAACATTTCCATGTTAAGTTCAGATAAATTGCTGGTAAGAGGACCACTTTCACAACTCCAATATTGTCACATGAATCATTCCTGATGAGAAGCACGAAGATATTCAAATGAGTATTACTTATAAGCATGTAAAATTGTTGCTTTAAATTTTTATACAAATTTTTTGAGTATTTATATTGGCATTTAGAGTTCTGGAATTCTTAAAGAGTAACTAAAGTGAAAAATTTTTATCATACAAGATCTGCACAGTAGAAACTAATTTATTCCCCTTGTTGATCATAAGTTCCAGTATATCTGGAAGAACAATTACATTATAGACTTTATAGTATAAATGGCACTAAAATATTTGTATTTTTTTATTAATTAAATTCCCATTTTATTAATTTCTCTAAGCAACTTGTGTTTCTCTTCTCCTTGTTTCCCCTCCTTCATTGAGTTTCGCACACAGGCAAATTGGGCCATAAGCCACTGTACTCCTTGCTTGTGATAGCAAGTTTGAATTTGAACATGTCACTTAAATTGTTATACTTTGATCTAGCTTGAATTTACCGTAATTTCAGATTTAGCTCGTTGCTACAGCAAGTATGAGCACTTGACAGGTCACCTTGAAATTAACCTTTGTCTAGATGAGCACCATTCAGGGTTTCCAACCATGAGTTTCAATGCATTTATTTGCAAACCTGAGTGAGGTTATTCTTGTGGTCATGACTTTAATTCACAATTCTTTACTTGCCCCTTCTGATGTTGACCTCAAGGTCGGTAAATTTAATTTATGCTGTTTAAGTTGGTACCTTTTCTGATGTCTTTGTTCAGCTTCAACGCAAAGGAGATTACTTGCATCAGCAAATGCATTGTATGTTAATGTAATTTATGGAATTCTTGTGTTACCTTGCTTCTTGTATAATTCTGATAATTTAATAGAATCACTGTTTATTGTATTGCCTGTGTCATTGCTGTTTATTAATGTGCTCTGCATTTGTAATTTATGATGAGTTTGAATTTACTAAAGTTTGTTAACAGAACCCTACTTTCTGGTATTTCTAAAGATGCAAACCATTTTCTTTCTTTGAATTTTTACCTGCGCACAGTTGCGCACCATTAACTTGTACTGTGGTACATCCCAGCTGAATATTCATACACTTTGGTGTATAACATCAGCCAAACTCATGATTATTGCCTCATTAGTAACAAATTCAGTCAATATTGACATCACAAATAAGAATGTAGCTTATTTCAAAGCCTTTCTGAAAATGACAGTGTCAGGAACTGTGGCTGATAAGTCGTTTTGATTTTAGTTTGTCTGTTGATGCTGCTATATCCGGAACTGGAATGCTGGAAGTAGCAATAGTGTATGAAACAGGTGGCATTCCATATAGAGATGTGAAGAACATTACTGATTTTGAACCAAATACCATAATAGCATACAAAACTTATATGTGAACTGAGATAATTTATGATGCTAAGACGTGTTCTAAATTTTATGCTTTGCCCAGTCTTGTTCTTAAAAAAAAAAAAATATATATATATATATATATTTTTTTTTTTTTTTGAACAAGACTGGGCAAAGCATAAAATTTAGAACACGTCTTAGCATCNAAATATCTCAAATTGGTATATATAGCTTAAAGTGTTTACTATATTTATCACTATAGTAATGTTGTGTGTAATGCAGTCTCAGTCTGGATAGACTGGGTCTCCTGTACTTATTAAAGCATGCAAATAAGATTTATTTAGTAATATGAATTATTTTAGACTGTTTAAACATTTATGTTTATGAATCTAAGAATTAATGTTTTTTTTAAATCCAAATCTAGTAGATACCACTTACTGATATGCTGTTGGTCTTAGTTATAAGGAGAGCTTTTATTACTACTCATTCACAATGAGGCTGTTTTGTTTTCTTCATTTGGCCTGTTGAATGATGTCCACCTTCCTTTCCCTGCACATTAAGTTTCACATAACTTCCTTTGTTGTTGGTATGTCTCTTTCTGTAATCCAATAATGGTTATCTTGCATGGGGTATAACTGGTAAACGAGACTGCTGTGCTGAATATTGATAATGGCTGATGTACAACACATGAACTAAGAGCAATGTTTTTGATGTGACTGGCAGTCCAGAATGGACTGTTGGAAAGTAACCCAGAGGAAGGGCTTCAGGGTAATTCATCTTATTGTGGATATTAAACAGTCACTTACATGTCAAGTTAGATAATATTCTGCTGAGTAAGTCCTATCCAAGTGGTGAGACCAATAGTTTCCTAACATTTATTCAGAATTGTCTACACCTTTCTTAGGTCATGCAGGCACATTGTACCAGTAAAACATATTTAGATTGCTTTTTGTGCCACCAATAAAAAAAATGTGTGCACAGACAAACCATGCATGCAAACTTTCCCCTAGATCTCCAACCTAATGTAAAAGATGAAGTCAGATTACAGTTGTGTGACGGGCTTACACCACAATGAGATGATCTGTCCCTCTGCTCAAAGGCTGCAATCTACTCAACGTGAGTGCCTGCCTACGCAAACAGCATTACCCACGGGCGATCTGTTGCATCACTCCACCAGGCAAAATGAAAGATGGACATCTTGCATGAGTGAGGCGGAGGTGTGCAGCCTGGTGACACCATGTGGAGCACAGTGGGCGAGGAACTACTGTACCACTCTGCTGACCTACCAGGTGTTACTCAAATGTGCGTGTGCGTGCACGTGTGTGTCTGCTTGTAGCACACCATTGCCAGATGCTCAGATCATGATACTGGCATCTGGTGTTTTTAGCACTTCTACTGCAGTGTAAGAACCTCTGGCTCGTACACTCTGGTGAGTGCAGGAGTGGATTGTGTGGAGTGTACCAATGGTAAGCAGTGCATACCCTTGCAGACTTGCTGCACATTCCAAGACGTGGCACACTGAAGCATTACTGAGGCTATAATAAGTGCATCCACTAGCCCTTGGGGTCCCTTTATCTCAGAGGTTCCATGAAAGGGAATCTCAGGCATCATCACCTAAGGAAATACCTCCCTTTTCGAGAATGATACTGGAAGGTAGGGATAAGTGGCTCTATTCACTTGCATGTTATGTGGCTCTCCCTTTTGAGTCCCTTCCTTACCTAAAATGGGAGTAAAGTAGGGGTATGGGGGAAGGGAGGTAGAGCTGACATCTCACTCTCGCCATGGAATCCACCTTGAGCGATAGCAACTACTACCTGTGGCAGAATCAAGTTCAAGATTCCACAGACCTCACAATCATAGCTGTAGTCATCAGCATATCTAACATGTTCTGGGGTGCCTGGAGGAGTCATCAGCCTCCTAAGTGCTGATTTCTCCTTTGGGCTTCAGCCAGGTTTCTCCCATGGGTCGGGTGGGGACAGATCCCTTGTGGATACATCACAAGGCTAGCCGAGGACTTTTCCACCTTAGTACAGTACTCACATGAAAAGTGTAGCACAGATGCAGCTATACTTGGCAAATATTTTGTCATTAGTGAGGTGTACCATGCCCTCCCCCCTTTTTTTTTCTCTCCCATCCCCTCCTTGGGTTCGTTGATCTTGCCATCATTTGCACGCACTTTCGGAGATGGTGCTGAGCCCTGAACAAGGGGCAATCACACCAACCAGCAGCACATTACGGGACCGGCCCACTGACCTGCCAGCCTCCAGCAACTTCAAATGACTGTACTGCAATTGTGCCCCCAAGAGGTAACTTTCAGGGGCGTAGTTGTTCAGGCTGGCAAAAACATACTATAAGTCCCCCATGCCATCCAGCAACAGGGCACATGGAACGCATGCAAAGGGATGCCGTGTCTCGATACTCTGTACTTCCCTGCTGCCACCCCTTCATCACCTGCATACGGAAAATAACCAGCAAATAAAGTGAAGTGAGTAATAGTGTACCGGTAGTGCGTGAGATAAATTTTTACTTTTTATTTGTGTGTGACAATAACCAATTTCACTTCTTAAATTATTATTTTTTTTTTTAGCAAAGACTTGGAAAGATTGTTTACATGCTTTCCACATTAATTTATTTCAATAAAGCCACACCAGCCTGTGTGTTTTCTGTAATACTAACATGTTAAACTGTGTTGTGTGAAAGGTTTTTTTTTGTCTTTTCAGTGCCTGTTTTTTGCTTACAACATATAATGTCCATTAAACATTTCTCATATAAAAATGTTGTTGAGAAGTCATGATCAGTGAAAGGTGTCCGTTAAAAGTCACCGTCCCTTGTATTAATAAAACACAAGAGTCAAGTCACTTGACAAAATTATTTCATAAGTCTTGAATTCGTATTTTTGTTTACGAAAATCCAGAATAGATACAAACATATATAGTATATATAGTCCTAAGCTAGGGCAGCTTAGGACTAGATTGATCAGTAAAGGGATATGATACATATTTTTTCAACTATTGCTACCGTACTTAACGTTCCCATTTTATGCCAGGAGCCTAAATGGCTTAAATATGACAACAGCCTATGCTAACATCCAAGTAACACACATCCACCGCTTAGTCAGGACTGTAGCAACTTCATTCACAGAGATCATCTGTATGTGGTACATGTGAGAATAAATTCACAAAGCCTCCAAGTACTAATGTGACAATATTAAGTACATAAAAAGAATATTGTATGGCAAAATAATGTGCCTGTAAGTTTTGTTAAAACACTGATTTTTGCTTACATAGTGTGCAGTTTACTTTTTCAGATTTGCCCAGGAAAAGTGGTTTGCATGATGTAACTCACCCACGAGTGAGGATCAACAGTAAACACCTTGTAGTTGGTGTTGACGTCCCAGTACGTAGTCACAGACCCGCCATTCAGAGCCACACTGCTTACGCGGGATGTGTTGTCAGCAGAATAGAACACATGGAACTCATCACTGTGTGTATGGCCATTGAAATGGGCGGTGATTGTGTTCTCAAACCTGTGGACATAACCATTAAATCACTTTTACAACAATTTTTATGTACATAAAGTGTTTTTTGGAACAAATGCACCATTCTCTTCCTTCCAACAGGTTTGGCAAAATGCCATTAATTTTTAGTTGATTCCATGCCATTAAGAAAACTTGGTTTTTACAGGATGGTTTTTACCAGGCAATACTGGTTTTTACTGGCAAATATTATATAATTTAAAAAATATATAAGGTAGATGTGTAAGTTTATTATAATAAAAGTTTAATTTGTTGGTTTTCAATGTAAATTTGTGTTTACTTCTTATTGCAAATTATATAACAGGCTATTGTTTATTCTTATATTTCCACTGTAGAATTAAAGGTTGGGTGATCACAAAATTTTCTGATTGTGTCGGTGCTGTTAATGTGTTGCCGATTATACCAATTTTTTTTATTTTTTGCTGATTAGTGCTGTTTATTATAAAATATTTCCCAAAAGTGTTGAACAACCTAAAAGCAACAGTAGATGCACTTGTTTTCAGTGAAAACGTTTCCATAATTTTGTTAATTTTTATAACATGATTTTAGTATATTTTTTGCTAATTTCTCTTGCAATTTTGTCCAGTATCACTGTGATTTTCTGAATGTTGGAATATGGAAAATTAGAAAAGAATAAATGTAGTGACAATAAATTCACATTTTTCATCATTCACCTGTGCCTGGCAAGTTCAACTTCTATTGAGAGAGTATTTTCCAACTTTTCATTTATACAGAGCCATCTTAGGGCAGAAAATTGGTAGCAAGTTACAAAAGTATCAGTCACAGTTACAAAAATGAAGATGTTGACATTACACATTTATAGAGTTTTTTTTTTTTTTTTTTTTTTTTTTTTTTTTTAATTTTTTTNGTTATACTTCTAATTTTTTATTACATAAAAAATGTATTCTTAATTTTTGTAATTGTGAAGACAGCTGTAACGAGTGAGTTGTGTGAATCATAAGTACAAAAATTAAGACAAAAAAGACTGGTAGCACACATTTTATTCATAATTTATGAGGAGTCCTGCTACAATTAGAAGAATCACAATTTATAAATGGCCTTAAATCAATGACTAAATGTATTTTGTGCTCAGTAAATATTAATGTTATAGTACATTGTTGCCTACTATGTAGATCATATTGTTATTATTATGAATAATTAAATGGACTTGTTAAAGGCACAAATTATAAAACATTTGAGTTACAAAGAAAAAAAAGGACTTGAAACTTGATTTTAACATTAATGGCACTGTGGTTCTTAAAAATGTTTTTGTTGAAAGTCAGTATGTTATTAATTGATTCAAAATTCAGTGATTCGAGGCAAATTTTCTTACTAAGTGGAAAATACTGGCAAAAACTAATAAAGCTTGTAATTGAGCAGCATTTTCCTCAAAGCGGCAAAAACTCTGCAAACCCTGCATTCTAAGCATATGCCAAGTATGTATGCTTGTGATGTCAAAATGTGGCAGCTTGTTTGTCCCCAATGCTGTTTATAGCTGGATGTGGGAAGTACAAAAGTGAGAATCCATAAGCATTCTTTGCGTGAATTAAATTTTCTGGCCCTGGAGGTACCCAAGCCAATGTCTGTGGCATGCATGGTGCTGTGCGATGGTCACGTCACAGTTGGCAGCAGTGTTGTTGCCAAAGGTAGCAGAGGCGGGACAGCGAGAATACATCTGGTGGCTTTGGGGTGTGTTGTCTGGGAGCCATTCTATGCCACCTTGATGCCCTGTTTTCTCAACAAGAGTAGGGGTTGTAAATGTTCGAAAGGAGGGAATTGAAGAACGATAAGTAGTAGAGAAGAAATTTGGCCAAATATGGAATGGTAATCAGGAGCCAGGCGGTGTTGGTTGGTCAACTGTATAATGACATCATTGCAGGTGGCACCATAGTCTTTCTAGTCCTCGTGTGGGCATACGCATGCACCTGGACAATTCGGCCATTAAATGCCACCCATACGGATGTGTGCATTCAGTCTTGAGTTCTTGTCCTTGCTATTGTGACATGCCAGATAGTGGTTCTTGTTTGTTCTGGTGCAATATGAGGCTGTACTCAGAGGAGCATGTGTTTAATGTCCGCACCTACTGGCAAACTAAGTCTACGAAGGCATGACGGCAACAATTTATTGCACAGTTTGGGGGCCGGAAACCACCTGCAAAGTGATCCATTCAATAGGGTCTGAGAGCAAGTGAAACATCCTGTACTTATAGGTGCAATTGCAAGTTTGAGGAATAATAATGCCATTAAGATGAAGTGGAGTGGTTGCATTAAATGCAGTGAACTCTCTCAAAAGTTTTGAATTTTCATGATTTCTTTATAAAAATAACCGATTGGCAAAAATAGTGTTACAAGTATTTGTGTGGATAGCACAAAGTAAATTAGTAGTGTTGATGTATTTTGTGATTGTGTTTTCAATAGTTGTATTAGGCCTTCTCAACCCCAGATGATTTGACCAATAATGTACACTACCGCAATTATAAAAGAGGTCCCCTACCAAGGATGCCAAACTGTGTGCAAAGATACAGTGAAATTTTTTTTTTTTTTACCTTTGTCATTTTTTTAAGATGTTTGCTTAAGAGTAGCATTAACAGACTTCTCACCCCCGTGTACTGATTTCATTTGCTTGTTTTGTCTAATGTGAACTAGTTTATGATAAAAAATTTTGAAACAGGTGTTTCATAATCATTTTTGGAGGTGTAAACTTTGGTACAGAAATTTGAAAGGAAATAGTGGGCTATTCAGTGCATTTCTATTTATATAACTGCACTGCAGGACAATATAATCACAGCTGCAAGTCTAATATATACTCATGCATATTGCCACCGAAAAGGATTCAAGACAGTTAACTGCAGATGGAGCACCTGACATGAGTGATCATGTCATCTTCACTCCTGCACTCGTACCCTTAAACACCATACATCCAGCAAGGCAGCTACAAGCAAGTGGGTAAGACTACTGGCATACTTTGTGTTACTAAAACTAATATCGCCTGTAGGCAATGTTGACTCTTATGATTATATTGAAAGTCAAAAAGACAACAGCACAAATATTCACAGGTTAATAATTAAAAATGAAAGCTCACACAGGTAGCTGGAAAATACATTTCCGTGGATTGATACACGGTCATGGTGTATGGATGTGCCATCACTCTCTGCCCGAGGTAGTGGTTCCAGTCAGCATAACATTATATTCAAACAGTCACATATTCTCAAACTACCTGTGTGTGTTTCTATCATCAAATACAATAGAATCCCACTGTCAAGACCACTCTCAGTTTACAGGAATAGGGTTGGTAGTAAGGAATGGTCTTAATAGAGGGTTTGGAAAATTTTACATATTTTGATCCGTCTCGTTCCCTATACTTCAAATGGGAAAGGGGGGTATCTATTTTTTAGATATTCAAATCTTGGAATAGTGTTAAACAAAATGCATAGCAACTTATTTTTCTGCTGATTCCCCTCAGATTTTGAACTTTTTTTTTTTACAGACTTTTTATGGTCCCTTAAAAAATAGGACTTTAAAGAGAGGGTCTTAATAAATGGAGTTACAAAAGTGAGGTTTTACTGTACTAAACTCTTGAGTACTTGTGCTTGTGAGAGAGAGTTGAGAGGTTCCAGTCAGCAATTAACACTGAGATTTTGAGCGTCTGTGAAGGTGAAACAAGTTGAAGATGGAGAAACGGCTGAACCTAGGGGTGGAGGAAATGGGAGTGCCCTTAGAAAACCCGAGCACCACTGGTAACATCCATTACATTTTCACATGCAAAATCACGGTGACCCCACCGGGAATTGAACCCACTTCACCTTGATGAGAGGCGAGTAGTTTGACTACTATACCACCACAGCCACTCTTGTGCATGTATTAGTAGCCCTGTGGCTTGTTTCATTCCTTGTATTCATGTTAAATCTTTTTACCATGTGATTAAACTTGAGCAATCATTCTCGTCACCTGTTACATTACTTCTTGCTCTTGTTCTGTCTTCCTTTACTTTCTCCTTGATGACAGTTGAAACATTGGCATTCCATCCTCTCCACCCCGTAATGCCTTCTCTCATTCTGTTTGCACATTTTCCACTGGAATTCTCTACAAATAATAAGTTCAATCTGTTGCTTCCAGCATCTAATAAGTAATTCCCACCCATTCTTTATCCCAGGACATTCACTAGAACTAACAGGTGTGGCTCACGATCTATGGCCAGAGTAAACATTAGTAATACAGTATTGTAAATGTGCTTATCTCCATGACAAACCTGTTCAATTTTAGTCTGAGAAGTCGTATGCTTTAATCTTGGCAAGGAAAGAATATGTTAAACTAATTGTTATGTATAAATTCCTTGATGGCTACTAAAGCATTAAGCAATTAAGGATATAAAATGTATTAATTAAATTAGTTCCAGGTACTCTGATACTATATAGAAGAAGAAAAAACGTTTTTCCCCCATCATGTTTATTTTCAGTAAGGTCCACAGATTCACAGCACGCAAACCATAACAAAAAGACAGTAGTAAAATTAATTACTCGAGTGTATTTGCACTTACCTGTTCACAATCTTGTTAAACTCTCTGCTCCAGGTCTTCAAAAAGTCAACATATCCACTAGGGATATGATATAGGAGATGCACTTTCTCATTGTCCTTTTCTGCCAGCAGCAAAGTTTCAGCTAACCACTTGAGCTGGTTATAAGGATCTTGTGATTCATATGCAAGCCAGCTGAAAATAAATTAAGCAAAACTCAAATCAGGAGTGTCCTGCACAAAGATGGCTGGGAAATTACATTTAATATTTTTTCACACTTACTAGTTAGAAGAGTAGCATACGTTGTTGTTCAGGACAATAACTCTGAAACCATTTCGTATTTTCAGCGTGTAGTAGCCTCCTTTGAGTACAGTCTGCTTGGCCTCTTCCGTTATGTACGGCGACCATAGCTTAGACACCAGTTTGAACAGCCACTGTGCGGATGAGCCTTCATCATCCACGTCTGATGGAGCATAGCTGTCAAATTGTACCGAAATCACAGTAATTAATCTATGATGAAACATACTTCTTTTTGTCTCTAATAGGATACAAGATATAAACTGTGAACTGTGTTTACTGTTCAGTGNTTGGAGTTGTAAATATTTGGTTATTCTTTACATTCTACTGTTCAGTGTGGCATATTTTTGACACTTTTAATCCAACTTATGTAGTGATTAAATAATATCAGTGAATAGCTTAATATCCTTCAGTTTGCAATTTATTGCTGTTCAAAGAAANCTGTTCAGTGTGGCATATTTTTGACACTTTTAATCAAACTTATGTAGTGATTAAATAATATCAGTGAATAGCTTAATATCCTTCAGTTTGCAATTTATTGCTGTTCAAAGAAATTAGCTGGAACTCACCAAATAATGCTTCCGCAGAAAGATTTAAGCTTAGAATAAAATTATTTATTCAAATATGTAGATTTAACACAATGACTTTGGTCATTTCATGTAATACAGTAATGTAATTATTTGCTGTTTATTGTGAGAATAAATTTATTATGTAACTACTGTTAAAAACATTTCTAACACAAATAATAAGCCATGCTAAAACATGACGTGAAGGAGGTTCTAGGGTTGATGATGAGGGTCCCCACCTAACCTTGCTTACCAGATTAAAGTGGAAACTGATGAACTTACATGCACACTGTGAAGCAGACTCGGCACTCGGTCTGCTGATGACCAATGCTGTAAAACCGGCCTAAGCCATGAAAAATTAGATGAAGTACGCGTGATTCGTTAAGCCCTGGATATTGTCACGGGGCAGATGGTCAACCCCACTGCATGAAAAAGAAAGAAAATTTTCCAGTATTAAGACGTTACTATTGAAAAGAAAACGATTGCAGCAAAATTTGAAGGTGCCGAGGGAGTCCGCGCGGTGCCAAACTCCCATTCTGCCAGCTTGAGTGCTGAAGTCAGACTGAGCATCATGGCGTCGGCTTCCGCTAAGGGTAGCCAAAGCCCGCGCCAAAATTGAGTGAAAAATTAAATTGACCACCCTCTTACATCTAAACAAAGTGGTACATAATAAAATTACGTGGCAAAAGAGAATGGTGACATACCCGTATTTAATTAAGTGTCAATTAAGTCAGTGAATGTGACATCACGGGGTATGTCACCACACTACAGAAATGTAATAATGAATTTGGAGCCAGGGTAGGCAGTCTGCTGTAATGAAGAAACACAAATGCACTTTCGCATGGTAAAATTATTAAAATTGACAAAATAACCATTTTAAAAATGGTTATACCACTTTCGGTAGGCTTCGTCGATGGACAAGTCCAAGTGTTCCAACCTGGGCGAGTTGGACGAGTCCATACCTGAAAAGAGGTCTAGCCATGCTCAATTTGTAATTAAATAAAAGAATTATATTAAATTTATTAACTATGGTGTTTTCAACACTTTTAATAGCTTCGAAATTTGTTTCTTCACTGTTTAACTACACTCAGGGTCACGTAGCACGGTACATGACGACATGGCAGGTGCGTTCCGTTCTCGCCGGCACATTCTATCATGCTCGTGGCCAGGTGTTCACTTTGGCCCGGTGTCGGCTAAGTGGTGTAAGTGACTATGGAGGTGCAAGTTGTGACGATAGCACATGTGGATTCCTGGTACACGTCAAACGAGAGCTCAAAATGAGCTTGTGATAACTACAGTCCATTCATTCTGGAATCATAAACTGAAAGTTAATGTTTTTTTTCGTTTTTTTTTTTTTTTTTTTTCCCACTCTTTATTTATTCATATAATTATGCAAGTGATATAGGTAACAGGCATGTAATGTTTGGACAAAGCTTGTGTAGTTGTGACAACTGGGCCTTCATTGTTAGCCGTACTCACCATTAGCTTGCATTGTCATTTTTCTTGTATATGGAACCTTAACGTAACTTTCTAGCCCAGAGGCAGCACCACTCCCACGTCCCGCCAGCTCAAAAGCGCCGAGATCTTAATCCATTGTAATTTTTTTATCGGCTGCGCGCTGCTTTTGTACAGTATGGGTTACCAATGCACCGTAGCCATTGGGCAATTGTTATAGAGGCTCATCACAAAGTTATCTAATAGGCCAGAAATTGTAAGACCATTTTTAAAGACAAGTTGAACTGGCATTTCCCTGGAATGAGAATGGACAGCCATTTAAGAGGACTATGTACCTGGAGCTAGAAATATGTTGCAGAGTGTTTTAACTAAACTGCCTTACGTGTGTCACATGTAGTGATCTACGAAAATATAATACACTGGATATGAGGTATGAGGACTACTTTCAAGGCACCACACACATTACAAACACTGAGCTTTCCACTAGCTACAAACTGCCTTTTCAAGCTACCTAATCGCAAAATGTACTGATTAGAAACACTCAAAACTGGTATAAAGACATGAACTGAACTTTGCTAAAGACTTTGCACTAATAAAATGATAGGGTCACTTCTTGAAGTCCTGTAGTTCCAGCAACACAATGGGAACATTGCACGCCATTTCAGAACCTTATGTGTAGATGTGTCGGGGCAATAGGTACGTGGGTCGTTGTCACTCTTTTACTCCCTCACTTCTGTTCTTCGAATGGCCAAAACAACTCCAAGTACACGGGAAGGACTCTGAAGCTACCTCATGTTTTAGCATAATATAAAAAATAGCAGACTAATGAAATGTGACTTGGTCCGCCACTTATACGTCAAACACCAGTCCATCATTGCACCGCACCAACATGCATAATGTAGTATGTAGAACAAAGTGCTTATGCATTCATAACTTGAACTCTCATTCATTCATGCATGCATGTCATGAACGGTCCCTGAGCCAAGACAGCAGAACTACCTGTGTCAAGTCACCAACTATGTTTTTATACCAATAAAGTACAAAATGTGTGTGAAATCTAGTAGTACAGTGCGAGGGCGGAATTTTACCATGTGTGGAAAACTTGTGGAAGTGAAGGTAAATTGTATTGAACATAAAGTGAGCTTCTGAAACCAGAATCATGAGCTCATGCAAAAAGCATCTAAATTCAGTGTTTACTTCATTTGAAACATTGCTTATATTTTTTCCAAAAAGGTTTATGTAATCTAGTATAACAATGTACCTACCATCCGTAAAGAACATTCCAGAACATTTCTTAGTTAATAAACAAAATGTCCTGTACAGTTCTGGTATGCCCTAAGGAGCCATACAAACTATAATTTCTACCTCTAGAATTTTTTATTAATTTCTTAATTTTACTGTGAAAACTGAAGTACTTGTATTGTTTCTTTTGCTATGTGTTAATGTTTTAAAAGTGCTACTAATTATTTGTCATAAATATTCAAACATTACGAACAAAAGATCGGTAGGACATTCTAAAGAAAAATTCAACTGCTGGTGAATCACACTAAACATTTTTTATATTTCTTTGTGTGGTTTGTTACTTTGCAGCCATTTTGAAAAAGAGTTGGCACCCAGAACATGTGCAGCGCCCCTCTCCCTTAGCCCGTTTGTCCTGCTACACCTGTGCAGCTATGACGTGCCCTCTACTGGAGTCGGCCCAAACCTGGTGGTTACACCTCCTGAACTCCTGCCTCTGCGCAGTGTACGAGTGCACCTTATCTGCACGACGTCCGAGGTACTGCCAGAGTCAGGTAACCATCCCACGTTCGTGTCCTCAAGAGGCAACTTTTTTAAGAGCATTATAATTCACGCCAACCACTACCACCAAATAAATCCCCCAGTAAAGCTGCCACCAGGGAAATGAATGCAGTGAGGGGGCCACAACGGTTCCAGAGTTCCAGCAACCCCCTTTGTGCGCCCCCTCTACACATGTTACATCCCCGTGTGTGCATGTGCGGGCAGTGTGAGTGTTGCATCACATAAAAGGCAATTTTTATAAGTGTCTAGTCACTTTCAAATTTGATTTAAAAGGTCTTAACAGAAAGTTTCTATTCTTTTGTAGCCATTCAGGCATAGTTACCCACACTCCTCTTGGGGTGAAAGTGGACTCACCCAGCTTGAGCCACGTGATGCCAGCCTACTCGATTCAAAACTTGAGGGTTTAATTATTTTGTATATTTTTAATCATAATATTAATTGTGCGTTTAATCAAATGAGAGAGGCAACGGACTGGGAGAGACAGTCCCGGAGCTTAATCATAACACGTTGCGTAATATGTTTGCTGCCAACACATTTTTAATATTTTCCATAATTTGCTTTTCAAATGTAATTAATAAGTGTTTGTATACTTTGTAATGTAAGGTCATATTGTTTTTGTGTGTTTATTCTGTTACTTATGTACGCTTTGTATTTTTAGTGTGTCTCGCACGCTTTTGGGCTGAGCTCTTGGCGGGCCTCCGCCATTTTCTTCAGTTGGTCTCTAGCGCTTGCCAGGGGTGGTCACGCGTCGCGTGCCTCTGGGCCTTCATTGTTTGCCGTACTCACCATTAGCTTGCAATAGTCATTTTTCTTGTATATGGAACCTTAACATAACTTTTAGCCCAGAGGCAGCACCACCCCCACGTACTGCCGGCTCAAAAGTGCCAGGATCTTAATCTAATGTAATTTTCTTCATCAGCCATGTGCCGCTTTCGTACAGCATGGGTTGCTAATGCACCATAACCATTGGGTAATTGTAAGTGCCTTTCAGGAAGGTTCATTGCAGTCAGTAAAAGAGCCTACTCTGAACATGGTGTTTAATTTCACTGCCAGCCGCTTCATGGCCACATAAATTTTGGGTCCTCTACCCACTCAACTACTGCACCCCATAAGTGATGTGATTGTTGGGCACCTAAGTTTTATCGGCGTGTGAGATGGCCGTAACAATCTCACTCGGAAATTAGCGGTGTATGAGGGGCCTACATCCTCATTAGGCAGACATACAGGATTGCTACTTCAACAATACAACGTCATCATCTCACTGCTCAACCAAGCTGGCGCCCTTGAAATTCCAATCCAAATTGAACCAATATTTCTACAAATCTGGCACCCTAAAATCCAACTACGTGTTCCCCGCTCCTAAGCCCACAACAGTTCATTAAAATTTCCTAAAACCTTTTCGTATTTCCTTCTACCGTCTCAGGTCAAAACCTCAAAATTCCTCTGCTTCACAACTTTACAACCTAGAACATATCATTACTGGTTCCTTCCATCCCAGCATCACATTAATGGGACATGAACATTCTATACACTGTTTAATATCATTTAAAATTTCATCCCTTGGTTCTTAATGACTATATAGATGCAACCTGGTTCACAAAAACAGTGTACAAGTTAGTGAGTTGATTTATTTGGTATGCACAATCATAGAAACTCAGAACAAGTGACAGTTTGGCACTGGCAGTCAGTGCACAAATCAGTCTTAAAATAATGCTCCAAAATGAAAACTCGCTTTGCTTGTGTAAAACTTATCTCACACACTGAACTCAATTGACTTGACCTAATGGATGTCTGCATGCACAACATCAGGCTGACATTAGAGTTGTCATATGTGTAAACAACATTTTCTTTTCTGTAACGGTTGCATGAGTTCTGGTTGGGTTGCATAACTTTTGGGTATATTTGTAGGGTATATATGAAGTTTTCATTTAATGGGAAGCCTTCGAAATATATAATAAAAGATAGGCCCAGGTGTCGAAATATTTATTACTAGCAACCCGGGTACACTTTAGTTTTTACAGCTATAAACTAATAAATAAATTGGGAAAAGACGATTAGTAAACAACTATCATATATAACATACATACATACACCTCACGCCTGTCTCTAATATAACAGTATTATATGATAGTAGTTTAGAAAATTTCTTTGTATACAACATTAATCGTTTTGCCACCGACCTCCAGTACAAAAAGATTTCTGTTTGACGTGACACGCGAAAGGGCTAAGTATAGTTGTCGATGTGAAAAACATGCTCCACTCAAATTCACTCCAGCCACATTAAGTGTTTGACCATGTACCTTATTTATGGTCATACCAAAACAAACTCTTATTGTAAATTTGACTCTNGTTTGACCATGTACCTTATTTATGGTCATACCAAAACAAACTCTTATTGTAAATTTGACTCTTTTAAAATTAAAAGGGAAATCCGAGGGAATCATTGGTATTCTAGGTATTAAAACATTTTCTCCAGTACCGCAGCCAGTTCAGAATAGTACTTTCAATGAGATAACTTTTTAAACTTTTTATTTGTAATCGAGTTCCTTTGCATAATTTTGGTGGATTTATATTTTGCAATAAAATTATGGGAGCTCCAACTTTTGAAATCAGTTTGTGTGGTGGCATGCCAGAAGGATTCAACAAATTAAGAAATTCTGTGGGACAGTGCACAGCTTCTTCACTGTCGAGTACTTTATCTACTGAGTAATAGACTTGTGTTTGGGCATTGAATTTTGCAAGCACTAATTCATTAATTTTTTTAGACTTGTTCATTAGTAGGCGATAATATCACTCTTTAATTGAACAACCGCATCCAAATCCGTTCAGTGGTTCTCGAGATTAGCGCAGTCATACAGACAGACAGATGCACGCCAGGGACTTCCTTTTATACTACGTATGGATAATTCAATTGACTGCATTCATCTAATTGTGCAAAAACACATTTCAAACCAACAGTCAAAACAAATATATAGTAATGATTATTGTTGGCTATCACCTGTTTAAAAGTTTCAATTCACTACTCTATATTTACTTACCAGTTGGCTGGTACTGCTTCATGGTTACCAAGAGTGTAAATTATTGGAGTGTCCCCGAATGTTTTTGTCAGTAAATCTACAACTTTGGTGATAATTTTGGTGTTAAATTCTTGACTGCCCACCCAAGAGCCATGGTCAACTAAATCTCCTGTCATGTAGATGTAATCTATCTTCTGAAAATCAGAAAAATACAACTTTAGTAATATTGATACACACATACACGTATATGAGTGTACGACATTTTGAATGATGGTAATAGACAAATTGAATATTTGTAAATAATAAGTATGAATTAAGTGACAGTACCGGTAACCNCATTTTGAATGATGGTAATAGACAAATTGAATATTTGTAAATAATAAGTATGAATTAAGTGACAGTACCGGTAACCAATATAGAGACATTAATAAGGACTTTAATTAGAATTGAGCCAGACTTTAAATATTGTGCTCACTGAGAATAACAAGAGTAATAGTGGGAACAGATAGTTTAATGTTGTAATAATAGCTGTGTGANATTTTGAATGATGGTAATAGACAAATTGAATATTTGTAAATAATAAGTATGAATTAAGTGACAGTACCGGTAACCTAATTAGAATTGAGCCAGACTTTAAAATATTGTGCTCACTGAGAATAACAAGAGTAATAGTGGGAACAGATAGTTTAATGTTGTAATAATAGCTGTGTGANAAATATTGTGCTCACTGAGAATAACAAGAGTAATAGTGGGAACAGATAGTTTAATGTTGTAATAATAGCTGTGTGAATAAATTAAAAATCAAATTTGATTTTTTTTATTAACACCTCCATCCCTTACAAACTCGGATACACCCCTCCAGCATCTTGTAAAACTGGTGTCAGAAGTGGGATGGAGGCATTCAAATGTAAATTAAGTTAGGCAATAAGCTAGTAAGTAGTGATGTCAAATTCATTAATTGTAATAGCTATAGGCCAACAACTAAGTTAGTATGTGTTAAAAATAAAGTGTGAATAAAACTGTAAATACCAAATTTGTTCTGTAATATAAAATGTGAATGAAACTGTAAATAACCAAATTATTTCTGTGATACAAAGTGTAAATGAAACTGTAAAGAGTGTATAAGAGAATGTAAAAACCAGATAACTAATGTAAGAGATTTAATAGACAAGAAAATAGGTAAAGTGGATAGGAAAATAGGCACAGTAAATAAAAATGTAGACATAAAAGTAGAAGGTATTAGCTAGTTAGTGAATACAATAATTGACTGTGTAAACAAGAAAACAAGACACTGTGAATGAAAGGATGGACACTGTAAATAAAATAGTGGACAGTTTAAACAAAAGAATGGACACAGTCGAGAATAAAATGCAACAGTAGATCAGTGCATTAGAGAAGGAATTGCCGGAATGTCTTCAGCAACGGAGTTTCAGTATCGCCACACCGNCAGTAGATCAGTGCATTAGAGAAGGAATTGCCGGAATGTCTTCAGCAACGGAGTTTCAGTATCGCCACACCGGCAGCCGAGGGAAGTTGGGAAGCAGCGCAACCCGTAACCAAAACAGCAACCTCGGAATATAGCTGGCAGCTCTACGGCATTGGTGTCGCGCAGCCAGGAGTAGAGAAGGGGGTCGCAATTATGCCTGCCGAAATAGTTACCACCCTGAATGGCTGGTCGGACAAACAGCAGGCTTACTACCTCGCCACCGTACTGAGATGCCCCGTACTGAGCATACTACAATCTCTGCCAGAGCGACATCAGTTGGAGTACCCTACACTGCCTTGGAGCTACATTTCAGTGACTGATACCTGCGAAATGCCCGTTATGCCCAACTGCGAAGCCACACCCAGCAACCAGGAGAGCCACTGCAGGAGTAGTGGTTGGAGATAGATAGTTTAAAGTTGTACAGTAAATAATAGCTGTGTGAATAAATTAAAAACTATCTTTAGTTCTTTTATTTTTATCAAGACCTCTATCCCTCATGAATTTGGATATGCCCCTCCGATGTCTTGTAACAACACATATGTAAGAAATAAATACTGAAAATATGTCAAATATTGGTACACAAACAAAATTCTAGTGTTTTATAACATATAAAAATTACATAAACTTAAATATTAAAATTATGTTAGTATTGTTATAAAAACATTAAAAATTCTAATTTTTTAAAATTGCTTAATTACATAAACATGAATACTGAAATTTTGTTGATAATAATTTAAACTTATAACAATAATATGTGGTGAGAACAGGCAGCTAGGCTACGAAGTACATTTTTCAAAGGAGACACAAAACACAAGTACTCAAAGGGTGGTACTTATGAATAGACACACACACACAAAGTCAGACAACACACTTTTCATGTAGATACATAGAGGTGATATTTCACTGGCTGGGCCAGCTTCTTCAGGCGTATGTTGAGTGGTAGTTGGCAATAGGTAAACCTAGCAGCCAGGAAGCAAACTAGGGTGCGGCTGAAAATTTTTAATGTAGCACAGGTGTTATCTTATACTAGACCAGGTGGCTGTCTGGATNAATTTTTAATGTAGCACAGGTGTTATCTTATACTAGACCAGGTGGCTGTCTGGATTTAGTGTTGTATTGGTGGGCCGGTTCCCAGTGTTACTGTTCTGCAATATTATATGAAGGTTGTAAGATCCTCACCACTCTGGTTTTGTAACAGAAATCAAAGTTTTCGTTGTGATATGCTGCATGTGCTGCAACTGGCTTGCCCTACAAATTCATATTTAGCCCAGTAATGGCTTGTTTGGTGTCTGTTCTACNTTTAGTGTTGTATTGGTGGGCCGGTTCCCAGTGTTACTGTTCTGCAATATTATATGAAGGTTGTAAGATCCTCACTACTCTGGTTTTGTAACAGAAATCAAAGTTTTCGTTGTGATAGGCTGCATGTGCTGCAACTGGCTTGCCCTACAAATTCATATTTAGCCCAGTAATGGCTTGTTTGGTGTCTGTTCTACGACCATTCATTCTATCTCTTGAGTGTGTTCCTGCCTTGGCGCATGATTGACACCCCTGGATGTTGTAGGACTATCTCCAAGCATGTTCCACCAGGCGAACCGGGTTCAATCCCCGGCCGGATCACTTCCGGATTTTTGTAAGTGGGAATCGTGCCGGACGATGCCGCTAGTCTGCAGGTTTTCTCTGGGATCTCTCATTGCCCCCACCCTTTCATTCCGGTGCTGCTCCATACTCACCTCTCTTCACCCTCGTCAACTCTCAAGACCTCGATGTTAAGAGCCACTCAAATCTCTTCACTCACGCACTCAAAGCATGTTGTGGGGATCTGATGAACTAAAGTCACAGGCTGCAGTCAACAAGCAGAAGATTCTAGCAACAGCAGAAGTTTGCGTTTTTGTATATAGAGAGGTCTGGGGAGAAGTAAGGTACCTAATCTACCCCCGTAGAGACCAGATGTAAGCAACACAGTGCTCACACCAGAGGTGCAGTAGACTGTGCTGCATATCAGTGTTGGCTTAGGGGCTGTCGGTTTCTCATGTTCCAATATAGAGAGAGATATAAGGAATGGCACCCAGTAACTCTGGCCTAGTGTAGGCTGGAATTCCTCTGCAAAGAGGCCAAAGGTGAAGCTTTTGATCTGGAGCCAACCAAATGAGAAAGAATTTAAAGAAGTGCGATGGTCAGGTGAGGTGCAACATATGCAAGAGAAACTTGCACTTTACTAATCAGGAAAAATGGTTAAGATACTGTTACCTAGCAGCTAATATAAGAGTAGCTTTTATCTTCTCGAAACAAATCTTACAATTTCCAGGGGCTGTTAAGCCACACAAAATGACATACAAAAGAGTACTGTTAAACTGTCAATAAAATCCTTGCCAGAGGTATGGTATTATACTGAGCTTAAATTCCAGAGCAAGTTTCACAGACTATCCCAACAGAATGTAGGTGGCATAATATAAACATTACGTGATTGTATAAGCCTTAATATGTAACATTTAAGAGTTTCAGGTAACTTAACAAATAACCGAAAACAGGGAAAAATCCTACCATTTTTCTCATGAATTTGTAGAAAAATTTGAGCTAGCCTTTAGTGTAATTAGTGTTTACGAACTCCCTCATGAAATTTCTTTAAGGTGAGACTTGTGTTGAAGTGCACAACAGACACCCATACCTATCTAAAATGTACTGCAAACGCATTACCGCTTCTGCGATCAAGCACTCAAAATTCCTCTGCCACAGAGGGCAGGTACAACAGAGAAAACTCATTTGTGTAACAGTTTCTATGATTTCCACATGGCTATAAACTTCTATCATACTTTCAGAATTACGTATCCTGAACATATTTAGTTGGTGGCTACTACCCACCTGATGCTGTTTCTTGACGAACCGAAGTGTCTCCTCCAGAGTGTTGAGGGGCACATCGCAGCCACGGTAGTCCCCCCACGTGCCCGCGCTGAGCGACTGGTTTGCCCCTAGCCCTTGTGACCGCAGGCAGCACATCGGCTCCCCACACACAGCATTGCTGCCCACCAAGTACTCCGGCTCGTAGTGTATGTCGGACAGTTGCAATATGGTCAGCGTCTGGAACATCAGGGAACATCTTCAGTACACTTGCATAAAATTGGCACAACTGGGATTTCATTTGTCAGGAAAATGTGTACCTACTGGTGTCATGGCAACATACTGAAGTTCAGCATGCAGTCTGCACCTTAAGTATTGTTACGCTGCACAAGCTATGCACAGCAGGCTATTCTAATGTGCCTGTTGTAACTGCTCTTTATAACATAACTGTCTCCTGTTATGTATGTGAATTTCATATGCTGAGAAAATTGTGCAGCATGTAAAATAGGGATTTGCCCTACTTTTTTCTGTCTAATGCGTGATAGTATGATCAATTTTAAGACTCACGCTGTGGTCTTTTTTTGTTAATGTGTATAACTCAAGAACAACACATTTTAAAATACAATGATTTTGTGCTGAAAAAATGGACACTACCGTGTTGATGTGTGACATCACTGTGCATGTTGTTCTTTGTTGTTTACATTCAGATGTAGCAGGTTATGTGTGCATTTGGAATTTTTATTATATATTTTTTTGTTTTGGAGGATTTTAATGCTATTGCTGCATCACCGAACACCAACGAGTGTTACGTAGTTCCACTATGCAAAAATAGAACAAAATGCAATATTCATAAGATAACTGCAAATATTCTTAGTGAAAAAACAAAGCCACAAGCATATTAATGGTGGTTTCATAAAGCATTTTATACTTCTGTTAACATAAAAGTACCTTATTTTTGGTTAAATTGAACTTTTACTTATACTTTATCTATAAATTAAGGTATTTCATGTATAATTATACGAATAAAAACAGAAAGAAAATTGGTGCGTTGATAATGCCCAGTAAAAAATGCTTTGTATGCGAAATATGATTGAGTGCGCACAAATGCAGTGCATTGTGCCTTTGGTGTAATTTTGTAGACCTATTTAATATTAGTTTGCATGAGGCAACGGAAAAAGCCTGCAAATATAACTTAAGCACGGTTTCAGAAAAGTTGGAAGTAACTGTGAATGGCCTATATGTTTTTCTGCACTTTGTTATTAAATACAAAAATGTTCTTTGTCAGATATATACACCTACTGATACCAATGTTGTCTTTCAAAATTGCTTCATAATTTTGAGGCCACGTGATTCTGTTTATGCCTGTTAAATAGTTCTATGTTTAAAACATTTCATGACTAATAAAATCTCATCATGCTAATTTGATCCATTGAGCAAAAATTACATAATAACTAATAATCTCTGTACAGAAATAGAAACGGCAGAATAGCTTTGGGAATGCTGGGGAGTGTATTGAAGGGAGTAAGTAGGGAGGTTAAGAAAAAGGTTTATGGCACGATGGTGCGGCCTATATTGGAGTACACACCGCGGAATGGAATCCATACGTGGAAGTAGAGGTACGGGAGTTGGAGAAGGTACGAAGAAAGGTAGCTAGATGGTTGAAGGGCACGTGGAGAGGGCAGGGACAGGATGGTGAGACGAAGGCAACTTTCGGCCATCAGTGATAATAAAGGAAATGGGCTGGAGTTCATTGAAGGACAGGAGAAGTATGTAGAGGCTGGTCAGGTAATACAGGGTGTTGAATGGAGAGATAGGATGTGATAAGTTAGGTTGCTGGCTGTCTATGGGGAGTGTGCAGAGGGAGGGGTAACAACTGTGTTAAGATACAGAGGGTATGGAGGAGAATGGAGCAGGGCAGGCAATCCATGCTTGTGAGGTAGGNGGTAACAACTGTGTTAAGATACAGAGGGTATGGAGGAGAATGGAGCAGGGCAGGCAATCCATGCTTGTGAGGTAGGTGAGAGTGGAATTTATTGCGGGAGGAGATGGTGACAGTAAAAGGTGCTTGGAAGTTTAGGAAGAGCCTAGACAGGAAGTGAGAGGGGCGGATGAACTTGCCACCGGGTGGCCGTCCAATAGCCAGTATAGTGTTATTGTTATTATTGTGACATGGTCGCGAGGTTACCCAGGGCTGGTTTGATGTTATATTGCCCGGCGCCATAACTCAGTGGTGAGCTAATGATGAGNTCCTTGCCAGAGGTATGGTATTATACTGAGCTTAAATTCCAGAGCAAGTTTCACAGACTATCCCAACAGAATGTACGTGGCATAATATAAACATTACGTGATTGTATAAGCCTTAATATGTAACATTTAAGAGTTTCAGGTAACTTAACAAATAACCGAAAACAGGGAAAAATCCTACCATTTTTCTCATGAATTTGTAGAAANTAAGAGTTTCAGGTAACTTAACAAATAACCGAAAACAGGGAAAAATCCTACCATTTTTCTCATGAATTTGTAGAAAAATTTGAGCTAGCCTTTAGTGTAATTAGTGTTTACGAACTCCCTCATGAAATTTCTTTAAGGTGAGACTTGTGTTGAAGTGCACAACAGACACCCATACCTATCTAAAATGTACTGCAAACGCATTACCACTTCTGCGATCAAGCACTCAAAATTCCTCTGCCACAGAGGGCAGGTACAACAGAGAAAACTCATTTGTGTAACAGTTTCTATGATTTCCACATGGCTATAAACTTCTATCATACTTTCAGAATTACGTATCCTGAACATATTTAGTTGGTGGCTACTACCCACCTGATGCTGTTTCTTGACGAACCGAAGTGTCAGGAGGTCTCACAACTCCCCGTGTAGCGTCGGTGCCATCAGCCCCCACGTGCCCGCGCTGAGCGACTGGTTTGCCCCTAGCCCTTGTGACCGCAGGCAGCACATCGGCTCCCCACACACAGCATTGCTGCCCANCTGAGCGACTGGTTTGCCCCTAGCCCTTGTGACCGCAGGCAGCACATCGGCTCCCCACACACAGCATTGCTGCCCACCAAGTACTCCGGCTCGTAGTGTATGTCGGACAGTTGCAATATGGTCAGCGTCTGGAACATCAGGGAACATCTTCAGTACACTTGCATAAAATTGGCACAACTGGGATTTCATTTGTCAGGAAAATGTGTACCTACTGGTGTCATGGCAACATACTGAAGTTCAGCATGCAGTCTGCACCTTAAGTATTGTTACGCTGCACAAGCTATGCACAGCAGGCTATTCTAATGTGCCTGTTGTAACTGCTCTTTATAACATAACTGTCTCCTGTTATGTATGTGAATTTCATATGCTGAGAAAATTGTGCAGCATGTAAAATAGGGATTTGCCCTACTTTTTTCTGTCTAATGCGTGATAGTATGATCAATTTTAAGACTCACGCTGTGGTCTTTTTTTTGTTAATGTGTATAACTCAAGAACAACACATTTTAAAATACAATGATTTTGTGCTGAAAAAATGGACACTACCGTGTTGATGTGTGACATCACTGTGCATGTTGTTCTTTGTTGTTTACATTCAGATGTAGCAGGTTATGTGTGCATTTGGAATTTTTATTATATATTTTTTTGTTTTGGAGGATTTTAATGCTATTGCTGCATCACCGAACACCAACGAGTGTTACGTAGTTCCACTATGCAAAAATAGAACAAAATGCAATATTCATAAGATAACTGCAAATATTCTTAGTGAAAAAACAAAGCCACAAGCATATTAATGGTGGTTTCATAAAGCATTTTATACTTCTGTTAACATAAAAGTACCTTATTTTTGGTTAAATTGAACTTTTACTTATACTTTATCTATAAATTAAGGTATTTCATGTATAATTATACGAATAAAAACAGAAAGAAAATTGGTGCGTTGATAATGCCCAGTAAAAAATGCTTTGTATGCGAAATATGATTGAGTGCGCACAAATGCAGTGCATTGTGCCTTTGGTGTAATTTTGTAGACCTATTTAATATTAGTTTGCATGAGGCAACGGAAAAAGCCTGCAAATATAACTTAAGCACGGTTTCAGAAAAGTTGGAAGTAACTGTGAATGGCCTATATGTTTTTCTGCACTTTGTTATTAAATACAAAAATGTTCTTTGTCAGATATATACACCTACTGATACCAATGTTGTCTTTCAAAATTGCTTCATAATTTTGAGGCCACGTGATTCTGTTTATGCCTGTTAAATAGTTCTATGTTTAAAACATTTCATGACTAATAAAATCTCATCATGCTAATTTGATCCATTGAGCAAAAATTACATAATAACTAATAATCTCTGTACAGAAATAGAAACGGCAGAATAGCTTTGGGAATGCTGGGGAGTGTATTGAAGGGAGTAAGTAGGGAGGTTAAGAAAAAGGTTTATGGCACGATGGTGCGGCCTATATTGGAGTACACACCGCGGAATGGAATCCATACGTGGAAGTAGAGGTACGGGAGTTGGAGAAGGTACGAAGAAAGGTAGCTAGATGGTTGAAGGGCACGTGGAGAGGGCAGGGACAGGATGGTGAGACGAAGGCAACTTTCGGCCATCAGTGATAATAAAGGAAATGGGCTGGAGTTCATTGAAGGACAGGAGAAGTATGTAGAGGCTGGTCAGGTAATACAGGGTGTTGAATGGAGAGATAGGATGTGATAAGTTAGGTTGCTGGCTGTCTATGGGGAGTGTGCAGAGGGAGGGGTAACAACTGTGTTAAGATACAGAGGGTATGGAGGAGAATGGAGCAGGGCAGGCAATCCATGCTTGTGAGGTAGGTGAGAGTGGAATTTATTGCGGGAGGAGATGGTGACAGTAAAAGGTGCTTGGAAGTTTAGGAAGAGCCTAGACAGGAAGTGAGAGGGGCGGATGAACTTGCCACCGGGTGGCCGTCCAATAGCCAGTATAGTGTTATTGTTATTATTGTGACATGGTCGCGAGGTTACCCAGGGCTGGTTTGATGTTATATTGCCCGGCGCCATAACTCAGTGGTGAGCTAATGATGAGGGTCATCCGGTCGACGGCCCATGGGGACCCTGGTAATCCTCCGTCAGTTGGTTGATGAGTTGTCACTTACTTACTGTTGCACTTTTATAACTGATGACGAGACTGTAGGCCATCTCGTACGCCTGCACTATGCTACAGAAATGCGGGTGATGCTACGAAGGATGCCCTACAATGAATTGACACTGATTTCACTTGGTTGAGCGGTTTATCCACTGTCCTTGCTACAGTTGAATAATGCGGAATGATGCATGGTAATGGACTCAGCACTTAAACTGTGAAAAACACGTGATCTTAGATTGAGACGCGATTGCATTAAACTCTCCGGTGAGAGGGCGGTTGGCTCTCCCCTCAGTACATTAAAATAACACAAATGTTCCGGTTGACTATTATATGTATAACTATTGTAGTGAAAATGATTGCAGCCTACATGCTGGTACTGAGGGGGCTCGCGGAGCGGGCGACCAACGCCGCTGGTCTTGTTCAGGTGCTGAGACGAACTGAGGCGTGTCATGTCCGCTGTCGCCACAAGTGACGACAACCGACATCAAACGCAGAACGATGAAACATTACATGTACTCTCTGTGATGTGATTATGATGATGAAAAATTGTACAAATTAAATTAAACACATTGGTGACATCTCCGTTTATTAACAAATGTCCGTTAGTGTTAAAGTTGTGAAATGGACGGGGATGTCACCACACTAAATGATTTCTTACAATGCTGGAGGCCTTTATAGGCAATCTTTATTTTAGAAAAAACATAATTACTCATNGACGGGGATGTCACCACACTAAATGATTTCTTACAATGCTGGAGGCCTTTATAGGCAATCTTTATTTTAGAAAAAAACATAATTACTCATCAAACTCTTTTATGAGAAAATGTAGTAACTTATTTTATTAATTGACATGAAATAAGTTACTACATTTTCTCATAAAAGAGTTTGAATTTCACTTCCGATGACGCATTTAATTACACTGGCTACAGCGTTGCCAGGTGGATATCTCCTGAAGGGATGAACGAGTCCACCCGGGCAAAGGGGTGTGGAATGGCGTGCTTGATTGCCATTTATACAATGAAAACCTGGTTGTAGTTGGTGCTGCCCGGTGTAGCTGGTGTAGTTGTGACTGCGGCAGTCAGAGTGGTCACAAGGAACTCGTGGATGCATGGTTCACGTCAATTGCATATCACGTAGGCGAACGGAACTGGCACGCCTTGCTGAGCGCCTCCACATAGGACATCATAAATTCGAGATAGGTGGGTGCCGCTAGTCGTTGTTTGTTAGTACACATGTGTCAAACTACATGAACAATGGGAGATTAGCAATTGAATAGTAGAGGCTGCGAGATGTGATTGCATTGGCGATGTCGTGTCTGCATGTATTTTCATGGTGGTATTTGTACAAGTAGTCTTTGCATGAAGCGCCAGTTCCATTCGCCTTCGTGATATGTAATTTGTTATGCACGCAGGTACGTGAAGTTGAGGATTCCAAGCATTTTTTTCTAACTTGAAACAACCTAATCTTTAATATACGTTATCAGCTCACTTCAGATTCCTGCACCTGTGGAACAGAGGCGGCTGGCTTGGTGCCCAGGTCAACATCCACAGTCCACTCGTCCTTGAAGGCACAGTCTCCTTTGTTCACTAGCAAGCTGCACAACTTGTGAGGCATTGTTCCATTCTGCATGTGATCTGCCATATACTTGAACATACCCTGTAAATACAGGTGTAATTGTAGCATCTCAACAGTTTCTGTAATAACAAATATTATACTCCTTAAAAAAAATGAAAATTTCTAGCTATTAGGCTGTAGTTGTGGTGATATATTTATTTCTTTTGCATTATGTGTACCGGATTAACTGTATGGGGTATATTTATTTTAGTTTTCTGACAATTGTATGTTGTAAATTAATTAAACCTTTGTTGGATTTATTGTGTTTTCTTAACAAGTGTGTTTACCATACGTGTCACCTACTGTGGCAAGGATTGCTTGATAAAATTTTATGTATATATTATCATGACAGAGTACAAGAATGTTATTATAATTTATGGATATTTATTTCTGTACCATAGGCTTTGAGTGCTCTGACTTTCTAACAGAAACATGTTATGATCAGTAACCTGCCCGAGAATATGTATCATACATTGAAGAGCCAAAAAAACTGGTACACCTGCCTAATATCGTGTAGGGCCCCCGCGAGCACGCAGAAGTGCCGCAAAACAACGTGGCATGGACTCGACTAATGTCTGAAGATATGCAGGAGGCAATTCACACCATGAATCCTGCAGGGTAGTCCAGAAATCCACAGAAGTGCGAGGCGGTGGAGATCTCTTCTGAACAGCACGTTGCAAGGCATCCGAGATAAGCCCAATAATGTTCATGTCTGGTAATTTAGGTGACCAATGGAAGTGTCTAAAGTCAGAAGAGTGTTCCTGGAGTCACTCGGTAGCAACTCTCGACATGTAGGGTGTCGCATTGTCTTGCTGGAATTGTCTATGTCCGTCGGAATGCACAATGGACATGAATGGGTGCAGGTGATCGGAGAGGATGCTTACGTGTTTGTCACCTGTCAGAGTCGTATCTAGACGTATCAGGGGTCCCATTTCACGCCAACTGCACACGCCCCATACCATGACAGATTCTGCACCAGCTTGGACAGTCCCCTGTTGACATGTAGGGTCCATGGATTCATGAGGATGTCTCCGTACCCGTACACTTCCATCCGCCCAATACAATTGGAAACGAGACTCGTCAGACCAGGCAACGTGTTTCCAGTCATCAACAGTCCAATGGCAGTGTTGGCGGGCCCAGGCGAGGCGTAAAGCTTTGTGTCGTGCAGTCAACAAAAGTACACGAGTGGGCTTTCGGCTCCGAAAGCCCATATCAATGATGGCCCATTGAATACTTCACACGCTGGCACTTGTTGATGCCCCAGCATTGAAATCTGCGCCAATTTGAGAACGGGTTGCACGTCTGTCACACTTAATGATTCTCGTCAGTCGTCGTTTGTCCCGTTCATTCGCGATCTTTTTCCGGCCGCAGCGATGTCAAAGATTTGATGTTTTACCGGATCCCCTATATTCACGGTACACTCGTGAAATGGTCGTACGCGAAAATCCAAATTGTATCGCTACCTCGGAGATGCTATATCCCATTTCTCGTGCGCCGACTATAACACCACGTTCAAACTCACTTAAATCTTGATTACCTGCCATGGTNTTCCATCAGTCCTCTTTCACCCTTCGTTCAGAACACGGGGCAGTAAGGGATTTATAAACTATAAGGATTAAGGGGAAACGACGACTCCAAGAGTTGCTAGGCAGCTTCACTTTACTCCTTATCCTCACCTAAACACCAGAGCACCGAGACTCATTCTTCAGTTCTGCTCTAACTTGAGCTCTTGTCCATTACTAGTTGCTCTTGTCAGTGTGTCTGAAGTAAATTTAGCTTATGTAGGATCCTGTGTCAGGCTGCAAACAGAAATAGTGTGAGTATTGTAGAAACATGTGTAGTATTTTGACAGTGTGGCACACTAATAAGTTTGCCAATAAAATGTGCAATAGCTTCAGCCTACCTAAATATTTAGAAAGATGCACCCAGGCTTGTATCCCTTTCCTGTACTTTCGTCTCAGATTGAAGGCAACCTATAGCCCAAGTAGGGTCTCAGCTTTCATTTTTTATGTAAACTTTGTCCAAATTCCATTAGAAATGTGTATGGCTACTCGCTTTGTAGACTGAATGTGTCCATGCTAGAGTTGCAAAAGGCTCTTGCCACTTCCCTTCATCAGTAAGACTCGTGGAGTTTCGTTATGACGCTACGGAAAGCGTCAAACCAGCAGCCCATGGTTATTATCTGACCACGTGACTTATGGTCCTGTCTGTAAGCCATGGCCAGCACTGGTGGAGAGAACTCATTGTATGGGGAACATAACCTGTTTCCAGCCAGAGGCACATTAAATTCTGTCAAGTAAGTAACTGAATGTTATCTCTCTCTTTTATCATTCATTAGGATACAATAACTGATGAATTCATTTTTATTACCTTCGGTAGGCCTGCTTGCGACCTCACTGCTGTGTGCTTCACAATACCACACACATGTATGTTTTTTTGCTGTCATTAAAAAGCTGTATAGAGTTCCCTTCATTACCAACGAGGTCGACAGTGTCTCTCACACTCCAAGGTGGAATACACTCCTTTGTAAAAACATTTATCCCCATGAATGAATCATGCTAGTAAAATGAAGGTAGTCACACAGTATCGTCATAGTCCGACATGTAACCCATTTGCGTTTAATGTGGTTTGCTTGCGCGGATGTGCCACTAGGGGTCATATGTGTCCCTCCACCATTCATAGCTGCAAGACACCGGATAAGGCCTTGGTAGCAGTGTGAGCAGTTTGAGCCATGTTCAGTGAACATGCAGCATCCCCCGACGGCACATTCGACAAGCCTTTGCTAAGCTGGATGAGTTTGAGAGAGACCACATCTTCAGCCTCCAAGAGGCAGGTTTGGCGTTTCTGGCGCACTGCTTGCAATTTTAACTGTTCTGCCTACACTGTGAGTGTCAGTGTTGGACGCAGTGGGAATAGGAGAGTACACACACTCATCGAGAAGGCTCGGGTTGACTCCGGCGGACTACCAGAAGGGAGGATCGTTTCACCACGTGACAGGCTGTAAGCACTGCACATGCATCGCTGCGCACCATCCAAGGACATGTCATAGCAGCTGGACATACGCCTGTGTCAGTGCCATATCCGGGCAGCTAGCAGAGCGAAATCTGTTGTCGTGGTATCCCTTACGTCTACCATTACGACTTGAGCATCGCCGAGAATGTGTGACCTGCTGGGAACTAGCAGCATGGTAACTTTCGGATTGACGACTAGTGGTGTTCAGCGACAAATCACCGTTCTGTCTGAATACAGATGATCTCCGAATTTGAGTTTGGAGACGTCCTGGCCAGCACCGTGATCAACGCTTCATTATAAAGTGGCACATCGCTCCAACGAGTGGTGTCGTGGTGTGGGGTGCCATTTCCTACTATTCCTGCACCCCACTGGTGGTGATTGAAGGAACTCTGGCGGCATGACGATACATCCAGGAAATTCTGCGACCATGTGTACTTCCCTTCCTGGTGCAGCTTGACAATCCCATTTTCCAGCAGAATAATGCCCAGCCACACAAAGCACGGGTATATCCGCCCTGCCTTCGTGATGTCAACATGCTTATTTAGCCAACAAGGTTACCAGACCTCTCGCCCATCGAGAATGTTTGGGACCAGATTGGACGTCAACTATGGCAGATTTGGAGGGTCAGCTTCTTCAGCTGTGGCAGATCTTCCTCAGAAGAACATCCAATGTCTGTATGCCTCCATGTTCGACCGTATCGCTGCCTGCATCCGTTCTACAGGTGGTCCAAAACCATACTAAGTACACCCGACAAGTTTTGATCCCCTGCAATACATGCTTGGCGATGAGGCAAGTGGTGAGCGAGCAAGAGTCGGCCTTACAGCTGAAACGTTTCGAGGCCTCGGACTCGCAAAATAGCTGCAGGCAGGCGGAACCCTTAAGCAGGAATTAACTGTTTGTTATTTGTAGTTTTAAAAAAGTAAAATATATGTGTGGTGGTATTATCGCGTGTTTCTCATTTAACTGACCACAAATTCTTAAATTTAAAAAATGAAAGCAAAGCAGTGACTAAGTCATACGTCCTGAAGAAAGTCGACATATTTTTATTTATTTGGAAATTTCAACATTTGTTTTTTATACAGAACCAAATTTGTGAGGCAAAGTGAAACTGAATTCCATATCTCTCGGTGAAATTAATCATTGTTTTTTTTTTTTCCCTACATAAATAGGCACATCAAAGAATGGACTATACACCCTATAGAGATAAAAAAAAAACTAAATGTGAGAAACAATGCTATCCTGAGTTTTCCTTATAAGAGTACAAATGTGTGCAGCCTAGAAACGGAAGACTTACCGCGTGGATGTTAACTGTTCCTGTGCACACAGCATCTGTTTCTATTTTAAAAACTTTGCACAGGTTAATTGCTGCTTCTGCAGCAGCTGTGATGTTGTCACTGCGGTGGTAGTCATTCAGGATGGTGTCGAGTACAGTCTTGCAGAGACCGCAGGATAGCTGCAGACGAGCATCCTCTCTCTCTTCATCTCTGTATAACTCGTGCCATCTCTTCTGTGGCCCCAGTTCGGCATCACTCTCGTGAACTAAGGCAGTCCAACAAGTCAGTCGTCGTTACATATTTATTTTTTATTAATGTCCCATGCCCAATGTTGATTTCATCCCATCAAACAAATGATTGGAACTGTAATTTATATTAAATCACTTATTTACTTTTTTAACAGTAAATAACAAGAGGGTAAGTGCAGAAAACCAAAGGTAAAAGCAAAAGAGTGAGCTAAATGACTGTTAAAGGAACCAAAATAAATTTTATACCAAAATAGCGAAATGTAAAATTATAATAAATACACCAGGAATTCCGCTGTGCCAACTTCTCCTAGCCAATCTAGGATAGCCGAGTTAAAATGTTCTGTTTTTATAAGGGTTTAATTTGCATTGCTCATTTAGCACTTGGGCATAGTAACCCAGTAACAGGAAGATATAAATGGTTGTGTTTAAAAGTTCAAACCAGACTATCGCAAAAAAAAAATGTATTACTCCAGAAGAATACGTTAATTAATAGGGGCTAGGTTACGTGCCATTATTTCATGCTCTTAAAATAAGTGACCCCACAGGAATCAGTTACTAAACTTTAAAACATCTCACCAGCTTCAAAAAGAAATTCCAAGGCTCTGATTACAAACTCACAGCATAAGCTTCCAAAAAATATATTTAAAATTTTTTTAAGTGTACACAGAATTATTTATTTTTCTTAGAAATACCTAGGTATTGCATTATGCTGTATATAAATCCTGGATGTGCTGTTTTGAATTCTATAATGTCTGGCCAGACTATTTACACATCTTCCTTTGGCTAATAACTTAATAATGTTCTGTATAGAGCAACATTATTTGAGTTGAATGGGCCATTTTTTGAGGTGAAGTTGCTGCTATCTGGTGGGTCATATGTTGAACTGAATGCAGATTTGTATATCAAAGTCGCCATGTAGTTTTCAATAACCAACAACAACAAACACTCGCGAGAAACACTTCGCAGTAGTTTGTGGCAAAATTAACTCGTTATGTGTTTTTTTATTTTTTTTTCGTTAGACGCAACGTAGTGTGGATTATCAGTCTTGATTTTGGAATGTATTATTTACTCTCCTCGGTTATTCGCCATTGCAGTGGAGTAAAAGTCACCTTCAGTCAGATGCTGCTTGATAGTCAAGTCAAAATTTTGTGTGCGGTGTTTGTTTTCTTTTTGAAAATTAATATATTCGTTTGTATAGCATTTCTTTAGTAGTTAAACAGCCAAGATAAACTGTCCAAACACAGAGCGAATAAAAAAAAATTACGAAAATATTCCGCATACATACACGGTGAGTCTAAAAAACACTGATAAACTCCGCCTGCATATTCCTTATAAAAAAAAGGCGAAATATGCGACATATTGTCGACGGTGGTTCATGAAGGAGGTCATGCCCTTGAAGGTGGAGCTGAAAGACATAGGTTTATTGTAAATATTACAGTAATTATTTGAAATGTGACAATGACATCCAGGATAATGTGTAGTTGTACGAATTTCCAACCACTGCACAATCAGTAGCTGCCATAAAGTTGTGTTATAGACAAAATAAGGGTTTCAAAGATGTCACAGAAATGTCTGTGATCCGAAGTTTAAATGGTTTTCCATTGAAGGATTATGAATGAGCACGTTAAAATTACGAAAAATGGTAGTGTTGCGTTATCACTCTAAACCCCCACCGTTTGCGGGGAAATTATGCATAAAGGTCGAAACCAACGCGATACTGCACCTGGCAGGCAAGCAACACGCATCTCACATACAAAGTGACCACCAGCAACTTCAACACACAGGTTACAGCGTCATCATCCTGGATGCCATTGTTTCATTTCAAATACTTTCTGTAGTATTTACAATAAACGTGTGTTTCAGCTCCGCCTTTAAAATGGTGCGTACCATCTTTACGAAGCATCGACGACCATATGTCGCATTTGTGTTTTCGGCTTATATCTTCAAAATAAATATACAGGCGAAGTGCGTTCATTTACAAACAGAATATTTACCTTTTAATGTTTGACCAAAAGCACTGCACGAGTAAGTCAGAATTAGCACCACTGCAGTTAGGTGAACCATGGTTGTGTAGGCCGAGACACACACGGTGACATGAGGTAACACTTACTTATGCACTGGTAACTGATACTGAGAGAGTAGCGATAATTATTATTTACTTAAAGATAACACAAGTGTTTTGAACCGTCTGTACCGGACGTGATACTACCGCAGGGGTCTCCAAATTCATTTTGTAGCTATTTATTTTAACATTTTTTTAATGAACGTAGCATGCCACGTGAAGTGAAGTGAAGCTAAACCAACCGAGAAAATTGGAAATCGCCATTTCACAGTTTACTGCACCTGCATCAGCACGCCTCAAGGGGTTCGTTCTAAAAAGAGATTATTTAAATACTTCGTATCAATGATAACTTTTACTTTTAAAATAGTCATACATTCCGAAAAGAAAAAGAACGTTGTAAATGGAGGCTTTTTACTGAAGTATCACGTATAAAAGTAAAATGTCCAACATTTTCTTCATATCACTGTTTTATTGCATATCGGTTCGTGAAGTGACGTGTAATAAAAGTAATTAAAATTATTAATGCTTAAAATTTAACCATTTTCGACATATTAATGTTTAAGTCAGCTAGTAAAATGCAAGTTTTGACCAATTTTGGCTGCTCTGTTTTCGTCTTAAAATGAATTAACAACCTGTAGAAAAAAATTCTAAAATTGGCGAAGAACTCCTCAGCAAGATAGTACTAGTATAAAACTGAAGTATGCATTTAAATTGTATTTCCCGTTGAGAAATTGAGAGTATATTCCAGATTCAAAGAAAAAGACAATCAATTTCAAATAAATTTTCAAAAACCTTAGGAAAAATGTTCTATAAATAAAACGTCCTCATAATGCACACAGGAGATGTAGATAGTTCAGTGAGCGTGTCCATGTTTACCAATACATCAACAATAGAAATATATACAAGTGTGCAGAGCGGCCGAAAGCTACCCTCGGCGGAGAGAAAATCGTGTTAAAGCACCCTTCATTTTCTCCCTGTTCCGTAACATGTGTAAACGGGTTGTTTTTGAACAACAATGACAAAATCCGGCTTGTTATTCCTTCTAAAAATAAAAGACAAGAAAATATGTACTGCTTTACCCTTGCGTTTTATTTAGGGAGTATGTGCCCCCAAAAACAGAGTTTTGAAATACTTTTATTTAAGATATCATAAAGTTCTTGCGACAAANATTAAGTAACTGGGAGTTGCCGCCCACTGTTTGCATGAAACATGTAACACTAGGCTGCAAAATATTTTTTTTAAGAAAAATTGTTAATCAGCAGGTTAACAAAAAAAAGATCGTTTTGTCGGAATAATTTAAGGTGAGCAGGTTTAGAGAAATTAATGCGGAAATTTCAAAACAGTCAGTGAGTGAAATCCTGACATAAAAGTACAAAAAAAAAAAAACAAGAAGTTACTGATATAACTAATGAGCCTACTTTCCTCTGCATGAGTACAAATAATTCCTAATGAAGTTTTTAAAAGCTTAGGTGGTATGTAGGCCTTGGCGTATTTTTGACAGTAATATCAATAGAAATGAAACCAGAAACATATGAGTAGTAGGAAAATGGGAAGTCTGAGGCAACTGCGTCCTGGATAGAAGCTAGAAACCAACAACCGCCATCTTTAATTAACCTTCTTTTTTTTAAATTGCACTTTTTTCCCTCGAAATTAGCCGTTTTTCACTTAAAATTTCCCTTTTTCCATCACAATTTCCCTTTTTCTCCCTTAAATATCCCGTTTATCCCTAAGAAAACACCTATCCCCTCTTTTTCAAAAACGATTCCCTTATTTGCAAAAACAATCCATTGGAAGGATTTGGGGAATCATTTTCTACCTTCGACCTTTGATAACTTTGAAGCCAAAAAATTCCAAAAAAAAAAATTTTAATTGAGGAGAACATTACATTGAAGACTCCGACCACCATGTTGGATGCCAGTGACCTTGTCCCAAATGAGCTTGAAAATAAAAACTCGAGAGAAAATTATAAAAATCTAGTAAATTCATCAAAGTCAGCAAGCACATTAGGTTACTGATTATAATCGCCATCTTGAATCCAGCTAACCTTGACCTTGACCATTTACCCATGACCTTCAATGACCTTGAACCCAAAAAATTGGAAAAAAAATTTAAAAAATTAAAAACCGAGGTATAAATTACACTGACGTAACCCGACTGCCAACTTGGATCCAGGTGAGCTTGACCTTGACCCAATACCATAACTTTGTATGACGTTGGACCCAAAAAATAGCAAAATTGTTTAAAAATTTCCAAAAAAATTTAAGAACTGTTAAAAATTTAAAAACTGCTAAAAATAATTTTCAAAAATATAAAAATTTTGTTTATAAAATGTTTTAAAAATTAGAATTTCGAATGTTCTGGCTTAATGGGGATGGGGGATTGGAACCGACCAGCCACCATGATATGATGTCACCCAACCGCCACATTGAATCCAAGTGACCTTGAACTTGACCTTGTATAACCTTAAACCCAAAAAATCACAAAATTCTCCAAAATTTAAAAAATTATAAACTTTTAAAAATTTATAACCAGAATTATGAAAATATTATTTTAAAATGTATTACAAACTTAAATTTCCGTAGGTTCTCTCAGCACTGTGTCCAGCAGACGACTGTCCCTCGCCAATGTTTCTCATTGGTTAATTAGTAGGTTCCCCTTCACTCTCTACCAATATTCCTCAT